>VWPW01001248.1:0-11154 GCA_013389825.1 Crypturellus undulatus | reverse complement strand
ATGATTCTATGATTCTATGAAAATTATTTTTTCTATCCTTTGACATATTTGTCTTTGCATTTTTTAATGTACTTGTTTAAAAGTTTTCTGCCTTTGATAGCAGCTGGAATCCCAAAATGAAATTAAAACCACATAGGTGCCAATATATATATTCAATAGATATGAGACTAAATTAAACTAATTGACATTTTACTAATATTCTGCTGTTTGTTCCCACAGAGTTAAAACCATACTTGAGATCCCATTATATGAAGATATACTCTGGACCATCTGGTAGCCAAACATTTCTGATTATAAATAAGTCATTTTTTCTTAATTATTTATTTGGGACTTTTTGTTTATTATACAAAAATCTGAAAAGGGAGAATAAATAGGAAAATATGCTAGGTTTTATAGTGCATCTTTCATAAGCAAAAATATTTTTTGCAGAAAAGTCTGGTTGAGATAGGAGAAGGCTCTGAATATTTATTTGAATTAGAAACCATTTTGTGAACTGATCTTGTTTGCCACCCTTTCAGCTTCAGTCTGTGTGAAGATTCAAGCACTTAGTCTTAGCAGAGCAAACACTGACAAGTAGTAAGTATTCACCTCTAACTTTAAACTCTCATAAGCAAAAATATTTTTTGCAGAAAAGTCTGGTTGAGATAGGAGAAGGCTCTGAATATTTATTTGAATTAGAAACCATTTTGTGAACTGATCTTGTTTGCCACCCTTTCAGCTTCAGTCTGTGTGAAGATTCAAGCACTTAGTCTTAGCAGAGCAAACACTGACAAGTAGTAAGTATTCACCTCTAACTTTAAACTCTAAAGAGAAAGGAAATGATCTCTTCATCATAGAAAATACAAGAGGAACCAATTTAAAAGGTAGCCACAGAGAAGTTGGTTATTGAAAACAAGAAAATAAAAGAAAAAAAATGAAATAAGAGACTATTTCTGGGACTATCAGTGCAGAAAGCTGTAGGCTCTTCAACACTGGAGGACTTCAAAAAATTATTAACATCAGGAATGACATGGGTAGAACTGATCTTTTCTTGGGGAAACAAACCTGAGTCCTTGAGGACGGACTACTCGCTTTCTGAATATCTCTTGCAGCCCTGTTTTCTGTGTTAGAGATAACTCTCTGTACATTATTGATAACTGTTATAATTCCTAACTTGAGCCTTCAAGCAATATCTTTAATAATGTGAGACATAAAAAAATGTGAGTTTTAGCTCATGATTGGTTTCAAAAGAAATTAAGTAGTGACTATCAAATAAATAAAGCTCTGAATTCCTTCAGTTCATTTAGAATTCTCAGATCTTATTCTGATATCACATATCCACAAAAAGAAAAACTTACTTAAATATACCCATGTTGAAGGAATAGAAAAGACTAAAATAAAGTTTGCAAAATAATACTCCTCTAAGTGAGCAGGAACGAAAGCATGAAGTGAAACTTCAACAAAAGTTTGCATACTTACATACATACATCAATACATACATCTTGGTCAGGCCATCAGATTTACTTCATCCAAAAAACTACTACTGAAAATCTTCCACCTCAGTCAAAGGTAGTACAACGTAAACTGCCTCATCGTAGTCCCCATCAGGGTGTAGTTCTCCACAGGCCATGCTTCTGGGCTTGCTCTATCTCAGTGTCTATCTCAGTGTTGGTCACCCGAGTTGGTTGCCCTGGAGGGATTTCATGTTATTGTTTGTCCAACTACTTTAATTGTAAGGAGCTTAATAAGAGGAAATCACCCATTTTATCACAGAAGAAAGCTGGTTTTCCTCATATTCCTCACAGTTATGAACAAGGGCAGTTTTTTTTTTTTACTTGAAGTACTTGATGGATTGAACACTTACTCATTAAAAAGCTATTCCTGCCTATATATTCCTCATATTTTTAAAAAGTCCAGGTATCTTTTGTTTGAAAATTCTCTGAAGAAAGGTTAATCTTTTTTGTTGCATCTTCTGATCTTGGTTCCCAAGCACTTCCAAAATAAGATGTCAATTATCATTAATAAAGCATTCATTTTACCTCTGGTTTTGATTAGGTGGAATGCTCTGGAATTGGTGAGTATATTGGTGATTAGTCATAAAAGGAAGTGAAAAGAAGTCTGCTTCATTGTATTTTTTCCATTTGATCTGGAATCCTAATAGTCTTGAGGAAAATTTGCACTTTGGATGAGGAAAACAAAGCATCCTACATCAATTTAGCAGGGCCACTAGTTTCTGCTGTCTTGTAACAAAGAAATTGTTCATGGCAACCATTAAATCATCCTCTATTGAAAGCCATTACATGGTTTGTAATGTAAGCAGGTTATCGTAGTCAGGCAGCCCAATCTTCTGTAGTGCACAGGTCATATTCTAGAGCCCTTGAATTAAATCTTCATGACTTTATAATTTATATTAAAAAAAAAGGAAACAAGAAGAAAGTCTTGATTTTTAAATCAGCACTATAGAATCTTCCATTGCCATCATCATTTTAATTTTTGTTTTCTTTAAATGTGTTACCTTTAAAGTGATAGCTATGTGGGTATTGTCATGCATGTGTCTATTAAATGGAAGATCCTTTGTTACCACGTTTTCCTTTTTTCTGTGGACACTGACAAACTCAGTTTTACTCTTCTTCCTTGTATAGTCTAAAACTATCCTGAATTATTTCCCAGGGAATATAAAAAGAAATTAAAATGCTTGTGGAGACTAGAATAAAATTGAAACTGCAAACATAAAGCACTGTCTGTGTGGGACAGGAAAAATTGATGAAAAAGGGAAGATTTGGGGGGTAATATGAATTGGTAATATGAAGAATGGTGTACTTGTCAGAAATAAACACCTGCCCTCCAATGAAGAGCAAATGGTTGGTGTACAGAATCTCCCTCTTTCTGGGAAGAAATAGAGGACAAGAGTAGAAAACAGGAATTAGAGAGTAGTTTGACTGCCTGCCAATGTTTGGGGAGAAAATGGAAGAAAATGATATGTGAGGGTAGAGAATGAGGGATCTACAGAGTCCCTGATGCAAGTGAGAGGGAAAGGAGGTCTATATTGAGCTGTATGATCCATGTGAGGAAAAATCCTGTACAAAGGAAAGCTTGTGGAAATGCTCATTGCTGTGCACAACCTCATGTTCCAAAAGCTGTTTAGAACAATCTGACAACATAGTGAACCCATTTCCTTGTGAGAAGTGGACATCTCTACATTTCATGGGTGCTGGTTTTCATAATAAAATGTACTATGTGCAGAACTGCTGACAATCAGCATTATAAACCCACAAAAAGTTTGGAGTCAAGTGGACTTCTCTTTATTCACCAGTCCAGAAACCTTTTAAAATAATATGCCAGTCTATTTCCTCCCACATTTTTTGCAGATTTTGAACTAGATCTACCAGTCCAGCCCATATCACAAGGAGAGATTGTTTAGGATTTAGGTGCCGCGCGCTCTTATCCCATCCGTGGCGCGCGGCTACTGCGTGCTCGTCTCCGTCCAATTCACGCGTGCGAGAATCTGAGACTCAAGACTACTAATTGCACTGCGCTCGGAGTTCACTCACTTGCTCACTGCGGCGGTGAATCTGCCAGCTGCTGTTCTCTCTAAGTCTCAAAGTTGCCGGCTGTTGTTCTCCTCCAAGTTGTCCAAGTCTGGAAACCCGCCGAGCTGCTGTTCTCCTGAGCCGCGCTGTTATCTTGAGTCTCAGGGTCAGCCCGTCGGCCAAGGGGGAGGGTGCGGGGAAGAAATGCGGCTGACTCAATTTGAGTAATATGGCAAGACTCCATTTATTTTACGGCGCATAAGCATTATATACTTTTACAACTGCTGCTAAAGCCACACGTTCTCACACTATTGGTTAACTATTTGTAAGCTACTTATACCCTACTATACCATTGGTTAACTATTTATATTCCCCTACTTATTCCCTGTATCACACCTGGTGTTTGCACAGTCTCAGCATTGTTTTCCCACCTAATCTTGGACTGTGCCGCAGTTTCTCATGAGACTGCTTCCCCACCTAATTTTGGATCATGCTGCAGTTTCTCATGAGACTGCTTCTCTCCCTAATCTTGGAATGTGCTACAGCTTCTCACGGGACAGAAGCCCCGCGGGCCTAACTTATGCTAAAAGCCTAAGTTACTTATGCTAAGGGCCTAAAATCCAAGGCCTTGGTTGTTCACACAGAATCTATGTCCCCGATCCTTGCACCATTCTGCAACATTTAGGAGTATTATTCTTTTCCCACAGACTGCAGGGATGGTTCTGCTTCCTCCCTACAGAGCTAAGAAACTAATTTGTATGATGTTGAAAAAGAGAAACCTTTTCTGATGGCTTTTCCTTTGAATGCCTTATGTGTAGAGCTGTGTTCATTCCCTCCATGGGAGTGATTATTCAGGAAATCTGAAGTACTTACTGTGCATAAGTATTTAAATTTCAATATTTTATTAAATGATCACTTAGCATTATCCACTCAATACAGGAGTCTACTATCAGACTCCCTTAAGACTAGGAGAGACAAATTCATAGAAGGTTGGATTTCTTTTCCTTTTTCTTTTTTTTTTTTAGGGCAGTCTCTAACCATTAAAAACTATAACCAGACACGGGCCAGTTCTGTTGCTGTAGCATCAGAGAAAAAGCCAACAAGCTAACTGTCCTGCTTCAGCAAAGCTGGAGGATAGCACTGCAAGCTGTTGTGACTGGCAAAATTTTGAGCAATGTTGCTGCTGATGCAGAAAAAGGAGAAACAGCAGATAAGAGACCATCTTTGTTTCACCATGTTATTTCTTTGCTGCTTTGTTAATATTGTGAGTAGCTCACAACCAGCTGCATTGCTATTTTGGTTTCTTTGATTACAGACAACCAAGAGGGACTATGGGTGTGCTAAGTGTTTTGCTGTTAATCAGATACTTAGGACACTAGAAATTACAGTCAGTTTTTATGTACTCAACTGCTAGTGTTTGTTAAGAACTCTTATCACTCGAACTGGTTCCCACAACATTAAGTTACAATCCAAACTCCTATTAAGTGCCTACATTGCTGCAGACTTCAGTAGGATGCTGGGTACCTACATGTCTTTATGCATCTGGATCTTAATCTCTCTGTGTCTCAGTTTTCCAACTGTTGTACGAAGCAAATCACATTTTCATTGTTTTCCTTCAGACCTGGAGTAGTTCAGTTCATGGACTTCCTCGTATTTATATGCACAGTGCCAGATAAACTATGGGGCCAGCCCTTGGTCATAATAAATGTTTTAAAATTCCTAATAACTACTTCTCTAATCTCATCCTGATCAACAGGAAGAACAGTTTCTCTTTAGATGAACTTGGTTTAGTGAGTCATTTTATGCTTTGAAAGAGGTCGGAGCATAGTAGATGTCATTACAAAGACAGCATGCTTAATCATACAGAATAGGAAATAGTGTCCAGAGCTAGACTGAAAACCTGGTCTTATCACTTCTGTGGAAGAATGGCCTGGAAAAGGGGAAACTTAGAGAAAACCTAGGGCCTAACAGAAGCTTTGGCATTACAGAAGCTTGCTTGGGGTGATACACATCCAGGATGGCTGGTATATGCGGAATCTACCTCTCCACGATTCCCTCGGCAACACAATCTGCCCTCCTAGCACACATTGATAAGAGTAAATGAAGAGTGGAGCAGAACGGAGACACTACGGTCAAACTTTGCTGGGTTCCCCGCGGAGGGGATAATCTGATGGTGCCGTACAGACGAGGAGTGAATGGATGGTGGAGCGGAGTGAAGACACCACGGCCAAACTCTATTGTGCTCCCTGTAGAGGTGGCTGCCTGGTGGTACCACACAGCTGATGAGCCGCATAGTGTGATGTCTGGTGCTGGGCCAACAATGGTGGCAGATCAGTCCCTTCCGATTGACTTTGCTCAAACTTTTCCTCCCTCTAATCTCATTATAATACCAATACACAATCCCATCCCACTGAGCATGCTCTCTAGATTTTCGATTAACTTGGGAGACCTTTTTGAAATCAATGAATAACGAAAGCAAATATGACTAGAGTCACTCAAGCTCCACATGAATGTACAAGAAAATATATAAAAGGCAAACTAGTAAGAGGGACAGTAGGAAGCAGAAGAAGAAGAAAAGAGAAAGAGAAGGATGGAAAGGAAGAGGGAAGACTCCATCCTAACTTCTGGGTCAGTCGACACGCTGATCCCCCTTTCCTCCCCTCGGGTCAGGACGCTGCCTGAGGAGACTCGAGACTGAGAGCCCTCTCCCATCTTCTGGGGTGAATGATGATTGCACATTTGTACATCAGAGCTAGCTAAAAACCCCACGCTGTAGTAGAGAGTTTCCTATACTGACATCCAAAACCTGCTTTGTAAATGTTGCATTTGAATAAATCATACTGTTTGTGAACTCGACTACTTGTTTGAGGGGGCAATCAGACCTACAGTTGACAGACTGTTTGTGAATCCGATACTGCCAGAGTCGAGCTTATAATTGATCGCACTATTTGGGAACTCGATTCACTCCTAGGAAGGCGACCGGACCTACAGTCCACAGACTGTTTGTGAATCCGATACTGATTTGATATCTCCTTCCCCCGTCATCGCCACTACGGCTTTCAAACTGCAACATTTTCACAACTTCGAAGGAAGGAAGAAGAAAAGAAAAATAAAGTTACCTTCAGAGCAGCTTTTGTACCTATACACACTGAGGTTAATCAAATCTTATGCTTCAGAGTATATGGTTGATTAACTTGTGTGTCTGGAAGCATTTCCCCTTATTTGGCATTCTGCTCTTAGCTGTAGGCAGTGCAGAGTTTGTGCTGGTTCTAGGATATATGAGTTATTTTCTGTATTATCCACTTGCCACAAGGGCCTCCAAAACTAGTGGTAGAATTGAGAAATGCTTATGCAGACCAACTCTATTTCAGGGAAGAGATTGGGAAACCTGGAAGATTTGATTTATTTTCTCCTTGCTAATGTGTAGTGCCTGCCTTCACATAATTTTATGAAGCTTTATTACTAAAAATAGATTATCGTTCTACAAACCCTTGACGTACAGAAGTTCTGTCCTTCCTGTAGGCTATGAAAAAATGAATATGAAGATATCTATGTAGTTTGGTTTAACTCGTGGGGTAACTGAGGCAAAAATGAGTTTCTCCTCTCCCACAATGTTAAATAAGAACAGATGGAAAGAAAATCTTGGTTCTCAGGACTCCTTATGGCCATTTTTTCTCCATATGAGGCCCTTTTTTATTTCTGTTCAACTTCTAGGTCTTGTGCTTTCTTACCTATTCCTTTTGATATTCATTTCTTTTCTTTTTAGTTATTACATGTTGTAGATTTTAAGATGTCCTAAGTGTAGCGCGATTGACTTCATTAGCATTAGTCTTACTGAAGAAATGGCCATAGACCCTTAAGTATTTATGATGGTAAAAAGTCATAGAATTATGGACATGTCTAGTTTCATATGGAATGTAAGGAACAGGATTTTTGCAATATAATTGTCAGGATATAAATAGCTGTATGTGCATCTGACTTGAGTGTCACGGGAATGAAGTTACAGCTTGGGATGCTCACCACACACAACAACATAGCTTCAGCACCATGGGAAGGCAGAACCTGTTGGGAGCACTGTTTCGCTCTGCCTCTCATTTTGTGTCTGGGGTCCATCTCATTCAGGTGTTTTAGACTTTGAATAAGAAGACGCAATTTTCAGGCTTTGATTATGAAGGTGGATTTTTCACTAAAAAATCGTATCGAACAGGAGATTGAGTGGTAACATAAGCTTAAAAATGAAGTGCACAAAATTCTAACTTCAAAATGGGAGAATGGGGAAAGGAGACTCCGTGTGTTGGGGACAGTATTAGGTTGTATGTGCTTTGTAGCTGTAGATACCAAATGATTTCGNTGTAGATACCAAACGATCTTCAACTTTACCATGGCTTAATTACTCTGTTCTGTTATTCTTCTCTGAAAGTCTTGATCAGTAAAATGTATTCTGTCCATTTTATGTCAATGTGGGAAATAGAGGGAGAACCTTTAGGTGAGATATTGTTTTCCTCACTCAGATAAACTTCCTTATTCAGCATTTTGAAGAAAGCAAGTATTNGATAAACTTCCTTATTCAACATCTTGAAGAAAGCAAGTATTATTCTTATCCTTTGCTTCCTATCAGCTTAGTAACAAGCAGTGATCAAATCTTACTTTTCAAAGGCCATATCCTAATGACTTTAAATGGAGTTTTGTCACAGGATTGCTGGATTTGTACCCTAAACTACTCACCTCAAAGGATCTAAAAGCCCGTAGGCTAAAATGACTTTGTACAAAATCTATAAAGGTCTGTTATCTGCTGGATGTGCTGTCATCCCCCCCCCCCTCAAAACAAAAACAAAAACAATTATCAGCTCTATATTTCTTGATGATGTACCTAGAGAGAAAACAAAAACAAGCCTGAAACTGCAAAGAAAAGTTACTACTTTTGCTAGAAAGTAACTACTCAAACTGGGATACATCTAATCTTCTGTGACTGACCTTAATACTTTGATAAAAAATATATATGGATCATAGGGCTTTTTCTGGTCATAGGCTTCCATGATTTTAAAGGTTTATTCTTACGCCTTATGGGAGAGAATTTTTTTTTTTTGTCTAGCTTCTACACATCAGCACAGGAACATTTTGGGCTAGTTAAAGTATGTCAGTCTTAATTCTCTCCCTTATCAATTGTAAGTTTGCTGGAATGGTCCTTAATTAAATTACATTTCCTGGTTTAAGTATATTTATGTTTTTGCTGTAGTGAAGAAAATACCAGTTCACTTTTTCTCAGGCTATGTGTCTGCTTGCAATACTTTCTCAGCTACTACAAAGAAGATGATAGATAGAATTTATTGGAGCACGGACATTTATTTTATGTTACACTGGATTTTCAGAATAGCTCTTTGTATTTATTTATAATGTTTATCAGCACTCTAATGCTAATTTAATCTCTTTGAAAAAAAAGTCTCATCAGACTTGTAATGAATGATACATTGGGATATAGGGAATTGATAATGTTTTGCCATTTCAATATGATCTGAAATTCTAGTTTAGATCTACACTTAGGAATTATTTATATCCTCTTATGTCATATCAATTTAAATAATATTCCACTCATCGAGGAATAAAGAATAATGTTAATATTAAAGTTTCTATTTAAAAATTGCTAATTGCACATGAAGGGGTTATATCTGCTGCATTCAGGGTTGTTTAAATTTAATTTTATTGTATTAAAAAATCTATGAGGTGAAATCTGCAGAAATTATTGCTTTTAAATGTTGTATAATAAGAATCTTGTTGCTGTTATGAGCACTGAAAAATGTGCCTTCATCTCAAATAAGCCTTGTTAAAGTTGTAGTTCTGGAAATGCCAGGATTTAATACTAGACTTGGGCCCAATCCAGCTCAGCTTTACTCATATGAGTAGCTCCATTGCCTTTAAGGAAATGTGTGCATGAGCAGGCATTTCTGCGTATCTCTGTACACAGCTCTTTAACCAGGGAAGGCCAGGAGTGTGGGAGAGGGGAGAAGGGGGATGTAACTTCTCCTCGCTTAGGCGTTGTCCCTGCCAGAGTATTAGGCCTTTAGAGATACTCTTTGATTTACCGGCAATCCTGGTCAGAGGTGTAATAATAAACTGTAGTCTCTGACTAGGTATGGAAAGAGGTATATTTCCCCATCCTCTGCATACCTGGACCAGTATCGCAGGCCTCCACAGGACTTGTAAGACAGGTAAGGGCTTCGTAGCTCTACACGGGTGAGAAGACACCCATCTACCTTTCTCCCACTCTTACTTCTTCTTCTGGGCTGCTAAGGGCCAAATTCAGAAGAGCACATTGTCAATAACATTTTACTTGATTAGGTCTCTTAGGGGAAATCACTTAACTNAAAACACTCATTGACTTCAACTTCAGCAGGAAATGGATGAATATTGCTGTAAAACCTATGGACTTCAGTGAGTGAAACCTTGATTGTTGTAATTCTGAGCAACAAATTGTTTTTTTTTTGCTTTAAGCACATAGATACTGATCATGACTCTCTTCCCACTTTTATATGGTGTCACAAATCTAGCGTAAAGTTCTTGAGGACAGCAAGATTATATATATCATTAGAGAACAAATGAGAGAGCAGAACAAGTCCCATTTCTTGGGACTGGTGTTTTTAAAATGCAGAAACTTAAAATATTTCAGACTAACAGTGGACAGATCCCCATTCTGCCAAAGCAAGTTTTAATCTCTACTCTTGGATGAATATGACAAAGTTCATCAGTTTGTTTTAGATAATTATCAAAAGTTGGAATTCTTATCCTAATGCAAAGCTCCTGAATTTGAGCCATCTGGCTAGGAATCTTCCCTGTATAGACAAACTACCAGATTAGACCAGCTTTGGTATCTAATTGGTGTCAGAGACAGAAACAATAATCAATTAAGTTGTCAATTCAATGGTAAGTAATTCTTCAGTTCCCAGGGAACTTTCCTTAAACCATGAAGCTGGAATTTTTATGGTATTTCCAAATAATTTGTGTGTTTCTGTGCACAACCATGTACATGCATACACATAACGTCCTCCTAACATTATTGCGGGCATTTTCTTCAGATGCTCAGTACAACTCTGAATGAGCATGACTGAGCTCCAGAAATGACCCTGGTAGCTCAGGGGCATTTATTTTGCACAGGCTAATTAAGCATATGAAGACAACGTAAAGGATTGGTTCTATCAATCAGCACACACTTCCATCAACAACCCATCCCCTGCATGGTTAAAATGATGTTAAATGATCACCCGTCCCAAACACCAAATTACAGTTTCAAAGCAGTAAAGGAAGCTTGGGGTTATGAGGGGAAGAGCTCAGCTTGGGCCTTACAATCAGAGGAAGACAATAGTTGAGAAAAATCACCTTCTCAAAGCTCGGGGAGATCTAAATAGAATTGTGCATTGCCCCTCTTTATGTATGCACCAGAGATGCTCCTTGGGAGACATTCTCATTTCAATGAATGCTCAGACTATGCAAATCTTGAGCTGGCAGCTGATTCCCCTTGCCAGTCCCCCCTGCCCTCCTCTAGGGATGAATTACCCTTCCGATACAAATTACACATGCAAAGCAGATGGGGGGAATTGAGTGCGCTAAATAGTAACAGAGGGATGATGATCTTGTGTTTAATATGAAGGTC
>VWPW01001242.1:0-42904 GCA_013389825.1 Crypturellus undulatus | reverse complement strand
TTTAATCTGTTCTTATTTTAGCACTCTGTTATATCAAAAAGGAAAGTAAATTATTTACTAGGGAAGAGCACTGTGCTCTCTTTCAGCTTTGCCTTTTTCTTCTGAATTTCTCACCTGTGATTCCCTGCTCAAAGTTGATCTGGCAATTAATACTGCAAGAATGATGAGTACAAAAGTGTTTTATGCAACAGGAAATGTCTGAAGGGAAATAAAAGAAGAAACTGCACTGCTGTTACATGAATGATTTAATTTGTAATAAAACATTTTTTGAATGTTAACTATTACCCAAATACTCTTTGTTAGCTTGCAGTCAAGCCTGCATGTTTCTGAGGGAGGCTGAAAATGCTTTGCAGTTATCATTATGTATTTCTTTTCATTTCCAATATATTTTCCCCACATTGTTCAGAAAGGGCCCATTCCAAAGTCTCTTGAAGCAGTGAAAAGGCTGCCCTCAGCTTCAGTGATTTTTAGATAGGATTGAAAAAGAAGGCTTTGTTTGATACGTTCAGGCACAATAGCAGCTCTATCAGCTCTATAAATTTGTTGCCTGGCACAGATTTGGATTTATTTCATTCTTTACATGTAAAAGTCCACGTTTCAGTGGTGAGAGTCTCCAAAGCCCATGCAGTCATCAGGCGTAGTATGACTGACATTCTCCACAGTTTGGTTTCTAGGCATCACGTGAACTCCTGTCTCCATAGAGGTGTCCTGGCATGTGAAGCACAGACCTCCACAACACAAGACACGAGTCTCCCTTTGCTTTGCCTTTCACTTCCATGTAGTTCTCAATGCGCCTCTCAATTTATTTTAAAAGTATGTAACCCTCTCCATGGAAGAATGTGTAGAGCTTTTGGCCAGCTTTTTCTGATGGCTATTAGGAGACAGTACCCACCATATGCTATATTGGCCTGGAAACACCTGCAGATGCATTAAATTCCTATGCTACTGAAAATTAAGATACCCCAGGCTGAAAGATTTGTGCATTTGGGATCTCCGTTAGTCTTGTGTATTGACACCAGGGCCCTACATGGAAGCGAGCTCACCAAAGAGATCCTTAGTAACAAAAGATGAAGAAAATGTGAGGTGCTGTATGCCAGCAGTGATATCCCAGGAGTGGCTCTATCTTTTATACTTGTTTTGTAGACAACAAAACCTCCCAGTGCAGCTCTAGACAAGGTATCTAATCGGACATCACGTTTCTTATTCTATGGTGTGGGCTGATCTCCCTCTCATAGTGACCTTTATTTTTAAGTAGACCAGGGTACTTAGGGAAATGCCCAGCTTCAAGCAGATAAATCCAACTATGCTGTGTGATATAGAGAGGATTGTTTTGATTGACCTCTTAATTGAAAATTGAAGAGTGTCAATTTAAAGAAAACTGTCCAGCTACCTATGAACAGAGAAATTGATTTTTAAAACTAGGAAAATTGGGAAAAAAAAAAAAACCCACGAACTGTTCTGGTGTTCTAAGTGCCAGAGGAATGAAATAGGATATGCTCTCCACTCTGCACTTCTGTCCTCTGCCTGGGAAGAGGAGGGGGAACGGGTGAGATGGATGACTTCCTTACCGGGCTTCAGATGCCCTCTCCAGCGAATGGCGTCTGGTGCCTTGTGAGGACAGGGTTTCTTTGGTGCCCACATCTGCTGCTGCCCTGTCTGGCTCGCTTGTGAGGAGCAGCTGAGTGTAGTAACCAGGTTGGCTCCTTGGTAATTCTGAGCAGAAAACCTGTGTTGTAGAAAACCCACTAATGTTATCAACCTTTCCGTGTTGTGTTCTTGGGCAAGTCATTCCTGACTGCTTGTCATGGCATCATTGCCTACGAAAACCTGGACCCAAGAAAACATTTCTGCAATTAATAATTTACTTATCCCCCTGCATTATCATTAGCTCTTCCTAAGAGATAAGGCTCCTTATGGATGCTACCCTTTACAGTGGTCCAACAACCTTTTTAATGGAACAAAGCCTTCAGCCCTCAGCTGTAGTTATGGAGTTACTTTATTAGGGGTAGAATTTCCCTTGCGAGATCTTGCTTTTGCAGCCGAACTGGAGGAGAGAATAGAAAGAATTCTTTCTCCACCATGAAACATTTGTTATTTCGAGCAATAGGAATCAAGTTCCCAGCTTTTACTGTTGCCCCGTGCTAGCATTATTGGCCTGGCAGACCCCCTTTTGTGGGGACCTCACTGTGTAGCTGCACCAGTCCCTCACCTGGATGAAATCAATGGTCTCTTATGGTTCTCGTGTCCTTCACTCCGTGTCTTTGCTCTTCTGCAGCACGGAAGTTTTCCACCTTTCTGGTGACTGGCGCTCCATGCGGTGCTTGCTCATTTTCATAGGGTTATAGATCTCAGCGTACAGCAGGTTTAAAGGCTCTCGCTTGTTTTCAGAGTGCCCGGGCCATGCGAGCAGGCACGCCTGATTTGTTATTAATCCCAACAAGCTGCGTGCTGCCGCAACACCGCTTGTGCTTGTCACGGACAGGACACGACAGGTTGCGACCGAGCCAGAAAGCTCTGGGTCCAGGCCACTCTGGGACAGTTTCGGGGCAGGAAGCATTTCCCCTCTCTGGTCTAGACCAGTTCAAGCCTCAAAAGGAGAGGTTTGCGGTGTCCGGTGAGGCAGGGGAGGTAACCTCAGCGCTCGGCTTGCTCGCAGCCAGCGCCGAGTGGCCGCTCCGGGACGGCGGGAGCCGCGCGCGGGAGCAAGGTAAGCGCGACCGCAGTCAGCGCTGAGCTCCGCGTCACCAGCGCGGCCAGAATGATGGGATCGCCGAGCCATTTGTATGCCTTTTTTACTGGTCTTTTGCCAAAACAAGGAACTTCTTTGGGGACAGGGGAGTTGTTTGTGAGAGTGCCTGAGAGCTGCCTCTTCGGGATTGCCCCCTGCGTGAGGAAGAGGGTGCAGTGGGCATGGTCTGCATGCCTCAGCACCGGCATGGAAAGGGTTTCCTCATTTAAAAGAGGCTTCTATTTTTTTCCGCTTCTTCTAAATCAAGACAAAACTTAGCCTGAGGGATTTTTCCCTATGTGATTGCAAAGGGGAAAAACAGAGCGCTTGTACCGGATGGATTAAATCACTTTAGCTAAAATATTCCCAAACATTTTGTTTAGGTACCTATCTTTTAACTTTTAAGATTTCAACATTTTTTGTTAATTGCAAGTGTAAGAAAACAAACGGCTTTGAATGAAGCTCTCCTCATACTTTTCAGCTAAGATGGGACATTTTGATGATTTTTATCTCTTCGAAAATCAGAACTGATGTATTCCTGATGTGGAGGTTTTTTACATGAACAGTGTGGCTCTCTTGCGTGGCTATATCCTTATTCAACCCAGTGAAGCTGCCCCCCCTAATATTTTTATTTCAATAAGGGATTAGTTATCATAGATGATTGTATTTTCTGCATCTTAAATCATTTAGTGAACAAGTACACAGATTAAGGCAAGGAAAACTCACAGTAGAACTGAAGCAAGCACAAAGCAGTGACAGCAGTGCTTTCTGTCAAGCAGACCTTTATTCCTTGCAAAATGTTTCTATCATGCTTAAGAGTCCTTCATGCTTTATTAAGGGTAAAGTTAGAAAAAAAAGTACATAAAACTGTAAGGGGAAAAGTGTTGCAAGACAAGGTTGATGTGGAGTGAGCAGATTAAGGAAAACTGTCTTCTCACCCCTCAGCAGGTAGAAGTAAGGTCATAAAGGGATTTCGTTTTGCTGGTTAAAAAATGTATGTTTCCTGTAGAATTCTCAAAAGTATCCATATGGAAGATATGCTTGCATGTTTTCTCTGGGCAATAATAATTGTTATGTTTGCACATGCAAATTAGTGAATTTTGTGCAAGAATGACTACAGGCAACTTATATGTTCATTATCCAAAGTAAATATTGATAAGCAAATAATCAGAAACAACTTTTGTGAAATGCATAATGCTTTATATATATCATTTTGAAAAAAAAAACCCTTTATGAGGAGATTTTTTTTTTTTAAATATAGTAATTTATTTTAATTGTATAAAGAACAGGCCTCTTCTACCTTTCCCCACCCGAACATGCTTGCAAGGTTATGTTCTCACCGTTTGGTGAATCTAACAAAATCAGGTCTTGGCTTCTTTCCCTGTCTATTTTCAAGAGTGAGATTAATGGGTTAACCTCTCTATTTTGTGGAAGACAAAGAGAAGTTGAGTCCTACATGAGCTCAGCATTCAAAACCAAATAAAAGCCCATAGTCCAGTGCTCCAGAGTATCCTTGGCCCAGGAGAAGTCAGGACACAACATTCCCTTGTCTGATGCATGGGGTCAGCAGCTCCCTTCTCTCCCCCATCACACCCATCACTATGCTCCTGAGGTGACCTTCATGAGGGTCTCCTGCCTGTAGGCGGTGAGAGGACTCTTGTGACACATGTGCTGGGTAGCCTTGGGTTATCTTCCAGCATTCTGACTCTCTGACCCTGATGTTCTTGCAGTTTGGCCCCGGGGGTACTTCCTGGGACGACGATAGTGCTGCTGGCCAAGGCCTCTGTGGACACCCCAGCAGGAGGAGGAGGGCGGCCAGCATGGCCTCCGTCTTCAGGAGCGAGGAGATGAGCCTCATGCAGCTCTTCCTCCAGGTGGAGGCTGCCTACTGCTGCGTGGCTGAGCTCGGGGAGCTGGGCCTGGTTCAGTTCAGAGATGTGAGTACTGCCTGGCTCCACTTCATGGGAGGTGTCGATCTTCACCCCAGTGGGGTGGGTGAGAGCCCACAGGGTTGAGCGGGACCTTCTAAAGGCAACTATAAAGCTGGGCACGCCACTGAGACTTGGCTTCTCCCTGAGTCCGACTCCAGCTCTGCATGCTGGATGTCCCTGCATGACCTCAGGATGGTTCCCTCCACCAGCAGCAAATGGGGGCTCTCCTCAGTTGTGGCTTTGGTCATCCCAGCAAGACCAGCAGGAATGAGCCTGATGTGGATAGGATGTCGTTGGCCCTAAGGAGACCTGTGGTATGCCTCTGCCTTAAGGAGCCTGTAAGATACAGCAGTGTAAATGTTTGCACAAGGGACCTCCGCGACTGATATTAAAAATGTCCGTGGTGGTGAGCAGCACGGAGCCCAAGGCTTGCTTTCCCTTCTCTTTCTAGCTGAATCTGAATGTCAACAGCTTCCAGAGAAAGTTTGTGAATGAAGTGAGAAGGTGCGAATCCTTGGAGAGGATCTTGCGTAAGTAAATGCTGGAGAAATGTAGTCAGCTTCCCACCAACTGGTTGTCTGCGATTTATTTCTTCGTTAAGTGCCTTCAAACTGTGAAACAGAATTAGTGATAAAAATGGGGATCAGGATCTGAGCTCCTGAAAGTGTTTTGTGTGCGTCTGCTAATTACCATGTTACCCTATATGGGCAAAAAATTATTACCTCTATCTTGAAAATAGTTAACTGAACTGAAAGGAGGTTAATTAGCTTATATAAAATCACAGAATAAATCTGGGACCGAGCAGGAGGCTCAATCCAGACAAGAGGACTCCCATACCAGTACTGCAGCCATCAGCATGTGCCTCCTGTGGCCAAGCACTTTAGCTTGGGGACAAATCCTTAAAATACAAGCAGCGGAAACAATGGAGCCAGGTTTCCTATGGATTTGTACTCCCCATTACAATAATATCCAAGCCCACCATATTTATGGTGGCAAGGACAGCATATTCTGTTGCTAGAGCAGAAGTGTGAAGGTACTGACTAATCTATAATAGTCCTGGGAGGGCTTAGTGTCCTCTGAGGGATTTAATTTTGGCCAGATCATGTCCAAGAGCCAAATACCTAACATCTGGTGAATAAGATATGGTCCTGCTGCTTGCAACCTGCTGCTCACAGACACAGAGGCACCTGTGAAATGCCCCTTCACATCCTGCACTCCACCTGCTGCAGGGCTGCTCGAGAAAGAGGGTGGTTAATAACTGTGACAGACGGGGCAGGAAGGCAGAGGCAAGCGTACTTTAACTAGGTATTTACTCGAAAGCATCTCAAAAAAACCCTAAAGGTTGAGATTTAGCCCCATCTGAGCAGCTACCACCACCCCAGCAGGACCAGCCTCCTCACTGAGCAGAAGGGAAGCTGCTAGGAGTTACATTGCTGATGGTTACGTGTATTCACTGGGATGATGGACCCTGAGTATTGGGTGACTCTTGTTATACTTCACGTAATGCATGTGAGACCTTGACCTGGCAGGGGGTTAGCTGCAGCCAAAGACCAGGATGATGCAGCAGAGATGACCCCCTAGCAAGACTCTTGTGTCCTTTCCTTGCAGGTTTTCTGGAAAATGAGATGGAAGGCAATGTTGAGATGCTCAAACTAGAAAAGTACCCGGAAACCCCTCTGCCTCGAGAAATGATTGATATGGAGGTACCGAACTTGGAGTGGGCCAGGGAGAGGAAAGAAGGTTGTTCACCTGGATAGGCACATAATATGCTTGGTGCGGACCCTGTACCAGGAGGGATGTGGGAATTCAGGCTGCAGAGCTTTTCTTGCCTGAGGAGATGCTTCCCAATTCACTGTTTTATCAATTACACTAAGACTGGTGGTGTTGCATGTTCAGAAGTAGACTGGTCTTTTTACATTGCTCCATAAATCCCTAGTCCAACCTATTAATGGAAAAGACATCATTGACACAAAATCTCCATCATCCTATCCTTTAGGAGAGAATGAGAAAGTTTTTGGTGATTAGTCAGAAGAACTCATACTAAAACTTACTTCACTGCACACAAACCCAAAGGCTGTCTCTGGTGGCAGCATGGCTATGGTATAGCAATACTGGTGTGTGACACAAGTATTCAGGAAATCTGGATGAGGGTTGTTGACCTCTGCTCTCACTGAAAACCGTGCAAAAGCAGCAGGAGTGAAGGGCATTTCAGCCTTGAAGGCTTGATTGCATATGCTGGGACTGTGTGTTGTTTCAGATGTGCAGGGATTACTTCCTTCTAGCTCAACTGAAAGCTATATTTGCAGGCTGGAGCCTTTTTAAATGCTGCATATCTTTATGACCGGGAAGGAAAATTATGCTTCCTGATGGCTTGGTTTTCACTGAGGAAAGGTGGTTTCCTAGTGTGTTCCTAGGACTTCCTGCTCACTGACTTTTCTCCTTTAACTAAAGAACCTAAGCTGATAGCCCTATTTTAGCTCCTTTTGCAATCAGTGAATTATTGGTTATTGGACTGCTTTTGAGTTTTCCTGAATGTGTTTGGATCTGAAACAGATGGTGCTGGAGAAACTTGAGGCTGAGCTGCTGGAAGCCAACCAGAACCAGCAAACTCTGAAGCAGAACTTCCTCGAGCTGACAGAGCTCAAACATCTGCTGAAGAAAACACAGGACTTTTTTGAGGTAAGAGGCCTCTCGGCTCTTCCAGTAGAGATGCTGAAGATCCCTAAAAATGTTCCCGTTTTTAGTTGTTGCATGTCACCGATTTTTATGCAGAACCCATTTCTCTTGTCACAAGACTATAAGGTCATGATTCAAGTGTAGAACAGTCCCTTGGGAGCCTGCCTACCTCTGTGGGGCTCAAGAACTCGATGCACAGTTTTCATTTGAAAACAAGATTTATTTTAACTTTCTAAGATAAATTTTGTGCCCTTCCCTCTCCTTACTTTTTAGGCCTAACACTATTTGGAAAGCTACCTTAGGGGAAAATAATGTCAGGAGAAAAATGTGAAAAATAATTGTGAAAAAATGTGAAAAATGTGAAAATAATTTTCAAACTGGGAATATTGAATTGTTTTTAAAACTAATGTCTTCCAGAGAGAAACCAATCTGCCAGATGATTTCTTCAGTGAAGACACATCTGGCCTCCTGGAGCTGAGGAGCACTCCTGCTGCTGCAGCTGCCAAGCTGGGGTCCGTACTGGTAAAAGCTTAGTGTTTGGCCCCATTTCCCATTTGAGCCCACCTTGGTATGACACTGACACACTTCCGTACGCATTCTGGTGCATGTTGCTCACTGGCTGTTCAGCTGATAATCAAGGTGAAAGTGTGACTGTACACTGAAAGGGAGAAGTCATCATCAAAACCATGGTCAGGATATGGGCTAATGAGGCGAATGGATGTTACTTCCAAGCCGATTCCAGTGAACCCTTTAGTAGGCACTGACTGAAAATCATTAGCTTATGATATCTTGTGTGTAGCCTCTGGGCTCAGGCTGAAGGGTACCAGCCCGGTCACTGTGGAAGCAGATGTAACCACAGCAGAAAGCCGTGTATTTGCTTGCATGTGGGGGTTGTCTAGAATAGAAAGCAGCACCACGTTTGAGCATTAGTGGACTAGAAACACCACAGAGTGTAATGCTGTTGATAACTTGGCAGGCAGCACAGATTCATGTAGCTCTCCCTTACACCTACATGATACAGGTGTGGTTAAACTTGCTGACACTTTTCTCCCAGGCTTTTAGCTTTTCATGCTGTTTTTTTTTTCCGAAGTCACATTCAGCTCTTGTATGAGCAAAGCATATGTTTGCAGAGGGCTTGTCTTGGCAAGTGCGTGTACTAGTGTGCCACGGTGCACTTCAGAGGTGCATCTGGTGCTTCCAGGAACAGGAGGGCAAGAGGGAATAGCTACACGCTGCCACTTCCAGCCTGCTGCCCACCACCTCCGTCGTTCAATCGCTCTCTGCATGTGTGACTTTAAACACCTCTGCTCCTTCATTCTTAAACAGAATTGTCTCTCTTTCATTTTTATTGGTGTGAGGAGGACTACAATATCTTAAAAGAAGAACAGCAGGATAAAGACAAATTCACGAGATAAGAGGCAGGTTTGCAGCAACAAGGCCTTTCCTAGAAGCATCTAGAGTGGCAGCAGAGCCCTGGCCTATAATGGACTTTATAGTGGGCTACAGAGCATGAGACTGTAAACCTGCATATGCTAAAGGTCCCAAAAGACTTAGAACCTGGCTCATCATTTATGTTTTTAACTCTGCTCAGCTTCACAGCAGGGGTAATAAAGAGGGAACGGATGATAACCTTCGAGCGGTTACTGTGGCGAGCCTGCAGGGGAAACATCTACCTGCGGTACACGGAGATGGATACTCCGCTGGAGGACCCTGTCACGGTAGGCACCAGTCTGCCTTTCCTTCACTCTGCTCCTCATGCAGCCACATGTCTTGCAAAGACCAGGCTGCCGCCCTGGCCACCCAGCAGCACTGACTGCACTCCCTTAGAGATGGGTGCCCGAAGGCTGCCTGTAGAAAAAAAGAAGGAAAATATGAGCATGGGTGAATTATTTTTGACATTGCCTTCCCCTCTCAGCATGATTGATGTAGCTTTGTCCTGCTCGCTTAAGCCTCAGCAGGGTAGTTTCCATTATGGGGGAGATCAGCTGTGGTCATGGTCACCTGGGGCTGGCCCTGAAGGGTTGATCCCTCCTGTGTCTCCGGGTGAGCCCGGCACCCTGGTAGGTCTCCTCTTCCTCCTGCCCTGCCTCTCTGCTCCACATCGCTCCTTCCCTCGTGCCTTGTCCACCACGCGTGGGGAAGCTGGCGGTGCCTGGTCCCCAAAGGCAAAACCCAAGACCCCTTGGGGAGACTCTCTGCTCTGAATATTGTTACTGGAAAACTGAGGCTGGAGGGGAAAGAAAAAGCAGCAAACAGGCTGCCTAGAAAAAGAAATCTTTTCTGCACTGAATATTCTGGATGCTTTAAATTCTGCTGGGATTGCATTGCAGAAAGAAGAGATGAAAAAGAACGTGTTCATTATCTTCTATCAAGGAGAGCAGCTTAAACAAAAAATCAAGAAGATTTGTGACGGGTAAGGCCAGCCCAGAAGCAGGTCCCAATGACTCCTGCAGAGGTGTTTACTTGTCAGCACGGACTAGCTGCATTTGGAGCTGGGCATGAGAGCTCTGTGCTCTGCTTTTCCGCTCCGCTGCTGTATTCCCTTCTGCTTTTCAGTTCTGCTGCTCCTAATCATAAAGTATATACATCACCTTGGCATCTGGAAATTAAAGTCCTAAATTTTCCAAAGTGGCAGAGACATGTTGGGAGCCTCAGCTGCTATGTTTCTGAGACATCTAAAAGGGGACTGTTTTCAGAAAATAATACTTAGCTTCCTACCCCTGAAAATTAGGAGCCTTAACAGATGTTATGACTTGGGTATTCAGAACATGGTAATCCCCAAACTTATTTCCAGCCTTATTGTGTTTCAGCATGAAAAGGTGATGCTGTAATTTACTTAATCCTTTCATAAGGCCTCTGGGCAATATCTGTGTAATCAGAGACCGAGCCCAGAAGAGAGATGGCTCCAGGCTTCATACAGCCTGTCTTGTTTCCACTCTGTTGAGCATCTTAGAAAGATAATTCTGTTTGAATATTCTGTTACTGTTTCATAACACTGATGACTGACGGGCTTTGTTACTGAGTAAGTCAGGTTTGACGGAGGGATCTGTATGCTGTCACTGAACCCATTACAGACACAACCCCTTGGCCAGGTGAGGCCAGCAAAGCTCTTCCAGTCTGGAGAGTTTTGCAGGAGAGGAAGGGGAAAATGAACATTTGCTCTTACCTGTCGTGTGCGCTTGGGATAGGTCTTTCTTTATGTCCTAGGTTTAATCAGGTCAAAATCAGGAGAAGGTCAGTTTATCCAGCTGAAAGGACTGACTTCAGTCCAAATCAATCACATGAACCCAAAGACCCTTGAGGCCTAGTAGGATGATCCCAAAGACCCTCGAAGCCCAAAAGAAATCCTTGCAGTGGGAGCATGGCATCCTCTGTGTGGCTGACAGTGGAGGGCCGTGGTCATCCAGAAAGCACATCAGCCCACCCATGACCCAGCGTACGCTGCTCTGTGAGTGTGGTCAGGACACAGATCCTGATTCCACAGATTCCTGCAGCTTGCGCTGTGCTGGGCAAAGATGTCAGGAGGCAGACACGTGCATGTGGTGTAGGACATAGCAAGGAACTTAGATTACTCTGAGCCTTTCGTAGGTGAAAGAAAACACCCATGTGAGACAAATCACCAGGGTGTCCTTTGGAGAGCTAGCACACTGGTTTTCATTAATGCCAACTAGTCAGTCTAAACTTTAATTTGTCTTTTATCTCTTTTCTTCCCCTCTTCTTCCCCTTGCTGCTTCCTAACATGCATGTGTATGTGGAAGTTTTGTTGAGTGGCCTTTTTTTAATGTGTTGATATCACAACTCTCCTTTTGTGCTCGGTGGGCCATCAGCCATCCCTGGCACACAGGTTAAGGCACTTTGTTCCATCTTCAAGGCAGGGTTTGCTACGCCTAAAGCAGATGGTAGTGTCATTCCAGCCCCAGCAGAACATTTCTGCTTAGCACTAAGTCTTCGTTCACAACAAGTAAATATCCTTCAAAAATCATGGTGCTGGTATAAGCCAGTCTCCTGCAAGGCAGGGTGAGATTTGTTTTCAGAGCAGGGCACTTCAGGTTATGCTTGTAGTCCCCGTTTGACTCTAATTGGTAACATTAGCCTGCCAATTCCATAAGCATTAAGTCCATGCACAAATTTATTAGTAAAAGCTGTGGAGGGAACAGGCAGGAAGAAAATGTAAGATGTTTTTTCCACCTTCTTTTCTTTCTTTTTTTTTTTTTTTGTGGCTTCCTGAGTGCTAATGTGAATACTAAACTGGGTTTATCAACGTAAAGATTCCCCGCTGAATTCTTCCAGAGTGCTCAGAGATGTCAGTGCCATTAGGGTGAAGCTGATACTCAGTATGCAAAATGGCTGTTAAAAGATCAAAGCAACATTGCTGCAATAACCTTATTGGAAATGTGGGAACTGTGCAGCACGGAGGAATAAGCTTTCAAGTTTGATTAAAAATCCTTATTAAGATGAACTAAGAGCTATGAAGAATAGGAAGCTGGAGATAATTAGGTAGGGTGAATAACCTTTGGAAACGGATGCCAGGTGTTGAGTGAGGAGAGATTCAGTTCTGGAAAGGGATATTTAGTTGAAGGGAGCGTGCTGGCATTACACCGAGCTCGGGGCCAATCTCTAGGAGACTGCTGTGTATTTTGTTCCATTTGCCACTGTCCTCACTCCTGCTGGTACTGGAAGTGATTTGGGAGAGCGAGTGCGGGTATATTCTGTGCTCAAGTCAGCACACTATGTTTATTGTTTGTACATAGAGCATGCATGTTTTTGTCTCCTAGGCAGGGATATAATTCTGTGAAGATACACACTGTATCTTCTTTTAATTCCATATACAAATGCACCAATGCAGACCTTCAGCCTCACTGAAGGGCGTGGAAGAATGCTGCCTTATGTGGATGCTCCCTCCTGTGCTGCCCTCCTCCCTTGCAAATAGGGGTGGCACAAGTACCACGTGCTGGGGTCTGAGCACAGGAAGATGGAGCGGTCTCCTCTGTGCTGGTCACCACAGCGCCTTAGCTCAGGTAGTGCCTGTACGTGCCTGAGCTTTGCAGCAGGGAGTTCTTGGCAGGACGTCTGGGCACCTGCTTTTTAGGAACGAGATGATGCACACTGGCACTTGCTTTGCAGGCAGCGTTGTTGACTTTGCACCTTTCCAATAGGCATTCCACTTATTTATTTCTAATTGGTGTCACATAATCCCACGCCTTAGGGTTCATGCCGTGGCTTGACCACGCTGCAGTGTGTTATACTAGCAGTTATAAGTACTGCTATGCGAGTAGCATTTTAGCCGTATTAGAGCAGATCACACAGCACAGTCGATGCCTTCCCCCAGCGCCTGTGCAAGGGTAGTGCAGAGAACGTGGCATGGTATTTTTTCCAGCCTCAGTGCAAGAGGGACATCTGTTGGCTACTGCAAGGAGGGCTTTGCCAGCGTTATTTTCTTGCAGCTCTTTGCAGTCCTTGCAGCCAGGGAGAAGCCGATGCCCTGCCACAGGAGAGAAGGAGGGGGCTGTCTGAGCAGCTCCTGGAGATGTTAGCAGGGCTTCCTTACCATGCAGGGAAATAACGGAGGCTGCAGTGTGTTAGTGCAGGTTGGTGCACAGCATCATGCTTCTCACTTGATGCATCTGTGACGAGGAGTGCTTTTCCAGCTACAGCAGGCATCCTTCCTCTCATGAGGGAGTAAATAAACTTTTGGATGTACCTGGTAGGACACATGCAACTTTGTTCAGCAATAGCATGCAAGAAGTATATAGTGTCAGGCCTCTAGTAAAGTCCACTTTCCCCCTCTCTGAGGTCTGGAGAGCTCCGACGAAGAAGTCAACCAAATAAATGGTGTTTTTCACTTTTCTCTTACTGAGGCTAGATTTCGTGCCACAGTCTATCCCTGTCCAGAGTCTGCAACTGAGCGCCGAGAAATGCTTGACGAAGTGAACACAAGGATCGAGGATTTAAATACAGTAAGTGGCATGGTCTTTCTAGGGGGTCCTAACTTTCAGGGACCAGAGCTGCCGGGGAACAGCCTCAATTTGTGCTGCTGTTGCAGCACAACAGAGCACAATTTGCTGCTGTTGGTCATGCAGTGGGAGGTCAGAGGTTTAGACCATATGATGTGGGCTATGGAGTGGGCTCTAAGGTCATGACGGGGCTGAAGGAATCATAACCAAGGTGCACATTGTAGAGCCTGGCCAGGATGGTTACATCTAGCTGTTACAGCACTATTTTGCTCATGTGATCGTTGGCTCCCAAAGCCATGTCCTTTTGGTGAGTCAGAGAGTTGGGAAGCGGTTTGGCTGCAGTCTTTCAGCAGGCCGTTGGCAGAGTTGAGCCCAGTATCTTTGATTATGTAATGATGAAACATCGTGTCATGCCCTGCCTCACTTCAGAGCCTATTAAAAGTATTTTTAAAACTTCTCTGGGAACACTTTGAGGAAGAACTGGGCTCTTGTATGTAGGGTGTAGCCCAGCCACACTGGGCTCAAGGTGGATTCTCAACATTTTTTAAATATTTAATATGTTTTCTTTACTGAGGAAATGTATCTTGGGGTTATTGTCACATACACAATGGAAGAATGGATTGCACTCCACAATGTCTAGCTCATTCCTGTGAACACTCCCTTTCCACAACCCGCTTCCACCTGTCTTGCCAAAATCAACTGCTGAGTAGATCATGCTGCCTCCTCCCTCCTCCATGAGTGCTGCTTGTGGTGTGCTTACAGGTGATAACCCAAACTGAGTCTCACCGCCAGAGATTGCTGCATCAGGCAGCAGCCAACTTGTGGTCCTGGGGGATCAAGGTGAAGAAAATCAAGGCCATCTACCACATTCTGAATTGCTGTAACATCGATGTCACCCAGCAGTGTGTCATTGCGGAGATCTGGTTCCCCGTGGCTGACGCTAGCCGGATAAAAAGAGCTCTCCATCAGGGAATGGTAAGAGGCTAATGCTTTGGGTCCCTGAAGCCCCTATGCAAATCACATTGCTCATACACTGAGCATACTTTCAGGCTTATATCTGCTACCATACATAATGCTGGACTCTCTTTTCTGCTTTTAATTAAAGTTGAAACTGCTGTGTGATCACTTGGCCTCAGGTAGCTTGTGGCCATAAATCTTTGCAGTTTTATGATCAGACTATAGGAGTCAGCAGTACTGGCAACTTCACTGCACAAGGATCAATAGCACAGGGAATGGGAAAGCCTGGATATTATAAAGGATGTTTGGATGGATGTTTGGACCCAGAGGACCAAATCAGTCTATGGGAATAATTCCTTCCGGTAATCAGCCCAGTTGTGTCTCTCCTTGTCACCTGGTTTGCAGGAGCGAAGTGGCTCTACCATTGCCCCTATCCTCACCGCTGTGCACACCAGGATGGCACCTCCTACCTTTAACAGGACCAACAAGTTCACAGCTGGCTTTCAGAACATCGTGGATGCGTATGGCGTGGGCAACTACAGGGAGATAAACCCAGGTGGGAAAATGCTTGGTTGCCTGCACCTGGCTTGCCAGAGCCAAAGCAAAACCTCTCAACTCCATCAGCATCCTAAAACATTGATGATTGAAAAGTCTGAGCCACATCTTCTGATGGTTAGAATTAGTACTGTTCTGGTGCATAGCATGGATTTTCTGAGGCACGGAATTTGGCCATCCGTCTTCAGTGACTGATTTAGGCAGGAATAACAAACTACACAAATACAGGATGGGCAACAAATAACAAGGTCCTTTCTGCAGGAAAGGACCTAAAATAGCAAGGTAAACATAAACTGACCCTGTAATACTGAGACAAGAAAAGGTCACCATCAAAAGGGGATATTTAAGCAAAAATTTGGTGTGCAAAATATATGAAGAAATACATTTGCTTTACTCAGTGCTGACAAGGCCTGAGCTATTGAGGACGGTTTTGACAAAGTGCCTGGGAAAAGTGTGGAGCAATTGTAGAGAATCTCAGGGAGACCACTGAGAGCAAACAGAAGCCCAGAAACAGGGCTGATTGATTGATAGGAAAGGATGCAATGGCTGGGAAACTGACTGAGGAATGTGATAGTAGTCTTCAAATACTTTTTTCCATTTCAAAAATTAATGTATTTATCTATTCACTGTGGCTGTGGTGGTAGGACAAGAAAAGATGGCAAGTAAGGTGAAGGTCCAGCAGTAGGAAAATCTTGCTAGTGGTGGAGTTAGCTCAGCGCTAGATTTGATTGCCTTGTGATTTGGGAGGCATCAATGGAGGTCTCTAGTAACAGGTCAGAAATAGTTGGGTGGAGTGATGCTCTGCTGATGACCTTTTGTTTAGGAGAAGCTGATATTCTTGCTGTTTGCTTCCCACAGCTCCTTACACCATCATCACCTTCCCCTTCCTGTTTGCGGTGATGTTTGGAGATTGTGGCCACGGCGCTGTCATGCTGGGCTTTGCTCTCTGGATGGTTGCTAATGAGAAGAGCCTTTTGGCCCAGAAGAGCACTAATGAGGTGAGTGCCAGGGAGCTGATATATCAGCATGCACCCTGTTAACTTAGCAAAAGGTTCCTCATCACCATTTGGTAAAGGGGGCGTCTAGCATCTCAAAGGCTGAATGTTGTTCCTTCCAAGATGTTCATGAGGGACAAAGGTAGAGATTTGACAAGTAACTATGCCTTCTTCTAGACAGGGAATTGGACAGGCTTGAGGGACTTGGAGTTTCCTATGGCTGGTTGTCAATGTTTATTTGTCTGCTTTTGTGTGTAGACCAGAAATCAGACTTTCCCATCCATGTCTCTCTCTCTCTGGTTAAGATGGCAGCTCCTGTCAAAACCAATGGAGTCTGAGGACACTGCACTCCAGTGGATTAGGCTGTTTTGCAGGGACCAAGGAACTGAAACTATTTATATATGTATAGATCACAGTCCAATAGCCAGATATTGACTGTGCTGGTAGCACTCGGTCACCCGTACAGGACAGCAGATATGCCCAGATTTAGCCTTCTCTAATAAAATCTGAGGAGTGGAGCTGGGCTGGAGGTTGGGCACCAAGTGCAGCAACTGTAACAACAAACATTTGCTGTGGCTCAGGTAGGTGGATGTTTTAACCAAAATGAGAAGCTGGAGTGCACATGGAGAGTGATTTATATGACCATGACTGCCTCAAAAAAGCAAAGAATGGCAGAGGGTATGAAATGATTTCTGCAGGAGACTTCCCTTGCCCTGAGGCCTGGTAGGACTGGTGGTATCTTTTGGTGGGACTGGCGGTATTTTGCTCACCTCCTCTGGGCCTGCCTTCTCCCTCTGCAGATCTGGAACACCTTTTTCGGTGGGCGCTACCTCATCCTGCTCATGGGCATATTCTCCATGTACACTGGCTTCATCTACAATGACTGCTTCTCCAAATCATTCAACATCTTTGGCTCTTCCTGGCACATCATCTCCATGTTTAAAAATAACACTTGGACGTAAGTGACTGAATTTGGGAAACAAGCCAAGCTATGCTAAATGTGGTGTGTGGGCTTTAAAAAAAAGACACTGAATATTTGTGTGGGGATGGGAAGAATTCCCTGATGTGTTTTCAGTCACGAATGAATCAGAGTTTGCATCTGACACATAGAGACAAAAACACTATTGAAATGGAAATACAGAGTCCCTGGGACCAAACCTAGTTGTCCAGTCTGCCATTCATAAAACCTACAAGTGTCCAAGACTGATGCACAGGGAGTTTTCAGTGGGATGGAGAACCAGCCTTGTGTAGGACCCATTTCCAAACATGACTACATGTGCACGCAAGCCCAGCACAGCAGTTCAGTGGGAGTCAGTTACAAGAATAATGTGACAGTCCTTAGCACTCCTCACATAAACATACCTTAGGCTTCTATGGTGAGATTAAGCTATAAAGGTCATTTCACTTTTGTCTGGTAGTAACGATATACTTCTGGGCAATACGGTGCTGCAGCTGGATCCAGCAATCCCAGGAGTCTACTCTGGAAATCCATATCCATTTGGAATAGATCCGGTAATTAAATTAAATTGCTCTAAGATCATTTGTATTTCAATCCCATTTCTATATAGCAGGTATATCAGTAGCTTACAAATATCTCTCCTGAAACCATGCTGTTAAATTCTTGCTCTTTGTCCATTCTTTACACTCTGGTTTTGATGTCTTCTTTATCAGCTAAGGATGTAGATACAATCATCCTTTCTTTTATTGATTTTATTTTTTTCCTCCTCTCTCTCTGGTAATTTTGCACAGGCAGTAGCAAAACACTAAATAGGAAGGAATTTTGTTTTTGCCAGAGGGTGGTCTTGTGCTGTAACCTCTGCTTTCTCATGAGACTGCTGCACCCAGCTTCCTTTTACACAAGTATTTAATGTGTTCCACAGCTACCTCACCCGTTTGAGGGTTAAGTCCTGATTTCCATGCAGTGTATTTAACACACAGACTATGAAGTCTGTGAAGTAAATGGTAGCGTTATTTAACTGATCTGATGTGCTGCTGTGATCTACTTTCCCTTTATTGCTGTTCTCTGTCATGTGTTTAAATGATATCATTAACATCAAACTTTCCTATTTCAGTCTTAAAATCAGCCAGTTTTAGCATCTGCTTTGCTGGATGTGACCTCCTTTCAGTGGGTTCCACAAAGAAACACTGGTTTATCTTGAAAGGACCGAAGCAAAATCATGGCATTATTCTAAACATTAGTTATTTCCTCTATTAAATGAGGATAATACTTCACACCTTTTAGGCAAGAAGCCTGACAGAGTGAAATGTACTATAAAGAGCATGCAGATTTCTGTCACTTGGTGTCTTCTTGCTAGAAGTGGTAGGAGTAAATTGATGGCATCAAAGTTAAAACTTCCACAGATTTGTTATCGAGCAGATACCTGAAAGTTGTTGTCTTCTGTCTCTCTTTGCTCTGCAGATCTGGAATGTTGCATCAAACAAGCTGACTTTCCTGAACTCCTACAAAATGAAGATGTCAGTTGTCGTAGGGATTGTGCACATGATTTTTGGCGTGATACTCAGTCTCTTCAACCACATGTAAGTCTGTTTCACTGGGCCTCTTGCTGTAGCACACAAGTCCCCATCCCTGAAATCCCAGAACCTTTGGGCACACTCTTATTTACTTTTTTTATTTACTTCCCTTTACAAACATATGCGCAAGGATTTGGCCTTCTAGAGCATTTTCCCAAACTTAAAATACCCTGAGCTATTCACTTCCGCACTTCAGCACCATCAAACTCAGCAGCTGAGTGTCCCTGCAGGCAGAGCCACATACTTTAGCGCATTGTAAACAAGCAAAACATTTAGACTGTTCCTACTATAACAATTTCCACTTACCACAAAAAGTACTGGTAGTCAACTTATCTGTACTGCATGGACTAGGTGTTTTTTTCTTCTGGATCTTCACTAATTGCAAAGCTTAATTGCAATCATTTACGTAATTTTAAGCCAGTTAAATATAATACTAATTGCTTACTAGTAGTGACATAAAGCCCACCGAGAAGGCAAATTAATATTTAGTCCATCCTTATACGCGTATAGACTGTTCCACTTGTTGCTGGGTCAGTGGCAACACTTCTCTTCTGGTGGCCCTATCTTAGCACTATTTGGTTACTCATCTCAATGCCGCACAGTGCCCTCCAGGCAGAGTTAGTCACACTTAGCACCATAGAGCTGAAATCAAAATACTCAGTTTTTACAGGTTCTATCCCTGATTCTGACTTTCCCAGCTTATAATGTTTAACTTTGCCATGCTTTGAAAATAGCCATTTATTTCAATGTATTAATTCTCTGAGATGCTGAGATACAAGTACTGGAACCTGAACAAAGAGTATGAAAAAGCTTTGTATTAAGTAATGATTTTTATTTATAAAGAATACAACTACAGATTTCTCTCTTGACCAACAATACTTCTTAGGCTTTTTATGTGGTTTTGCAGAGGCACAGTACTGTCATACTTTGTGGCAGCCTTGTCCCGTATTTATTGTACCTCTCTCTCCTGATTCTTTGCAGCTACTTCAAGAAATATATAAACATTATCCTGCAGTTCATCCCGGAGATGATCTTTATTATCTCTCTTTTTGGCTATCTGGTTTTCATGATTATTTTCAAATGGTGCCATTTTGATGTCCACTCATCCCAGAGTGCACCAAGCATTCTCATCCACTTCATCAATATGTTCCTGTTTAATTACAGTGATGCTACAAATGCTCCATTGTATCTGCATCAGGTATGGATAAAGCAACCCAAATCTGCTCTACCTGTTTGTACTTGAACTGTGCTTTGAATCGCAAAGAGGTTGTGAAGGGTGGGCAAGAGGATAGGGAACAGGCTCAGAAACTCAGCTACTCATGTCAGTCATGTAAGTGAAGTTTGTTCTTCTGGTTCACATATGTAAAGCAATTTTTGTCCCTTCAAAAAGTCACTAATTAATATTTTGCCTTGTAACAACCCAAAGAGACTTCCAAAGAGAAACCTTTTTTTCATGCAGAAAATCCTTCCCCCCATTAACTGAGTCTATTCCATCCATCTGGGTAGTTTCAACGCAAAGACCATGAGACCAACCCTATTCAGGGGTTGGTTTAGATCTAGAGATACGAGATGGTCTAAAAAAAAAAAAAAGTAAACCTATTCTTACAATGGTGTTGTGTGTAGTTGTTTTTGTTTTGGGTTCTTTTTGTTTATTTCTTTTAAACTGGATTAGTTCCCTAATTCAGTTGATAGTGTGACACTACAACACAGGAGCACCTTTAAATAGGCATTACTGGTGTAAGCAATATATTATCAAACCTAGGTTACTTCAGTTCAGTTCCTTTCTGGAACTGAAGATGGATAAATAGTCCTGGATCCCCTGCTTTTCAGGGGAGAACCTGAACAGCGTGGCTCTTCCTGCATCATTGCTACTTTGATCAAAGCAAGGAAGAGTGATTAGCCCAAGAAAATCGCTGTGACATTCTCCTGGGACACAGCAGATCCAGGTTCAAGCTGGTAGCATTGGGTTTTGTTGAATAAATACAACATGAAAGCCTTTCATCTCCAAGTCTCCAACCATCTCTAGCTGGCAGTGCTTTCTGAAGACTTCAGCGACGTTCACTTCCATGACCTCACAGAGGAGATTCAACGTAGAAGGGGAATAGATCTATTGAAATTTAAACTTATTTTATAGAATCAGATTTCTCTTAAGTGTAATGACGAAAGAAAAAGTGACTTTTTGCTTTTCTTGTCATCTCTTTTTTACAGAAAGAGGTTCAGAGCTTCTTGGTCATATTTGCTCTGATTGCCATTCCCTGGATGCTTCTAATCAAACCTTTCATTCTGCGAGCCAACCACCAGAAAGCACAGCGCATGGTAAGGGATGTGGATCTGTTACTGTTTCAAACATGGAGCTTCAGTTCAGCAAAGGCAAGATTGAGCAGACAGCCCCGAAATGTGTTTGCAGTAGTCTGCTCCTGATGTCAGAATTTCACCAGTGGTTTCAAAGTGTGTTTTATTGCACATGTGCCAAGAGATTTTTGACTGAGCCACCCAAAGGTGCTTTTGCTCACATCGCCATACCCTTTTTGTTGGGAGAGGGCCTAGGTTGATACTGAGCTCTTTCAAAAGCGTCCAAAAACAGAGATGGTTGAAAGAGACTGACACACTCATAAAGCCAACACTGGGCCTTGGCAGGGGCCTCTGTTGCCTGTTCACTGCTGTCATTAACAACAGGTTTGCTGCTCTGTGTGAACAGGGAGTGTGGGTTGCTCCCAGCCTTGGAGGTATCACCACAGTTTGAAGAGGATGCTTGCTTTGAAAGCTGTTGTCTGCCTTCTGGCAGTGCTTTCTTCCCCAAGTTGTTGCCTTCACATTATCAGAGCCCTCCTTCTCTTGGTCTCTGCAATTTGCCCAGCTCTTCAGCGTGTAATTGCTGCAGCTGCGGCAGTTTCCCAGTTGCTCATTAATTCTCTCCTTTATTACCTCAACAGTTCTTTACTCATCTGTCACAAGTTACTTCTCTTTATAGTTGGAAGTAGTGCCTGGAGTACTTTCTACAGGGCACAGATGTTCCCATTTGAAGAAAGTGACACTAGTTGTGCTGTGTGACCTTTCCCCACCCAGTCACTTCTGACCTATAACTGAAAGCCAGGCCCCATGGGGACCTTTGCAGCCTTGTCTCTGTGCTATCATTTGTTATTATGTCAGTCTTCTGGGATTTGGATGAAAGCTTGTCATGGATAACTCCATCTCCCATTTTTATGCTGGCAACACCTGACATCTTTTCTTCACCTCTTATTTTGCCCTTGTATTTCATTCTGTGATTTACATATGTTAGCTGTCTGATTATATGTTAGATTTACCCAGATTTATACATTTGCAATGAAGTGTGTTCTCTGTGCTGACATTCAGGTAAATCAGATTTAGCAGGTATGACAAAGATTACTTGTGCAACAGGAAACAATACGTTGTTATGAGACTCAGCCCATGAAACCTGTTAGAAACTATAAAGAATGACAGAGTAGAATCCAATAGAAGCTGTGAAGTATTTTGCTGTGAAGTCTGTTATACTATGTAATAGGACTGTTATTCACATATAATATAGGGCTATTCTTATCTGCGTTGTGCTGTTGTTTCTGGAGTGAGGCGCACATCAAACTGTTCAGGTCTTTGGCAATGCCCCATAAAAATGGTTATGGACAGCAGATGGATGGTCATGAGATTATTTTCAACTAAAAACAGATCAGGAGATCTCTGTCTTTATTCCAGTTACTGTTTGGCCTTCATCAAGTCACCTGGTCATTCCAGGATCCTTTTCCATTTCACTTGCATTGATGCTAACATTTGATTACAACTTCTCCCGGTTTACATCCAGGGCCTCAGTTTTCCCGTTTGCCAAACATGATGTATCTTCACCGAATTGTTGAGGTTGGAAGAGACATTTAAAGATCCCACAGTCCACCCCCCTCACTGCTCAAGTATGGTCACCTACAGCATGTTGTTTAGGACTCTGTCCAGATGGCTTCTGAATATCTCCAAGGAAGGAGATTCCACAACCTCTGGGCAACCTGTTCCAGGGCTCTGTCACCCTCACAGTAAAGAATTTATTTTCTCATGTTTAGACAAGACTTTCTCTGTTTCCGTTTGTGTCTATTACCTCTCATCCTGTCACTGGACACCACTGAAAAGGGGGTCTGAAAATGGGGCCTTTTGGCACCCTCCCTTCACATGCTTATACACATTGTTAAGATTCCCCTCGCAGTCTTCTCTTCTCCAGATTAAACAGTCCCAGTTCTTTCAGTTGAACTTCATGGGGTTCTTCTCTGGCCATCTCTGCACCCAAAGTCGAGGTCTGCTGAATGGCAGCACAGCCCTCTTGTGTATCAGCCATTCCTCCCAGTCCTGTTATCTTCATCAGACTTGCTGAGGGTGCACAGTGTTTCTTCATCCAGATTCTTGATGAATAAGTTGAATAAGTTGAACAAAATTGAACAAAGAATTGTGATCCCTGGGGGATACCACTAGCTACGGGACTGCAAGATAGACTTTCCATATCTGAGCTCTACCCCTGAACAAGTTTTCAGTTTACCTGGCCATCTGCTCCTCTGGTCTGTGCTTCATCATCTTATCTGTGAAGATGTTATGGGAGGTGGTGTCAAAAGCTTTACTGAAGTCAAGGTAGACAATATCCTCTGTTCGTTGTCTAATGATGTTTCTCACAGTACTAAGCATGCATTAGAAATATGAAGAAACTATCTCCAAATTATGTTGGAATCACTGGAAAATGCTGTAGAAAGGAAAATATCAAAGTATTGTAGTCATTTGGTAGGAATACTCAATTATTCTTGTCTTTGTTCAATGACTATTGAAATTGCACTCATACCCTTTACACAATTCTCGTATGTTATGTATCATGAGGTTAATGATGAAGTCTTGTGCCATGATCTGCTTCTTTTTGGTACTAGCCTGTTGGATGACCCCCCAAAAACACATTATATTTTCCTTTTGAAAGATTCGGTCTCAAGCTACCTCAGGAAATCCTGCAGATGAAAGCGAAGCAAACATCCCAGAGGTCAACCACTCCAAAAAAGCTGCCCGGGGAGACCACAGTGGTGGTCATGGAGGACATGAGGATGATGATGAAGAGGTAGGAAAACCTGAACAGGCTAAAGATGTGAAACAATAATTCAGACAAACACAACAATACAAAATACAGTGCCAAAGAAGGCTCCTGCAGAGTTTCCAGTGCTTCTTTTTAACAGGATACCAAGACATTCTGTACTAGCAATTTGTGTTTCCAAACAGAGCACACTTTGGATTTTAATTGAATAAATTCCTCTAACTTGTTCCTGAAGTTTTGCCTAGTGCGGTCAGGCATTCCTGCAAATCTCAGTCTTTCTGTTCCTCAGGAGCATTGCTTGGCTTCCACAATGCACCCAGAGAAAGTCTAAACCTTCCCAAGTGTCAACAGATATTTCTTGCTTTAAATTGCTAAGATATATTTTGAAGTCCACAGCCTACAGTGCTGACTGAGGAGAAAAGTCTTCCTTTGGCAAATGTTGCCAAGTGCTTCTTGTGGCATACAGCAGCACAGTGAAATAAATGAAAAAGACGTTCAAACCTTATAGAGCTTTGAGGTACCAACAATATTTTGAGTAGATATGGCTGATGGGGAAGGAAACAACACTCAGAACACTTAGAAGATATGTTCATTAATTAATATCTCCCAAAGCGCATGTGCCAGGAGGGAGATATTCAGAAAATCACAAGTGTAAATAAGAATTTCAGTCTCCAGAAGAAATCAAAATGATTAGTCTCATTTGGATTGCCATTTTATCCCAAGTTTGAAATTGTGAGATTGGAATATGAGGTGATTCTCAGCATTTGCTTTTCGCTGGAATTTTATTTCTTCAGAGGACAATATATGAGAAAATCATAGAGAAGGGATATTTCTCAAAGCAGTCTTTTAGATCTGTAAAATATCCTCATGTTGCTCAGCACATAGCAAAGGAAAGGGAGGAGTATAAAGAGCCTTTCATGGAATGTTGCTCAGTCACTGAACTGCCCTGAACTAGGACTAATAAGAAGTGTTTGTTTTTATATGTTGTTTCAGTTCAACTTTGGAGACATATTTGTCCACCAAGCTATTCACACCATTGAATACTGCCTTGGCTGCATCTCCAACACAGCATCCTACCTGCGGCTCTGGGCACTGAGCTTAGCCCATGCACGTGAGTGATTGACTGTATATCACTTACCTTACTGGCAAACCCATGCTGACTACTGCTTCTACCAGTATTTTAATGTTTCTTGTAATTTTGTAATTGTAATTTTGTAATTCTATTTTTCCCCCCATGAAATCAGAGTTCTCGTGGGAGAAAATGTGTCTTGAAATGATTTGCTTGAGATCAAATTAATCCAAGCATTTGCAGTTAGTTTTTAGTGGTGCTTCCTGGAAGCTCCAGATCATGGAGCTCCTGACTGCATTTCCTGGCTGGGAGCTTCCCATCTGGAAGAATCCTCATAGTGTGTAGGAGGTGCAGTCCACANGCTCCTGACTGCATTTCCTGGCTGGGAGTGTTGTCTACAACCTCCCATCTGGAAGAATCCTCATACTGTGTGGCATGGTAGGAGGTGCAGTCCACGTTTGCAGTGCAGTCCATAAGGTAAATGTAGTACCTTATGGTATGTAGTATGTAGTACCAGTACTATGCTGGACTTCATTTCCCAGGATGAACTTGCTCTAGAACTTAGTGGATGCAAGNAGTGCAGTCCATAAGGTAAATGTAGTACACTACCCTGGACTTCATTTCCCAGGAGGAACTTGCTCTAGAACTTAGTGGATGCAAGTAATAGTTTGCAATAGTTTGCAGTAAGAAGTAATTAGAAGCCAACACCATGGTTTTATATGGAAGACAGGTATTTAAAGAAAATACAGTAAACCAAATTAAGAGCTTAGTTAAGATCATGTTGTATGCTATGCCAGAATTCTGTCCGGAAAACCAACATGTTTCTTTGCAGCCTTACAAAATGGGTTTTGACAGGATTATTTTCCTGACGGTTGCAGTTGCAAGGGGTCCCTCACATCCATTGTCACCTGAAGTAACAGGTCATTGAATTGCAGTCTGAATATGGCCTATAGTCTCTCTATAATGACTTAAAAAAAAAAAAGGAAATAGGCTGAACTAGTGGTTAGGGATGCAGCAAGCAGTCTTAAAATCTCAGTGTACTGCCTAGCTGCCATGTTAAAGAGGTTCAAATTAAATTGATGATTAAACTGATATCATGACAGGTTGCCATCAGTCCTAGGAGGAACCTCATGCTGACTTGTGATGCAAAGCTAAACAGCACCATGAGGTTCCAAAAGGGAGAAGAAAAGCAATGGAAAATAATCTGCATTTGCTTCTCCTACTCCATTCATCATGGGGAGACAAGGTGACCATAAAACATTACTGTCACAGGGGCTCATGCATTATATTAGGCCAGCTCATCTAACTGAAAGAAGTGGGTGAACTTTGAGATAAATGCTGTAGCCTGTGTTGCATTTGTGGAGGTTGCTCAGCATTATTTTCCTTTTATTTCATTCTGCAGAGCTGTCAGAAGTTCTCTGGACCATGGTGATGCACAACGGGTTGAACAACAGCAGCTGGGCAGGCCTCATTGTCGTCTTCATCATCTTCGCAGCGTTCGCAGTGCTGACTGTGGCCATCCTGCTCATCATGGAGGGGCTCTCAGCCTTTCTGCATGCTTTACGTCTTCACTGGTGGGTGTACTGGTCTGTGGGAGTTTGGTTTTGGAGCACTCCTTGGGAGGAATAAGGCTGTAGAAATGGAGGTGGCTGTGCTAGCTAATGTTTGACACACACCGTTAATTCAGACATCAGTGTCCCTAGGCAAAGCAATGAGAGAGACATCTCTGAGGGAGGAGAGCTCAGAGCTCTCTGTTCTCCCTAGGGAGACTGGCCTCTAAACCCAAGCTCCTATCTCAAAAGTGAGCAAAATCTTTCAGGCACATAACATATGCATACATAACATAGGTCCAGCTTCAGCTAAGATGTTTGACTTTTGTTAATCACTAATGGCACGTACGCAGTTAGCATCAGATATCAGTGACAGTGCCATATCTGCAGTCGCTATCCCAGTGGGATACTGCAGCTGGTATGATCCAGCCATTAGCAACATTTGTGGTGTCCTGGATCAGTTGCCAGACCAGCAGATAGGCAGTGCCCATGCAACATGGACAGACGGGGCAAATACCAACTGGCAGCTGTCAGTGAGCTGGGCCACTGGGACCGTCTTGATGTGAATGGTAAGGACGAAAGGCGCAGTCACATCACAGTGCTGCATACCCCGGTCAGGGTTACCATTAAGCAAGCCTGCTGGAGATTAGGTACCACAGCAAGAATACAGCTAGGGTGCAAAACCTGCTGAAAATCTGGGACAATTCTCATGCTATCAGCTCAAGTGGTGTTCCTGACAGTTTTTGCTCTGTGAAGAACCAGCTTCAAGATAGTTCATCCATGTCTTCACTGAGGACATTTAGACATCCCCTCAGGTTAAGACATAGAGCAAGACTAAGACAACAAACTCCTCTTCACAACTTGGCCTTCTCCCTGAGCATGGAAAAGTTGTGGCACTTTTCACCATTTAATGTCCTGGCACTAACAACAAACACTGCCAATGGAAATCAGTGTGGAGCTGCTTGCTGTGTGGGGGATGGAGAGAGAAGGGGGTGGGGATGAAGCCTGCTAGGCAGCGTTGTGCTGTGCTGCACATCAGGGTGATGGAGCTTGCCCTCAGGTGGTCAGAGCTGCTGGAGCACGGTAGGATCTACCAGGTAGTCAAGGTCCTGCTGGCTAGCCACACCAAGAGCATTTCCAGGCTGACCTATGCAAGGTCAGACCAGGTGTATGCCCAGTAGCTCTCCAGAGCTGATCCTGGGAGGAACCTGTGCTTCCAGCTCTCAGAGTCGCTCTCTTTTCCCCAGAGGATGCCACATTTCAGTCTCTACGCTGGCTTTGTGCACCCTTCCCTCCCAACCTTTGCCACAATTTGCAGTGGATGCAAAGCCCCTCTGTGCTCTCTCCTGCAGGGTGGAGTTCCAGAACAAGTTCTACGTCGGAGCAGGCTACAAATTTTCTCCCTTCTCCTTCAAGAACATCATAGACGGCACCGCGGAAGAATAAAGTTGGCACATCTCTTCCTCACTGCTGAGAGCAGGTTTTGCTTTCTCTTAATTTCCACACTGGATATATAGAATAAAACAGAGTGGGGCATGGCCCCTAAAAGAAGAGCTCTGATGAAAATGTTTTAGCTTGGCAAAAATGCAACTCTCAAAGCTGGCCATTTTTCACATGTGTCACTGTAACAACAAAGAGCAACAGAGGTACGACATGAAGTGGGCTGTGTGGACCCGGGCCTGCATATCTCTACTGAGGTCTGCCAAGCACCTGGATCTCAGCAGCTGGATGGGTCAGCTGTCCACTGCTGGGTTAAAAAAGATGAATGCACCTTTTGAATTAAATTGATTATCAATAATCAACTTGCATCTGTTTTGTGCCATTTACTGCCCTATCTTTGTGGTATGTTTATTTCCCAGGAAAATAAATTTGGGCTGTTTCTTCAAGCTGTGGTTGATCACATGACAGCAATTATCTCACTTAGAAGATTTAGCCCTTCATTTAGCACACAATACAAAACAGCTCAAAGACAGATCATATTGCAGTCTTACAATTTTCTATATGCTTTAGTACAACAACTCGTTTTTTATCTGATTTGCTCCAGGGCTTAACAGTGCTAGATTATAGAGTTTTACACACGTCATCACTTAAGAAAAGTGTTAGTTTTGAGCAGTATAAACAAAAGAATGTACTAGTTTGCATTTTGGCAGCTAATTTATTTTTCTCTATGGACTTGTTTCTCATTGGAGATTTAAGATGACTCCTCTCATGCTATATTTTTCAAGATACTGTTAAAGCAGATTTTATAAAAATGCAAATACCCAGTGAACAGAACGAAGAAATAAACTACGACAATTAAGAAGAATGTGCTGTTGATATACTATGATCTTTCCTAAATATTAGTACATTAGAAATTTTTAACATTGAATTGTATTAACCGTGATGCGCTATTTTTAAAATGTTATGGCACCATGGAGAATGTAAGATCCTGGCACAGCACTCTGATGCATTTGAAGGTGGCAGTGCTTCCGCAGGGTATGACAAGCAGGCCTTCCTAAACCTCACATCCTTGATATCCACATCCACTAAAGAAACCCACCTGGCAGCTCTTCCTGGCAAGAAAAGCAGTGGGATAGTTAATAGAGGCTGACTCCTATGATCAGAGTTAAGAGTTACCATCATGCTATGGTGACCAGGGAGGAATATAATAACCCCAGTAAAAAGAGTTATTTCACCTTTCTTCTTGGGGTGCCAAGAAGTCATACTGGTGCTGGGCACGCTGGTTACCGACAGCATTAGGAGTCTGGTTTCATTTTAGTGAGGTTTGTAGCTGTGTCTGTGACCATGTGTTACTTTGCACCACAATTTTTTCAGGAAGGAGTACATTACAATATAGAGACCAAAAATATGAGGATAAAATGCAATTAGAGTCATAGTTCCTCTGCCTATGCAGATCACATTTGTTTTTTCATTCTAGTTTAATTAGTTTATTCCTATTCTGCAGAGGTTCAGGAGAAAAACTGTCCTGAAACAAGACAGGCCAAACTAGTTTGATGCATTACCCAACACAGAGAAAACAATTTGCTTTATGAAACAGTGGGCGGATTTCCTGCACAAACACATATTTTATCTTTATTGCACCTTTCCCTGTGATTGCAGTGTAACTGAGAAGGTGATTACCTGGAACAGATTATCCTTTCCTTTTAGAGCTTCTTGATGTTTTGCTTTTTGCCTGGGGTTTACATTTTAAGCACGAAAAAAAAGCTCTCCTGTGAATACGCCAGGTGACAAGATGATCTGTTGTTTACTGTGCTGAACGGTGACTCAGATATTTGGCTGAATTTTGCGTTCAGCTCTGTCTTTCTGCGTGCGGCTGAGTGACTCGGCACAGCCCACGGCTCGCTGGCGCGGTTGGGAGATGGGGACACGCTCTGCAAGAGGACTGACCCCCTTGTGATTCGAGACCATCCCAGTAAAATGCTGCTGAGAGGCAGGCTCCCTCTAACCTGCTTCGGTATTCGGGTTACCCACCTTAGGGATTTTTGCCAAATAACGACCTCGGCTTGCACCTCTGGGGTGAGATCAGGAGCTGGGTGTAGGGGTGGGTGGATGGTCACTCTGCCACATGGAATGGGACCTGTGGAGTCAAATTTCGTCCCGCTGCTGGGAAGGTGCTTGTTTCTAGTGACACCAGCTGTATCATGTTGTAGGAATGGCAGGCACCTCTTGCTTCTTGGGTCCTTGCATAGAGGTGATAAGGAACTGCCTTTTGGACAGAGCTTTTTATACTCTCTAGGGTATAAAATTTATGCCCTTAGGGTATCCATGACTCCATTTTTCATAAATCTTAAGCAAGATTGTTGCCCATCCCCTCATTTAGAGTGTCTCATAGCTATAGTCTGTCTTCTTCCTCTTGGGGCAAAGGGAAGATTAAAGGCCTAGGCCTTGTGCTGCAAACTTGCTGCCACCCATGGATTAACAGGTGGCAGGTCATCCATGCTGGGCTCTTCTAAGGCTCTCCTGTGTCCTCTGGAGCTTTCAAGAACAAATGGACCCCATCCCCACTTCACTCAGAGCAATCTTTGTATGTCTGTGGCAACTAATCAAAATATCATGATGTGGTTAAAAAAATAACAGCTATGACATCGCTTTTTTCAGTCTCAGGGACTTGTTGGCGCTTGGTCCTAAAAGCACGTGCCTGAGGCTAAGAATTTCATGGTATTTTGGTCCGCTTTTTTCCCCTTATGCCCTGGGAAGACGGAGTACCAAAATGTCCATACCGTTCCGTGGCCTCATGCAGAGCTCCTGAGTTTTTGCAATAAAAAGCATAGCAGTATGGATCTGGCAGCCTGGCTCATGCATCTGTTTCAGCAGTTGCCAATAATGGCTGTTATTTAATATTAGATATTATTAAAAGGAAGATATAAAATAAGGCTATGAAATAGCATATGTTGGCTGGCAGCAAATGCCTTCCCGATGTGTGGAAGCATGAGGTTCAGCACAGGAGCCGCTTGCTTTTAGTAAACTGACACAACTCTGCTGCCAGCTCAGCATTCGGCTTTGGAAAAGAAAAAAGAAGGATTTGAGGAACACTAAAGGAAAAAGAGAAAAAAGTCACTGCAGTGTCTTCCTAGGGAGAAACTAAAGCCAGGGCTCATGCACTCGAGCAGCGAAGGTCAGCATATACCTCTTAACCAAGAGCACATACCTGCTCCAGCTTAGGTTTACTGGCTGGAGTAACGTCTGACTGGTACTCAGACTTGCTGCATGGCGAGATCGGGATCGCTGCCATGGTTCAGGGCACCAACACTCCCTGCAGTTCGGTGCTTCCCGGGAGTTTCAGAGGGATGACACACGCACGCAGAACCCTTTGTCTTCATGGTGATGGCCCCTGCGCTGCTGGGGAGCCGCTGCAACAGCTTCCCTGAACTGGTTGAATAATGAATATATTGAATGGGGGGTACCCTTAGCGGAGACGCCCCTGGCCTCGCCTCGGGGCTGTCTGCCCTGTGCTGCCGCAGGGCACGGGTGGTGGCAGAGCCGTCCCTTTAGGGAGGGGCAGGAGAGCGCGGTGCGTCGGGCGGCTCTGCGGACACCTCCGTGGGCACGAGGGCACGGGGAGGCACCTGCCCGTGCCGGGCTGGGAGCAGACCTCATCCCCAGCAGCCCGTCCCAGCCCCGTGGCAGCCGCTGCAGGAGAAGGAAAATAGCTGCCCTGGACTCATACAGCTGGGAGAGAGGCAGGGCCAGCTGCCCCGTGCCAGAGACGTCTCTGAGGTAGGAAAACTCCCCTCAAAAAAAAAAAAACCCAAAATCGAATCAAGTGCGTGTGTCTGATCATGTTTACATTGTGTGCAGAAGCTCTGTGATTTGACTGAAAAAAATCCCCAGCGGTGCCATGAGCAGCCTTGCATGTGCTGTGCCTGCTGCCAAGCCCCCTGTGCCTGCCTCCTGCGTGGGGTCACCTCGATCTGCTGCTGGCTCCCAGTTTTGCTGCACACCCCATCGGTACCTTCAGCAGGAGGACTGTGGTTTTCCCTGCCGGCAGCAGCTTTGCTATTGGCGCCTCTTGGCTCATGTATGTGGCACCGAGTGTGCTTCGTGGGATGCACTGATAGGGAGAAACTCTTCCTTGTGACCCCTCCAAAGAGCTGTGCTCCAAAGACCAGCCAGGTGAATAGGGCTGCAAACATTTGGGATGAGCAAACTGTGTTCATTAGGAAACACTGGGAAAATTTGTTAATGCCTTGAGCTTGAATCTCCACCTTTTGGGCACAAATGCTATTGCAGAGGGTACAGTGCCACTGACTGACAGATACTTGTCCAGTTATGAATGAGCAAGATTTGCCCCCATGTCCAGCTTGGGTAGGGAATTCAGAGGTCTAAATTTTCAGTGTTATTTGGGGTGCCAGAGCAGGTATCTCACCTGCTCCTTTTGGAGACCTGTGCGGGTCTCCCGTAGATCCAGGGTGCCGTCACCAGGGATGTCCCGACAGCAGTACTGAAGATGGAACATTTCTCCCTGATTTTTGGTAGAGCAGCAGCACTTACCAACTGGGTGGCATGAGACACAGAGCACGTAGCTCTTTAGCAAGACATGGCCATGACATGGCAACTCAGGGCAGGGTGCCTTCGGTGGTCCCTGACCACAAAGAGAGAAAAGCAGGTCCCCAGATTTCATTATTGCAAAGCCCTTAGTGATTCAGTCATGTAGCAAAGCTTTATTCCTTCTCACAGGATCTTCCAGCTACCTCTTTGTGGTTACTGTTGAGCCCATTGCACACAGAAATGGTTTATAGCTGATGACCAAGATGGTACCTGTGTCGTCATGTACTGGTGGGGAGTATCACTACTTGGCAGATGCTGCCGAGGGACAGTTATGGGCAATATATGACACGACCTCTTGGGTGCCAGACTTCAACGATCTGTAATGGTCATGGTACAGGACCTCATCAATTAATCAAGGGCTACTAGTATAGTTGCATAATAGTAGCCTATTAAGGGCTACTATTAGCCCTTAATGAGTTGTTTATAACTGTACCTCAGTGTAATAATTTTAAATATCCAGCCTGTGTGTAGCCTAACTGAGTTTCTGGTGTTTGTGCTGCCCTCTGTCTCAGTTGAGATTTTTGTATATTTTTCCAAATGTTCTTTTCCTTTGCTCTCTCTGGTGTCACCTTGCCGTCTTGTCTCGCTCAGGATGTCCCCTCAGCATCCTTTGCTTCATCTGTGGTGGGTGGTGGCAGGGATTGCATCCTGGGCCAAGTTTGGTAATCCCAAGGGGAGGCTGAAGGAGAGATAAAATTAAATTTAAGGCGAGTTGAACTCCCCTCACCCCAACTCGAGCATTTTGGCATGCATGCAGCAAGAAAGCTTGAGATGTGCTCAGCCTTAGTCATGAGAGGAAGATGAGCTTTTCTGACTGGTGAAAGAGGCTGCGATCAAGCCAGACGATCTAGTGTTAAAAAACAGGAACTTACGGAGCAGGGAGAGCAATTTTTGCTCTGTCACAAACTGGGGCTCGCGGCTGTTCTCCTTGTGGCATGAATGCAGCTGAGGGTCAGGTTTGCTTTGGTGACCTCCTGCCAAGTAGATAGGTCCTTTCTAGCTCCTTGGAGATGCAGCATCTTTTGGCTGCTGCTGCATTTCTTGCCTTGCCTGCGCTCTTGCATTGGCAGTTCTTGAGTCTCCCCTAAGCCCTCTCCCGAGATTTTGCAACAACAGCCAGTCTTTACTGTGCTTTACTGGTTCAGCTAAGTAAGTTACCTGTTTGCCGTATATTCTTTGTAAAAAATGTGGTAAGGGAAGAAAAGAGGGCATTTCCTATCTAGCTGCCTGAGGCTGAGCATTTCTATGGAAAGCTGCTTGGTTGGCTTCTCGCTGTGATGCGTTTGTGGCTGCCCACAGGATTCCCAGTTACAGCCCAGCAGGCACCGTGCACCTCAGCAGGAGCTGGGATGGCCACCGGACCAAAAGAGGCAACAGATGTTATCGGCTTGGAAGACATCTGCACAGAGAGACAAGAGCCCCCAAAAGGTGGGTTTGTAATGGTGAGACTGGAGGTATTGGGGTCAATTCAGTGCACATCAGGTCAAAGGATCAGGTCAGGAAGGCTGGCAGAGTCCCAAACTAACATAAAGGGACAGAAAAAAAGATACTTTTCAGAAAGATCTGATAGGAACCATTTCACTACTAATTTTTTTTTTTTGGTCTTTTGTTTCTGTTGCTGTTCAGGGCAGAAGACATTTACGGTGGAAGAAGCTGTGGAAACCATTGGGTTTGGAAGGTTCCACATAGCACTTTTCCTCATTATGGGAAGCACTGGTGTAGGTTTCTGGATTCTGCGGTCAAGTCTATTAGTCCTAGGTTTCTGTGGCCAGCAGTGTTGCTGTTGCATGATGCTTTTCATGCTGCCCTCATAACATCCAGACTCTGTGCAGCCTGGCACAGAGGGCTGCCATCCTCTCTTGCTCTTGGCTGCCCAAGGAATTTCCTAGGGGCCAGGGTTCTCCTTTAACAGGCAACTCAGCTGCAGCTGAGCTGCTGGTTTGGCAAGTCAGCTACAAACCTGATGTCATTCTGGGGTTAAAGTGCAATGGAGATGCATCCACCGAGATCATTCTGAGGCCCCTAGCTATGAGTAAAAGATGAGCTTATTTCTTTACTAAAGTCAGCAGCTGTTGGAATTCAGCCATGGGGCCAATGCAGCACTGTTGTAATTTACTTATATTTATTTGTGGGGTAAGTTAGAAGCCCAGGTCCGCAACTGGGGGCTAACTAGCCAAGCAGCTTGATTTCAGAAGGCTGTTGAAGATCTTCCACAAGGTCGGCTGGAAGAGATCCTCCTCTGCAAAGAACAAGTCTGTCCAGCCTTTCTAGACACACATTGTATTGTTAGAAACCCACTTTCTCACCTCCTCTCCCCATCTCCCTTGCTCTTTCGAGTGTCCATACCTTCCTGGGTACACAGAGGTCTCATTTCATGGCCAAGCTGCCATGTTCAACAGCACCCATGTGCCTGCCAGCTGGCCTGTGGGCAGGTTCCCACTCTGCGGCATAACCATGTAGGGAACCACCTCAAAACCCGAGGGTCTGGTGTGTCTGCAGGCTTGGTAGGTTAGAGGATGGAGGCTTAGCCCACTTGGGGCCTTGTGGCAGCCCTTGCTTGCTGACATGCATGTTTGTCCCCAAAGGTGGCTGAAGCCATGGAGATCATGCTAATAGCTGTTGTTTCCCCTCTCATTCGATGCGAGTGGCATCTTCAAGACTGGCAGGTGGCTTTAGTGACAACGGTGAGTGACCTATGCTGCCCTGCTTGCCTGTCATGTGAGCACTGCCGGGGTCGCACTTTGCTTTATCACATTTCCTGCTCAGTGAGGAGCGCTGGTTTCAGCCTCAGCTGACAGTTTATCCTCCTACTTAGAAAACATTAAATGTGCTCTTGGTTTTAAGAGCAGAGCCGCCAGTTGCTGCCAGCAGTGGACAATCCATCATTGGCTATTTTGTGCCATATTTTGGTTCTTTGTAGATGGTGTTTTTCGGCTACATGATCTTCAGCATAGTCCTTGGGCTCCTGGCAGACAGGTACGGCCGCTGGAAGGTGAGTGGGCGCCACAGGTACTATCAGCCCCTCACAAAGGGGCTGTCCTCATTTATCCCCTTCCCCTGATCTTTGCATAGCCCCAAAGACACAACTGCAATGAGGGAATGAAACAGGGATGCCTAAAACACAGACCAAAGGGAGTCCCATTATGGAATGTGAAATGCTCCCAAGGACTTAGCCGCCCCTTGCATGTCCTCTCCAGCAGCAGGTCCATGCCAGAGCGGTGGAAACCAGCTCTCTCTTGTGGTAGAAACTCAGATGATGTGAAGCAGGCATTGTGGCACCCATCCTCAGCCATGCAGGTCCCGTCCAGATGCTGTGAAAGCCATGCAGATCACCAGTTGACCTCCTTTCCTTGTGCCTTTGCCCAAGAAATCATTCAAATATTGAGAATAAAGACCTGGGCAGAGAAGCTCCCCTGAACCGAGCCCATATTTTTATGACCTTCACTTTTCCCTTCCAGATCCTCCTGCTGTCATTCCTCTGGGGGGCCTATTTCTCTCTGCTGACCTCATTTTCACCATCCTACATCTGGTTTGTGTTCCTGAGGGCCATGGTAGGCGGTGGTGTGTCGGGCCACGCTCAAGGGTAAGGGGATGCTTGGTGCCTCGTGGCGCTGGCATGGGCAACCAAGCCTTCCCCAGAGCAAGAGTGAGGGCTGTTCTCATGCCAGCGGGGGTAGCGGGACCAACCGAAAACTGAGAGAGAGGGTGGAGGGGAGGAGGGGAAAGTCCTCAGAAATAGAAATGGAAGTGCATCTTTTTCAGTGTGTTATTTTCTTTGAGGATAAGTGGAGGATGTAATGGAAGTAAATGGGACTGAATCAGCTGTATCAAAGGCAAAGGGGCTGGCAGGTGTCTCACACCAGTGGATCATGAGGCCACATTTGGTTTCATTATACCAGACTCAGTTTCCGAAAAAAATTAGAATGTGGTGCCCATTTTCTTCTTCAGGTGAAGCACCCACTGCCTCGGAGAGGTTGGATTTCCTGGTTAAAGTCAAGAAGGCCCCGTAGGTCCCCCTTGGCTGACCTAGATAGACAGCGCCTTGCAATGAGTCCTGATAAGCTGGTCCTGTGCTGAGACCTAGAGGAGAGAGCCAGGAAGGGGCCTCTGAAAAGGCTGGAAAAGGAAATGAGAGGAAATTCCCACATCTCCTTAGGAAAATAAAGCAAACCATTCTGTAATTTCACAGAATCCCTGCCAGTCTACTGAAATTGCAGTTCCCAAGGACTCAAGAGCATTGGAGCAGAGAGGACAGCTGGTTTGCATTAAATCAATGACAGAAGGATTATTAAACACATATATTATAAAAACAATTAGACAGGTAATAGATGGGCAAGGATTGATTCACTGTAAAAATAGTCACAACAGTTCTGTTGTTTAAGTAAATTCTTCCTGAACTAATGTAGGAAGCTCTCACTTAAATGTAAACCTGTAGTCCTGTTGGGAGGAAATGGGGATGTGACAAGGAAGGAGAATAGAATTCACAGTATTAAAAATGATTTTCACTGAGAGCCTAGCAAAAATGAATTATTTCTTTCAGTTCTGTCAGTGGGAGCAAGCCCAAAATTTCATCATCTTCCATGGTTCTCCTTCCCCGAAGCCTGAGGCAGATGCCTGCTACAGAGGGCATGGGGCAGGGAGCTCAGGCCCATGCACATGGCTGTAGGAGGTGAAACATTAAAGGAACCAGCCCTTTCGAATAGTAAAGCTAAAACAGGCGGTCTGAATCTTTGATTTTTCAAGACTTTTCCAAAAGAAGGGTGCCTGAGAAAGAGGCTTGGAGTGGAATCCCTCGTTTCTGGTTGCTCGGTAGTGGGAGAGGGGCTGTCACACAGGTTGCTGGTCAACAATAACCGAGCCTAATGGATATTTGATTAGTATAGAAATTCTCACCATCTCTCTGCTTCTTTCTGCTAGGCTTATCATAAAAACAGAATTTTTGCCTACCAAGTACCGAGGATACATGTTGCCCTTATCTCAGGTAAGAGTGGGTAAGTTAGTTACTCTCCATTCTGACTCAGAGTCCCAGGGGATTTGTCTGGCTGCTGTCTGGAAACCTGATCTCCAGCAGGTCAGCCTGTGTCCCAGATCATCTGCGTTTATCTTGGGCAGAGCAAGTGCCTTCTGCCTTCTATGCCCCGGAGTGCATGCTCTGCATTATTAAACATGTACATAGACACGCGTGTGCAGAAATAAGCAATTCTTCTGAAATAATTGGATGTTCCAAATACCGAGTGGAGACTTTGAGTGACAGCTGACATCCAACCTTCTGTTTACGACATTGGTAACTGCGCTGACTGCTTTAATGGGATCAGCACTGATGGGCTGTCAGTCAGGAGCGATGGGTCAGCTCGTGCTAGAGTAGTACTCTAAGCGCAGAACCACAAGAAGAACGTGATTATTGCTGTGTTACCCACTGGGACACTGGGGAGAGCGGCTGGTTCTTGGCTGGAAACCCGCCACAGTGCCAAACACGAGGTTGGCCTTGGGTAGAGGGTGTCGTGTCTCGGCTTTGCTTGTGCTTTTGGGCCTGCATTCATCTCACGTCTCTTTGGTTCCCAACTGAGATATAGTTGCATTAGGAGCCCTGGGCTCTGTCTGGGGTCCTCCTTGGCGGGAAAAGAGCCATGCGAATACTAGCCAAAAGTGAGGTGGGCTGAGGAGGTGCCCATGACACTGGAGCATCTCTGCAACTCATACTGGTATTTGCTGGTGGTCTCAGATGAGATAACTTTGGCAATAACACATGATTAATGAAGCGATTCCCCTGCTCATGCTGCTTTGCTCAGCAGTGGGCTGGCACAGATCATTGCAATCTAGGCTGAGATGTGCTGGGAAGGTTTGTGACCCCTTGCTGGGGAAAGATCTTGGTAAGCGTGACTGGAGTTACTTCTTGTTCCAGATTTATGTAATGGGCACATTTTATGCATGTGCAAATTATCTGGGAAGGCTTCATTGAATGTATGAGTTTGCCTGCTGGTTGAACCAAGGATGTTTGTATCTGGTCTTGGGGGCAAGGATATTTTGCTTTTAATCATACCCTGTTTGATCTCAGGGCTACATGTACCAAAGTGTCAGCAGAAACACAAAGATTTATATATTAAAAAAAAAAAGAACAATCTTATATTTCTCTCCAGAAATCAATTATTTCTACCACAGATTACTCATGAACTGGCTCTGGCTTTTATGAATGTTTGTGCTTTGTATTGACTTACATCCTTTGTGTAACTAAAAAGAATGCTTTTCCTAGTGGCTACAAGAGAATTTTAGGGAGGAATGTACATGCAGATCTAGGGCCAGATTGTCCGTTGGTATAAACTGGCATCAAGTCCACTGGAGACCCACCAACTTCCAGCAGTGGAAATCTGGCCCGTTATTGCCTTTAGTGCTTGTAAATCTACTGCTTCCCACAGAGATTCAGACAAGAGAACCAGTCACAGGCATGAACATTAGCAGGGAAGGGAATAGAAGGACAAAAGCAGCGGATAGAAGGGTTTTATGTACAATGGTAGGCGCAGCAAGTTATATGTTTTCATCCAGAGCTAATTAAAACTATCTTTAGTCATCTCTTCCCCAAAACCTCATCTTTCCATCCATCCTTCCACCCAATTCAGCTTCGCAGACAGCCACAGGATGGCTCAGTTTGAACCGCAGCTCTCCCCAGTAAAAATCCTGATGTATTCAGGGAATGAGACCATAAAGGACGAAAATAAACAAATCATTGCCATATGTTCATTTGTTCTAACCCTTTGATTTCCATTTGGAAAGGTGTTTTGGTTGGCAGGCTCCTTGTTAATCATTGGCCTTGCATCAGTGATCAATCCAACCATCGGCTGGCGGTGGCTGATCAGAATAGCCTCCATACCAGGCATCATCCTCATCCTCGTCTTCAAGGTAAGGACACCCTTGTTGCCCTCTTGACCACAGCATTTCAACAGAACTGGTGTCCTCCTGCCAATGTAGCCACCAAGGAGTATCATCCTCCACAGTGCAAATACCTGGCCTTGCATGATGTCCTTGCTTTAGCACTGCTGTCCTCTCATACAGGGAGATTTGAGAAAGTTCTGCATGCATGGCCCAGCTGTCAGGGAGATGTTGCCTGTCATAAAAGAAAGACAGCTGTTGCCTACGGTGTTACTACCCTTCTGTGGCCCTCCAGCATCATGGGCTCTGTGTTCCACCAGGAGCACTGAAAGACTCGTAACGGCACTGAGATAAGGACGGCCTAGAGAGGCTGTGCAAGAAACCACAATAACTAATACCTTCAGGCTTGCTCTGGCTCTCCTGCATTCTTTCAGTCATTAAATTTGCCAGGACTGAGAAAAAGCCTCAATAAAGAAGGCCAGCAGCAAACTTAGCTCACTGCCTATTCCCCGGGTCTAGTCATTCTTTAGAAACAACAACCTCAGACACAAGGACCATCTTATTTCTGTGGAGTGATGTGGAAAATCCCTACTGGTAGTGCTAGTGGGCACTACACTGCTTAGCTGCGATTGGGTGAGCAAGGTGTACGGATGTAAAATCCCTGCCTTTGACTGAGTGAGCACACAAGTCCATCTGTGGTGATATATGTGCGATCAAATGTAAGATTTGCACGAATGTCCACCTGTATAGCAGTGCTGTTTGATTTCCCAAATTATTTGTGGCATGAAAAATGGCTAGCAACAGCTTTTGGTCAAAAAGAAATAAAAACATAATCAATATCACTTGGAAAAAAAAAAGTTGCCTTATTTATGTATTTTTGGTAATATATGTGTAATTATTTATAATGTATGTGTAATTCAATAAAAGATGTTTTATTTGGGGGTGAACAGAAAGGATTCTAGCTCAGGCATCATTTTGTTGGGCTCATACCTGTGGACCTCAGGGTATGAAGTGCAACTGTCAGCTGTGTAGGTACGTTCATGCAGTGCCTGGTGTAAAGAGATGGGCAGAAATGCTTTCTGACTAACTAACTCCTCCACTTTCAGTTCATTCCAGAGTCTGCTCGGTACAACGTGTCCACGGGAAACAACGCGGCTGCGCTGGCCACGCTGCAGAGGATCGCCAGGATGAACCGCGCCGCGATGCCCGAGGGCATCCTGAGGGAGCCTGCAAACGTAAGCGTGAGCGGCGGGCTCTGCTCCTGAGGTGTGAGGGGTGCAGCAAGGCTCCCAGCGTGCCCTGCTGGCCGTTTCCCACTCTGTGTCTGGATTCTTTCCAAAACACTAGAGATGAAGCTGTCATTTTTCTTTTTAAGAGGCAGCAACCTTAGCCCTTAAGTGGAATATGGATTTCTAGGATTTGTGGGCTTATTTCTTGGTTTTTGGTCAGATTAATGTTACTCTGAGAGAAGGTTTGCTTCTCTAGCCACAAAAAAAGGTTCCCTGTGGAGAGCATTCTTCCTTACTGCTCATCAATACTCCCAATAGCTTCCCAGTGTGTCACGGGGTGCAAGATTTGCTCCTCTGAATCCTTTTGATGAAAGTGGCCCGTCGGGCTACAGGATCCAAGGGGTCCCTCCAGTGAGGTCAAACACCCTACCCCAGAAGAAAGAGGAACACTGGGAGCACCTACGTGTGGGCACGGGAGGCTCAGGCTTCTATCTCTGTCCTGAAGCCCCTGCAGGTTGCTGGAGCAGTGACTCTCAGTTGCATCTCGGGCATTAGTGAAATTTCTGACTACCCGTTTCTAAATGTTCTGGAATTTATCTGCCATTTCTAAGCAAATAGAAACTCTTCTTGCAGTGTATTCCTAGAAAGCGACCTGCTAGATGGCAGTTTTCCAATCTCTGATCCCTCTTGTGCCAAGTCTCTGGAGGCACCAGACCAGTGAAAGATGGTCAAAGCAACCCTTTCAAACAGACAGCGTTGTCATTGAATCACCACTTCTCAGCACCCAGGAGACAGGAGAGTCCAACAGACTGCAAAGGAAGTGGGTTGTTTCTCACAGATGAGGGGGGACACAACCTTGGGGTTTATCACTCCTTGACCAACGTGCCTGACAAGCATTTGAGTGCAGGCATGGGCAGGAGAGGAGGCACAGGATGGGGTGCCCAGCTGCTCCCCATTACCATCAGTCTGGGCCTTGCTAACCTGGAGGAAGGACTACCATGAAGGGACTTCTAATTCAGGTGGCTCCTTTTAGCCCCAAGAAAGGAAGCTTGGACAAAGAGGTCTTCAAGATTATTTTCCATCTCTTTAAAGTCCCTTTCCTGGACCTCTTTGCTGCTTATTCAATCCCACAAGCACCAGGCATTGTCCTTAGCAATTCATGCAAGATGGTGCTATTGTATTGGAATTAATTAGGATTAAAGCTTCCCTGTAGTTTAACTGAATTTATGTAATGGAATCGCATTGACTGTGTGAAGGGTTTTTGTTAGTTGTGTACCCGCCTAGTCTTAACCAATAATGAAAGAAAAAAAAAAAAAAAAAAAAAAAGGCAACCCAAGCCACCCCAGTGAACTCATGTCCCCTTGGCAGCGGGATGCCAGTGCGGCTGCCGAGCCCTGCACGGCGCCCTGTCCCCAGCACAGCAGGAGATGTGACCATGCAGCAGGGCATCTGATGCCGGATGCCGGGTCCCTCTTTGGGATCAGCCAAAGCGGGAGCTACTGCCAGCCTGAGCAGCAGTACCCTGAGCAGGAGCAACGTGTCCATCTTGCCCAGTTGTCACCCTGTGGGAGCTGGAAAGCATTGGGAAGCACAGGTTGCTGGTCCTGTTCTCCCCTCCAGCCTTTACAACGTGTCCTCCCCATCTGCATCCTCTGGGAAGTGGGGCAGCACAGGGTGCTGGTGCTTGGAGTGCCACTTTCTGAAGCAATCTCTCTATATAAGGTGCTTTCTTTTCTAAACTTCTCTTTCTATCAAACGATTTTCAGGAAAGAAGAGGAAGATTCAAGGACCTCATGCACCCCAAGTACTTAAGAACCACTTTACAAATATGGATCATATGGTAAAAAAATATCATTGTTATTTTTCTTTTGCTTATCAATTCTTTCTTTTGTTTGAACATGTGCAAGGAGCAGAAGTCTCCTCTTGACTTGGCCATTTCAAAGACACTTCTGCTTCAGGAAGACCCTGAGCCATAAACCTTGGTGGTTGAAGGAGAACCTGTGGGGCATGGGGTGCTAGAGCCTTGCTTGTGCTCATATAATACCATAAACCCCGTATGTCGGTCAGCTTAAATAGAGACAGAAAAGGATGGGCTGCAAGGCGGTACATGGTAGCTAGTCAGGACCCTTTCTGCAGGACAGGTTCGCTCAGCCAAAGCGCTGCGGTTTGCGTGGGAGCTGCAAGAGCAAGCGCATGCCTGCTCGGCAAGGACATGCCTGCCCTGGGCAGGATTTCACTTTTTTTTTTTTGCAGTCTTGTTTCTCCTGAGAGGAGGAGAAATGCACCACCTTTGCTGGCCAGCTAATATATCAGTGAAATAGGACTTGGACAGGTACTTATTAACTGTTAGCAGTGCCGCTGGCCTGGGAAAATTAAAATTGAAGAGAAGATGATGAGTTTCATTTGCAATGTTCCCAATAGCTGTATGCATGGTTAATATATGTTTCATTGACTTCACTGTCTGGAATGGAAATGTATAAATAATAGGTCCGTGGGAGCTCATTGACCTAAAATCTTGCTAAGTCAGGCCTTGAATCTTTTATGTTTTCCCTTGAACTCACATGAATTTTATGAATATACATATATATTTAAATCCTTCTTTCGCCTCTGCTCTCCCAGGAGAGAGAACCTGCTCTGGGGTTGCTTTCCCATCCCTCTGCACCTTTAGCATTCCCCCCATGCTCCCAAGGCAGCTCGTTTTGTAGTCTGGGTGCTGGAGCTTGTTTCCAAAACTGCTGGGGGGGATAAAAAAAA
>VWPW01001241.1:68119-362440 GCA_013389825.1 Crypturellus undulatus | reverse complement strand
TCCCCTCTCAGCCTTCTCTTCTCCAGGCTGAACAAGCCCAGCTCCCTCAGCCTCTCCTCATAGGGCAGATGTTCCAGGCCCCTGATCATCCTAGTCGCCCTGCGCTGGACTCTCTCCAGCAGCTCCACATCCCTCTTGTACTGTGGGGATGAATCTCTGCTGAGGTGCTTCTCTCTCTCGACCAGTTGAGAGGAAAGCTTTCATTAACTTCAGATCTAACTCCAAGTGCAGTAGCAAACTAAGGTTAAGCAAAGTGCATGTTGTTGTGTAAGGTCCTCCACAAGTTAACGCTCCCATGTACAAAGCATTAAACAAACATACACTATATGAATGTAGCCCACAGACTGTGTTGCAAATACATATACCATGAATGGCTTACACCCTTAAAGAGAGGATCTAACAAACAGACAGAATACAAAGTGTATGGTATGCAGTAGAAAAAAAAAAAAANAAAAAAAAAAAAAAAAAAAAAGTGGCATTAGTAGAATGTTTTAACCTGATCTAGCTACATGACCAGTCCAGAGACTTGCAAGTCAATCACAAATGTTGATTGTGTTGAACTGAATCTCTAATTATTATAGATGGCAGGTAACCTTTAAGGTCATTTGAAAGATCAGAACATAAGAAAATCCAATTTTCTACTCCTAAAAACATAATGCTTCCATTTTTCAGGAGTTTCTTTGAGAAAGACCACACACCCACTCCCAATGTGATCATCTAACACATTTCAGTGGCAGTGTTATTCAGGCCTACAGTGGAAACAAGGATTACAGAGAGATTGAAATGAGAGAAATAAAATCAGTATCAGTAAAATCAGAGAGGAATAAAATCAGTAGACTTTTAAGTATTATAAAAGCATTATATTTACAACTTAAAAAGTGGCTGAAAACTATGCTCAGTTGCTTCTCTAATTTCTCCCTCTGTCCTCCCATCTCTGTCTCCATAGAAGAGCTGTATTGCTGCTCCAGGAACGCAAGTATGCATCAGCCACACACTGGTAGTGTTCTCTTGGCTTTCTGGATTACGTCTTTTCCTGTCATTTAAGTTATCCTTATGTTTTATCTATCTCATGTAAAATATTTTTTTAAACTATGTTCTGTAAAAGAATTTTTTCAAGAAAATAAAGTCAATTCAGTATTATCAAGGATAGTTCTTGTAACTGAAGAAACACATTATTTCATTAGAAAATCACTTCCTCAACTTGATAATCTTTGAATCAAGACTGTTCTCCAGCAACTATACTGACTGCCTAATGTAACTAAGCATGTTGTAATGAGCAATCATTTTACTGATTCTTCTTTTCTTACAGTCATCTCTGCATGACTTCGCTTATTTGCTTCCTAAACTCTCTTTCCTCCCATTTCTCATCAATTTGCTTCTCCCTAGCTTCACATTAAAAAGTACAGAACCAGTTTGTTGGAACAGAACTATTTTCCACCCTGCTGCTGACCAAGTCAAACTCCATTCCTAGTCATAATGTTCTACCCCATACTGAAGATAGCATATACTGAAATAAGTGGTAGACCACCTACTGTTTAAACCAAAGGCACAAATGATCGATTTACCTTTAAGTCTAATTAACTATAAGCACTCTGGACAAACCATCTCACCCCCATTGCAGTGGCATCAGTCCCTTCATACAGAAGCCCTGGCTCACAGCCCCTCTATGTTGATGATTCCTCCCTACATCTCCTTGAAGGTGAATACTACTTATGTTTTACTGCCTGCTGTTCCCCAACATTTTTATTTTGCTTTCTGGCACTATCTCCAATAGAGATCATTCCACACCCTCTACTGTCTGTCTTACCACAACTCTCCTTAGAAATGAGAGAATGAATTTGCAGGAAAGGAATACATATTGTGGGACACATTGAAGGGGCTAAATCTGAACTACTGGTTGGTCTAGGATAGCTTCTTTGACTCTAGATGTTTACATTAGGAAATGAATCACCCTCAGAAAGTTCTTATTTCTTGCCACGGACTAAAAAGAGAGCTGGGAGTGACGAGTTCAGCAACAAACATCAGCCCTGCAGGTAGGAGAAGTCAGGTGAGATGAATCTTGCCTTTCTGGCAAACAGCTCTATAAACACTGAGAAATAATGAAACCTTATGTCCTATCAATTTGTGTCTTAAGTTTGATTGACTTTCTGTCAAGGGGCAAGTGGCAAGCACCAAAAGAACCTTTTTTCAGAGTTTACAAAGATGCGCTCCTGCATGGATTTTTCAGTGTGTAAAGAAGCGTGGGCTCCTAACCCACACTCTCCCTTAGTAGTACTATAATATCCCTGCCAACAACTTTGATGAAATTTCAGGAATTTTAGTTATATTTGAAAAATCAACCCATCCCCCCATCATCCCATCCCCTTTGAAATGTGTTGGAAGCTGAAGTGCATATTCAGAAGTTATTAGGTGAGAGAGACACAGACACAATCACAGCAGTATGGCTGCAGAGGAAACCAGATGAAAAGTTAGCCTTTGATTGAAAGGAAGGAACAAAATGCTTTTCAAAAGCATTCTTTTTTAAAAAAGTCATATTTCTTATAAGAGGCTAACTGATCTTCAGATGTGCCAAAGCCTTACCTTAATTCAAGAATGATTACAGAAAGGGAACCATCTGTGTATTATATAGATCTAGTCTTCAGCATATTATCAGAATGCTTACAGGAGTGGGAGGTAATAGGGAAGAGGAAGAAATGTGAAGCTAAAAGTCAGCATGAATTATCATAGAATCATAGAAATCATAAAGGTTGGAAGGGACCTCTAGAGATCATGTAATCAAACCACACTGCATACACAGGGTCACCTAGTGCACATGGCACAGGATTGCGTCCAAGAGGGCTTTGAAGATCTCCAGAGAGAGAGACTCCACAACCTCTCTGGGCAGCATGTTCCAGTGCTCTGTCATCCTCACCCTTAAGAAATTTTTCCTGTGGAACTTCTGGTGTTTCAGTGTGTGGCCATTATCTCTAGTTCTGTTGGTGGCCACCACTGAAAAGAGGTCAGCCCCATCCTCTTCACTCCCTCCCTTGAGGTATTTATATACTCTGATTAGATCCCCTCTCAGCCTCCTCTTCCTCAGGCTCAACAGGCCCAGCTCCCTCAGTCTCTCCTCACAGGGCAGATGTTCCAGGCCCCTGATCATCCTTGTGGCCCTGCGCTGGACTCTCTCCAGCAGCTCCACATCCCTCTTGTACTGAGGGGCCCAGAACTGGACACAGTGCTCCAGATGTGGCCTTACCAGGGCTGAGTAGAGGGGCAGGATCACCTCCCTCGACCTGCTGGAGACGCTCCTCTTAATGCACCCCAGGATGCCACTGGCCTTGGCCACGAGGGCACACTGCTGCCTCATGGTCAACCTGTCGTCCACCATGATGCCCAGGTCCTTCTCTGCAGAGCTGCTCTCCAGCAGGTCGGTCCCCAGCCTGTACTGGTATCTGAAGCTATTCCTCCCTAGGTGCAAGACCTTGCACTTGGCCTTGTTGAATTTCATAAGGTTTCTCTCTGCCCAGTTGTCCAGTCTGTCCAGGTCCCTCTGGATGGCAGCACAGCCCTCTGGAGTATCCGCTACTCCTCCCAGCTTCGTATCATCAGCAAACTTGCTGAGGGAGCACTCTGTGCCTTCATCCAGGTCATTGATGAATAAATTGAACAGGACTGGGCTGGGGACTGACCCATGGGGGACACCACTCAACACAGGCCTCCAACTATACTCTGCCCCACTGATCACCACCCTCTGAGCTCTGCCATCCAGCCAGTTCCCAATCCATCTCAGCGTCCACTCATCTAACCCACACTTTCAGAGTTTGTCCAGGAGGATGCTGTGAGGGATGGTGTCAAAAGCCTTGATGAAGGCAAGACAGATGACATCTGCTGCTTTCCCCTCATCTACCCAGCCCATCATTCCATCATAGAAGGCTATCAGGTTAGTCAAGCATGATTTCTCCTCGGTGAACCCAGGCTGACTACTCCTGAGCACCTTCTTATCCTCCACCTGTTTGCAGACAACAGCCAGGATGAGCTCCATGACTTTTCCAGGGATGGAGGTGAGGCTGACTGGCCTGTAGTTGCCTGAGTTCTCCTTCTTACTGTTTTTGAAGTCCAGTGTGATATTAGCTTTGGCAATTAGCATACATGTTTATTTGAAATTCCTTAAATCCTTAAAGAGTTATTAAGTTAAAAATACAAACCAACATTCAGTTATTAAGCTATAAAAGAAGAAAAATTGTGATCCCAATTCAGATGTAATTTTCAGGGTAATTTCAAGAAATGTATTATGTGGTCACTCCCACAGAATATAGCTTAGACTTTACTAAGAAACAGAATAATGAAGTTCCATTTACCAAAATATTTTAAAGCACATGTATGACATCGTAAATGATCTCTAACAAAATCCTACTAAAAGGAGCAGTTTAATCAATGTACTGCTCAGATGCATATCTACTGAACATGGAAACATTTCTGAAGCAGGCAATAATTTATCATTACCATTCAAAGTGATAACACTTTTGATGTAGTTTGTATTACAGTAGTTATATATTTCTGTTCAGATACATTCTGTCCTGATATATTCTGTTCAAAAATCTCTCCAACACACACAAAAACACCCCACAAAATTAACATTCCAACCAGGTACCTTATACCCGAAAAGTCAAATTACTTTTACCATGAAGAATAATATCCGACAAAATAGAAAGAAGAGTTCTTGTATTTCTTTGTTGGAATCATTAAAACATGAAAAATGTATCTGAGTTTTTATTTCTAAAGCGCAACTACATCAATAGTTTGCATCAAATGTACTTTGCTCTGGTAGTCACAATGGAAACAAACACTTTGCACAAGTGTCAGAGAAGTAATTTACTTAATGATAAGCTTCAGCAAGTATTTAGTATTTCAGATTCTGCTATGCATTGATAAACTAATTGCTACCACTTCAGAGCATGCATTGACTAAATATACTTTGCTTCAGTAAAATACACTCACTAAATTTTCTGTACAATATTCAAAACATGGGATAATCTTAGTAACCATTTAAGTGAGGACATAATTATTTTGACTAAGTTTAACTAATAGGATGACAGGCTGTTTTTATGGATTAAAATCCCAAAAACATATTAAGATGTTAGAGATTTAACCAATGGCTTTCTGAATTTCAATATATCAGATATCAAGCTTCTCTTCAAAGGTCTGCATGTACATGCACTTATGCAAGGAAAAGTGCATGTACACAAAGAGTGAGATTGCCAGGTAAATCCTGCATGGTTAGTGAGAAAGATAAACACTACTTGTTGCCTATTACTCCTTGTGAAAAGCACACATTTTGTACACTATTCACAGCGTCTGGTGGGATCGGCTCTACGCTCTGATGTGGGTACCTCAGCTGTCCTCCACATCAGTATATATAAATGTACCCACAAAGCAGGATTTTCCTCAACTAAATTGCGATGCAAGCTACTACAGTCAGCTTCCTATTTAATTTCAGGTGCCAGCTTGGTGCTCATCCTACTTCTTTCTTCCTCTTCAGTGATAGAAACATCAAAAATACTGTATAATACAAAAGTAATCCATTCTTTCACTGTCAGAATCAGTGTCAGTAAAGTTTTCACTGACCTCTTCTATATAACTGGAAACAAGTTATCTTCCTCTTCCCAACTGAGTGACTTGTTCGGCACCACTGCCTGTACTTTCCTTGAGTTTGGAAGCTGCTTCATCTTCTAGCTCTCCTCTGAGCTTGTAACATGCTCCACCGGATTTTCTCTTGCTGAAGAGGTGTTGTCCTTGATCTTTATCCCCCTTCCTCTGCCTCCCATCTCTGGGAAATTCCACCAGACTACAGGGTTCTCTGTGCTGACAATTCACTGATCTCCTTCTCTCAGATTAAGCCAGTCTCACTCTGTTCAAATCAGTTTGCCCTGTCTTTATAGACCTTTAGCTATCAGTTTATGCTAAATGTCGGGCTTGTACGGTTCAACTTTTTTACTTCCTTACTTCATAGCACTATCATTGCCTTCCTTACTGTCACACATATTTTTAGTCAGTTTTGATGCAGATCTCTGAAGAGTCTCATACGCACCTTATCTCTAGAAAGTTTGCAGATTATTTCTGCCTATCTGTTCTTTCTTGTCTATCCACATGACTCAAATGCCAGCCTAAGACTCTTTTCTCAGTTCTTCAACATGTTTTTCTTTTATCTCTTGATGTACCAAACACCAAGGTTATTCTCCAACTTCACCAGTTAAACTATTTCAAGACCCTCTTTATATCCCCTCACTAGCACTTCTCAGCACAAAGCCAATGCTTTTCCAGCTTTTAAAGATGGTTAAATGCCTACTTCACCCCATTTATTATCTCTTTATACACAGTGAAATCTTTCAGCCGCATCCTCGTGTCAACCTTCATGTCATATTTTTTAGTAACTTTCCCCCATAATGCTTCCCAACATTAGTAGGAATTCCCTGAGAGTTACCTCATTATTGTTCCTCCACTCCTTGTTTTTCCCTGACCCAATTACCAGAACACGGTCAATATCTTATTACATTTCTCTATGCTTCTCTTTCAGTGGAGAAATACATAGAAATCAATTCATTTCACTTTGGACATATTGGATGTCCAAAATGGAGGCATTTATTCTGAGCTAGAGATCAGTCTATGCAATCATCATTTAGGCAATTATATTACATATGCATACACTAGGGTGGAAGTGCCTATCTCCAGATCACTTTGCACATTTTATCCAATTATACTTAGTACATCTGATAAAAGAAATAACTTCTTTCTAGAAGTTTGTGCTTGCTACATCCCTCACAACATGTCCCCAGAGCAAGGGCCAGTAGGAATACAAGCATAAATTGCAGACTGTTTTTAGGGCATAATAAAGAGAGCAAAGGTGTCCAATGTATGCAAAATATTCTATACATGGTGCAACTGCAAAGCAGGTAAGAAGAATCTGTGGAAACAGCTACAGTTTCTATGTGAATGACAGCAAAAGAATAGAAAGGGAATTGCGCCATCACTGGGTCCCTCACATCTGCCATTATTTATCTGTAGTAAGTCTTTCCTCACCTTTGACAGAGAAAGAGTTCTACTCTTTTATTTGCCATTCACCAACTTATGCTATCACAACTCCATAATTTCTTATAAAGTATTAATTTCTACTGGATAACTGAGTTAAGTAGTAAAAATTTTAAGGAACAATGTGTATGTGCTTTCTGCTCACACAATTAAGTGACTGATACTGTACCACCAAGCTGAAGTAAAGTTATATGCAACATATAAGACATTTATGATACTCTCTTTGTATTGACCATACGGGATGTAAAGGATGAGCTAAATACCTCTTTTTTTAGACTAAATTAGGTAAGATGAATCCTACTTTCTGTATCCATCATCTTCAATATGTCTTAACTCAAATTAAAAGTTTGCTTGACATGTGCCATGCTTTTGATTAGCTTCTTTACGTTACCTTTTTTTTTTTTTCATTCTGCGGGGCCTTGACATGAACTCAGCCCTGGTTTAACAGCAACTGCAAGAATCAGCACAACAAACCAAAATGGAATAAACGGCCCTGGGTCATGAACATGCACATGAATGTGACCCTGATGAAACTGCCTTTCCAGTAGCCCCACTTTGTACTAGGAAAGCATAAATCCAAAGTGCAATATATTTCTAAAGGAAGCTGAAAGAAAAATAGTGGCCTCCATAAACCGAGTTGATATCAAAAGAGCAATGAAATACCCTGTGATATTAAATATTGACTTCACTGTCCCAGTTCCAATCAAGAGTAACTTTATTTGGAATATATTATGCTAGCCTCAGGGACTGACAGATAACTCCTATTGTCTGATAAACTGAACTTCTGTTGTGTGAATTTATATACCCACATCTTCTTTCATAAGGTATGTTTCTGTGGATTACGTTTAAATTAAACAAACACTAGAAAAAAAGGTGCTATCAGCAATCAACAGATATGAATTAAAGTCAGAATCACATTTTTTGGGAAGCTGCCCAGGAGACACTTGATGTTTTATTGGCTCTCTTGTAATCACCTACCTGCAAGGTATAGTTCCTTCACAGAGGAGACAGTTTCATTAGTATTCTTGTATCACCTCCTGGGTTATGCCGCATTACTGAATCGTCATATAAATACTGTGTGCAATCTAATAGTGCCTACAATGACAGCACATAGTCTAAATGCTGTATTAAGAAAAATGTGTTCTTTCACAAGATGAAGTGAAACAAACGCACAAGAGGCTCTGGAAATGTCTTTAAACCTTGATAGAAAATATTTTTTTCTAGTTCAGCTCCATCATTATTAGTCATACTTGCATTTGCCTAATAAATGCCTCACTATTTAAGAGATATGAGCAACAGCTGGTATTTTCAAAAGGGCATACTCTGGCCTAATTCTGTCCTCCCCTCGAGCTCAGTGGAAAAAAAAAATGCCCATTAGCTTCAACTGGCACATTATTAGGTCAAGAACATATATACTTTCAACAAACACACACTTTTGATTTTTTAAAAGAGAGAGGAACAAAAGCAAACAAGCACAGTTCACCTTCTGATTTTGCCATCTATCTCAAAAACAAGGTTAAGATCAGTGAGGCCTGGCATGGACCTCATCAAAAGGAATGGAGCGCCTTAGCCCACAGTGCTTTCCTGCCATCTTCTGTCTCCCCAGAGCTTGAGCCAGTCCTGCTCATGGATCTTAGTCTTTTATCAGCACACTTAGAACCTGAGGGCTCACCCAGCAGCAGTATTTACTATTGGCTTAAGAAGCAAACTAAATTGCCTCCTGCTGATGGCTCCTGAAAAACTAGATATGCTGCTAACTTCACAACTTAGTCTGTTGTCTTTGAAGGTGCTTCCACAGTGTGAACACATTGTCAGTTTGGCTTGCCCATTGTTTGCTTCATCCCTGAATTCAGTGTTCGGCTGCAGGGTGGCTTCCCTGAATTTACACCATTTGACAAGCCCTCATTTAAAATGAATCAGAAGATTCCTTTTGCAAGAAAACCCAGACTTGCTGCTTCTCCACATTCTGCCGTGGCTGTCCATAAAGGTAGGGATGTTTTTTTTACAGCAAGGTAGCTTGCTCAAGATGAATATCTTTTTACGGTCACAGCAAAGACCACAGAGCAATGTAGAAAGGGCTGAGCCAGCATTACACCTGCAAGCATGACTGAGAGCAGACTGGTTCCCGCTATGTAGAGATCAGAGCAGGCTGACTCTCCAGTGCTCCCACTACTGGGCTGCAAATACACTGCTCCTGCTGCCCAAGGTCAGGAATGTCAGCGTTACACTGAAGTTACCTGTACATTCTGGATTTGAATCCTTGGGTGGGATTCAGCTGCAGATTCATCCATCTAAACACAGGTGCCTATGACGTAGCCATCTACTTTGGAGATGACTGTTGACATTTGCACTGCAGTCATTAGAGATCCAGCCAACACAGCCAGAGGAACCTGCCAAGCTGGCACCTCAGCCTGCACTGACACCTGCGCTTGATAAGCTGAAGCACATTTTAGAGATGGATGGTTTTGTTTGTTTGTTTGTTTGTTTTTGAGGAGAAACAGAATTTCACTGGTTTTATTGTTAAGTAGAGTGACAAAGTCAAATTAGGAGGTATCAAAATGAACTTCACCGATTTTTACATATTTTAAAACATGCCTTCCCTCCCTTTCCATAATGATGCATAAAGCATAGAGTACCTCTCTGTAAACCCACTTACAGCAGTGAAATCAGGAGATAAGGCACACCACATTATTCTATACCACTGTCATCACAGCCAACTCTACCCTCCCCATCTAAAGCTTACCTGCAAAGCTAACCCGCCCATTTACTTCCCATCTTTATAGTAGTAAACAACCCTTTTGATGATCACACACAGTAAACCAGGCAGGTAATGCAGACCTAAGTTTCTTGTAAATCCCAAATTCCATAATTTCTTGTTGGTTTACAAAGCAGGAACCACCAAGTGCCAGCAGATATAACAAACTTCTTATAGACAAACTTCTACACCCTACATGACTCTAATGTTAGTTATCAGAATTCTCATGGCGCAGGATACCCGAAAGCTGAAATTCTCCAACTGTTATTACAGCAGTTTTTTACCTGTCACTTTCAAGGAAATTTCCTTCTCTCTGACGCTAGCCAGCATTTGGCCAAAAGGCAGGACTATCAAACACATTGCCACAGCACCAAGCCTTATAGAAGGTGCCATTAGATTCTTTTTTATTAAAAACTCTCCAAACACAGCATTTTACTGATGTAGCTAACAGACTCTGCAAGCAAAAACATATTAAGTTTCCCATGTATTTCCCAATTTATATTTTTGGTCCCAGCCCAGCAAAGTATTTAAATTAGCTATATCCGTTTGATTTTAATTGATCATTCACATCCTTAAAATCAGGTATGCTTGTATGCAACCATGGAGTTGGAACTTATTTGTGCATTATAAATTTGAATAATGAAAATAGATGATGTAATCCTTGCAATTGATATGACTGAGACCATGCGGGCAGAGAAGACATTAACCTCACATTTAACACTGATTTTGACTTTCAACAGGGCTGTTGAATTTTCCCTTAAATTTGAATTCTTTCGATTTGTGTTTAGTCATTATTTTCACTGGTTTTGAAAAGAACATGGGAATATTTCTAATCTTCATGGATTTAATAAAAGCATTCTTCATTGCGGTCACAATTTTGAATGACTCTTTTGTTCCCAAACTATCTGTAACAAGCTCTGTAAATGTTTAAAGTAAAGAAAAATAACAGTTTATGCAATGAAAGCCCTGGGCAATAATGAGACAGTAGTTGATTTATTGTTTTTGCACTAGGAAGGTTTTGACAATTCTAATGTTAAACAGCAAAGCAATTAATTAAATCCCTAAGAGCTTTGCATTGGAATATGTATGTGGATGTGTGTAAAAACAGAATGCATTCACCTCTGAACAAGCATCATGTTTCAGTGAATTATGTGATTTATAAAAAGTATTAGCATGTAATAGCATTGAGAATATTTTTATTTCGAAGTATTTTATCATTTTCAGCAGGAATTTATTTCTGACAGCAAAAATAATTAGGATGCTTTATCAGAATAATAAATTCTACATGTATGGTCATATTTAATGATAAAATTTGCAAAAAAAAAAAAAAGAGACTTAAAATTAGCCTCATATCTGGAGTTTAAATAAGTCATTTTTCAGAAATAGTATTTCCTGTAAGGGAAAAAATGGGCAATTATTTAGGAATCATAGAATCATAGAATGCCTAAGGTTGGAATGGACCTCTAGAGATCACCTAGTCCAACCGCCCTGCACACGCAGGGCCACCTAGAGCACATGGCACAGGGCTGCATCCAAGTGGGTTTGGAAGATCGCCAGAGAAGGAGACTCCACAACCTCTCTCGGCAGCCTGTTCCAGGGCTCTGTCACCCTCACTGTCAGGAAATTTTTCCTTAAGTTCCTGTGGAACTTTTGGTGCTTAATTTTGTGGCCATTTCCTTTTGTTCTGTCAGTGGCCATCACTGAAAAGAGGCCAGCCCCATCCTCCTCACCGCCTCCCTTGAGGTACTTGTACACACTGATCAGATCCCCTCTCAGCCTTCTCTTCTCCAGGCTGAACAGGCCCAGCTCCCTCAGCCTTTCCTCATAGGGCAGATGTTCCAGGCCCCTGATCATCCTCGTGGCCCTGCGCTGGACTCTCTCCAGCAGCTCCACATCCCTCTTGTACTGGGGGGCCCAGGACTGGACACAGTGCTCCAGATGTGGCCTCACCAGGGCTGAGTAGAGGGGCGGGATCACCTCCCTCAACCTGCTGGAGACACTCCTCTTACTTAACACTTAACAAAGGATGTGGGAAGCCAAGCAAACAACCATTAGACTAGTAACTCAGGATAGAAGGTGGAAGATAATTATGAATCTGATGGAAAAAAATACTTTTGTGACCACAGATGTCTCTATGAGCTATAAATATAAATGGCTAACATCACATTTCCCACAGGTTGATACAACTTCAGGGTTCACATCTTGCGCATGGTCAAACTTGAAGATTATTCAGATTATTATCTTTGTTAACAATGCATTATTCATACAGAACTCAGTTATTTTCAAATTTCCTGTAGTTATGCATTATGAGCTTACTATTTTAACATATTCTGGTGCAAATATGGTAAGTGCAAAAGATCCTAAAGAAAAATACATTACATGACAACAGAAGTATGCACATAGATTCAAAATTTTCACTGAGATGAGAACTCTGAGATGGAAGCAAACATAGCACAAGGGTTATTTCCAACTTACTAATAACTTATTGGTAAAGAAATTTAAGTTGCCAACTAAGTATTCTTTAATTTGGGATCACAAAAGCAGCTCTATATCCTCTTCTTTTTACCTTTTAAATACCACTAGATAAATGATGCCTCCTAATTTCACTCTTTTTTTTTTTTTGGTAAAAAGAAATACAACTACTGTAACTAGCCATCTAAGCATATTTTAATCAAAGTTGAATACATCCTCAGGTTCACTGCTGTTTTGAGAGTCAAGATCTTTTTGTTACATGAAGATAGTCAGAGTATAAGTTGTATTAAAAGAGTGTATTCGTTGACTTTTTGCTCTATTTTTTTCTGTAATAACGAAAAGCCAGGAATTTCACGCTTGCATGAGTCAATAATATTTGAAGTTTCCATTAGAATGGTTTAAAGACTAAATTAAATCAATTTGGGTTTGATTTATTTGCTTCTCAATTTAAGTGTTAATTAAAAATCTGAAATATTAACTTTGAATTAAATACTCTGTATGTATGTATGTATGGCTAAACTGCTGCCAGTTGCCAGTTACTGTATCTTTGATAGATGTGCCCACATTCATGCATAAATTCCACTAAAAGTTGTTGAGATATAAACTTAGTTTTACCTTTTAGGTCTCATGTATCAGAAAGCAGTAAATGGAATGTGCCATATTGTAAGTGTTTTTCGTTGTTGTCATTGCTGTTTTGATTTTTTGTTTGTTTTTGTCAACATGCCGTAGTACAGTCTTTATCTGAGCTGCTATAACTCAGCTTATACATATGGTTTACTTAGGGTGCAATTTATATTATCTAATTTTAAGCTCTGATAGTGTAGGGTTCTTTTTAGTCAGCTGAGAGAAGGGAACTTGCAAAAGGCAATTCTTCCCACCGTAGGATATCCATTTAACATGTCAGGAAAAATATTCCCCCTGAAGTTATCTTTTCTCTCCACTGACTGCAGAAGGAACATAAATGAATTGCTTAAATTAAACGGATGAACTCAGCCATGATGAGTCACATCCCAAGTCAACTATCCTATTTTCAGCAGTCATCTCATTGTCTACAGGGAAAACAGAAAATCTGTGCATGACTTGGTCATGGGGAAATTTTATAACTTCTCTAAGGTGAAAGCTGACCCAAAAGGGGAGGCAAAAAGTCACCTGCCACACTAAACCTTTTGTTTTAAACTGCACCATATGAAATGGTAGAGGTTTCACACTTACTCACAAATTTCATTCTATATTTCTGTACACCAGTCAAAACAGCCTGTGAGCACTGTTTACTGTGATAAAGGTACATGATCTCTGATTTTCACTTCCCTTTAAAGCTGTCCAGTCCCCAGGGGCCCCAGCAGCTTGTCATGTTTAATTATTTCAGTAATTTTCAAATGTATTTGTTATACAAAATACAAAGTTGACACATACTTGATGTGTCAAAACTTACTGAAAAACTGACCATTCACTTGGAATTTGGTTCTTTCTTTTCCTTTCTGAACAGTTGTAGAAATTAATATTTTTATGGCAGTTTGTGCATACAGAGAGTCAATTATTTTTAACCTAGAAACTCAGATAAGGCACATTGTCAGTCATTGAACTCTTGAGTTTGACACTGAAGTTATTCCATAAAAAAAAGTTATTAGAACAACATGAACACATACACAATCAATCTGTCAAAAATGATATTCCTGAAAAACCTTCAAAAAGAAAACCTTTTCTTGTCAAATAGGCACAATTTGTAGGTGGCAGATTTTAGCATTAAAATTAGAGCCCAGAGAACTTTCTCCCATGTCCCTGATGGATAATACCAATTTTAAAAAATAATATTACATTTAGGCAATAAAATTTACCAGACTATGCACCGTTCAGGAATACTGCCATGTTTCTCATAATATTACCGATGAGGCAAAATCAGTGATTGTGACAGTATCTAAAAATGGGGCATAATCTACCCCGTCTTTATTCCAACATAGTTTACATAAATAAATAATGTTACATTTTGGTCTGTGAATGTATTAGTGGCCACCTATTAGTTACAGTAGTCAAAGGAAATAGTCCATGGAAATACCACTATTGACAACATTATCCAAAGTCTTCTGATTTTTGCTAAAAGAGACCATTGGTTTCAATAGGTCATGACTGAAGCAGCAAAAGCAGAGGAGTCCATGGTAAGTCTAAGTCTACATTTGGCTCTTCTCCCAGTTGCTATACATAGTCCTTACAGCTTTACTCAATATGTCATATTTAAGAAATACAGCAAAATAAATTATTCATAACTTCTAAACGATGGCAAAGACTTGAAAATATATGAAATAAATAACAATCCTCATCCCTTTTATTAGCTTTTGCAACTGTTTTTCTCTGAATACTTTTGATGTTCTCTTGTGGCCTCAGTTTGTTCTCTCCCTCCCTGGTGTGATTATTCATGGCTATACTGCTTGCCTTCTTTCTTTTACACTTCATTTATCACTGTCGCTACAGGTAGACCTCCTGCTCTTGCTGGGAAGTGCACACTTTCCAGATTTTAAAAGCTTCTTATTACACTGGGAGAAGTAAAAACAGAATTCAGTCTATTTAGGAGTGAATTTCTTTCAGGAACTATGAAATTTTAGCCATAACAAAATAATTCTGTAAACAAGGTTTCCACGAACAGTGTGGACAGCATCTGAGGACCAATCCAATCAATTTTTTTTAGACAGCCAGACAAGTATCTGTATAAAGCAAATATTTTTGGTTATGTAATAGACTAAATCACAGTGCTTTATTATAAACACTATGAAACTGCTATCAAAAGCCAAGAATTTAAACAAAAGGCAAAAATTTAGAATCTTCCCATCAAAAGAAGCAAATGCAGTAGAAATAGTTGCTTTCAGGAAATAAAGGAATAGAGAATAAATATTTGAGCATATAGAAGTTATGAAATACATGGCTGAGAAACCAGTGTGAAAGAAGAAATAAGTTTCCAGAACATTCTCTTCCATACACTGTTCTGTACTTGAAATATTTAACAAGTTTATTTAAAGACCCTTGTTTTTCTTTTTTTATGCTTTTACTATTTGCGCTGGCCTGAGTTGCAATAACAATGGCAGCAGAGGATAGGATCAAAACAGATACAAGTGAAGGATAAGTTTAGAAGTTAGCCAACTGAGAAGTTTTCTTTAGCGTTAGTTGCAGTACAGAAAGCCCATTAGTCTCTAAACAGGCTGCATTCTAGACACGGAAAAATGAGACCTGGATGCACACCAGCCTCTCTCATCATTCCTTCTCCTTCACCTCCTCTTCCCATACTTCCACTACACTGGTTTCTATGAAGGAAATCTAGATGAGAGCTGCAACACATTCCAATCCATTTTCCAAATTAGGAGACCCAGCGACAAGGACCCAGGAATGAATGACCATATTACCTCACATCTGCACCATGCAGCTTAAAATCCCTTTAGATACAGTCAAGAGTTTTCTTTAGAACTCAGTAAATTCAAATCTTCATTTTTTCTAGTTATACAGCTGGCCTATCATTCTAAAACATGAACTAACCATGCATAAAGGTTCCCATGAAGTCTGTTTAATAACTTTGCACATTATTAGCAGAAGCAAGCCCAAGTTCATGGTAGGAATGCATCTCCTTCTAGTGACACAGATCCCAGTGATGGTTTCTGATAACAGGAACACAAAAGCGTAGTGGAGAATGCAGTACCAAAGTGGTCATTAAGTGTGATGAGAGTTCCTGGTAGTATTGTCCATGAGTTAGGTCAGCAAATGAAAGTGTTGTTTTTTTATTAAAAATATGTTATAATTCCTTCAAAATACTTTTAGAAACACCTGTTTGGAGAAGCAAAAAGAAACTCTGTCTTTTCCCTATAGGGAACTAAGAACTAGGATTTCCTTTCTTGCTTGCAATGAAAGCTATCTCTTCAAATTTTCAGAACGCCTCACTATACCTCCTATTATGTTTAATACAACATAAAAGTAGGAAATGCTGGTTTGGTGTAGACAAGAATGTAGTTCCTCTTGCCAAACTTTACCTGCCTGAAAGTTCCAGGCTCCTTTATACTCAATATAGACAGACATATCCAGAGAGTAATCCATCTCAAGTATTTTAAATACACACTTGAAATATATTGATCTTCAGAAGGGCTTACAAAAATTTGTTTACCATAGATTAATAACGTCTGACAAGATGATTCCTATCGCAGTAAGGTGCATCAGTCTAATGACATAACAAGCTTAGACACCTTAGGGGAAAACTTTATGTCTGCTTTTATGAGGGAAGACAAAATCCAAGATATCTTCAGAATCTTTGCATAAGAGAGTTTACGCATTGGTACATTATAAACACAGCAGGGCATCCATTTTCTGCCAAAGAAGAAAAATATCTAAAAAGCATTACTGCTACAACTATTTTCATTTCAGGTGCTGTTTAGATGTTATTAGATATTGATTCAGTTGGTACCTGTATTTTATAAAAGGTGACCAAGAATGGGTTATAGTCAATGTTGCAAAATGACGCATATATATATTATATTTTACCACTCTTCTCAATGTTCATTGATTGATTTTATAGGTCATGTTAAATCAGGTTACACCAGTCATGACTTACAGCATCTACTAAACATGATTTCTAACAGAATACTCTATAAACATGGTATCTCTCATATAATCTGCACATTTAGTAGGAGCACTGGCATGATTATAAATTCTCCAAGATAAGGCCTTACTCTTCTATCTGTACCAGATGCCACTATTGTGTTTTACAGAGTATAAGTATCCTGGATTTCTGCTAACAATAAAAATTAAGTTCTGAGAAGTTTTTAACATGATCCAAAGCAGTGATTCTTTCTATAGACCATTTTTGGAGTTTTTATTATTGTTATGCGGCATTCTTGTAAGTAATGTCATTAATGTCAAAATAGCCACAAGAAGTGGATGGATATATTATGCATTTTATGTATATATTTAATATTTCACAAATTATGTATTGCTAAATATGTATATATTAGTATACATTGTATATACTACATACATATATTGGTCATGTATATATAATACATATATTATACAAAATGCGTGCACTATAATTTTATATATACAAAATATACAATATCTATTTTGCAATATATAATTACATATATATTAATTAGCTATTATATATATATATAATTACATATTTAATATGTTAAAGATTGCACAAAGAAAAAAAGTACATCAGCAAATACTCCAGAAATGTGAGGAATCTGTATCTATGTAAAATGTGGGGAAGGTATGTTTGCATTACATTTATCACATGACAGACCAAGATGGCTTGGAACCTTGTCCACCAGTTATATCAAGAGCTAGGTTGACTTTCATGACTATTATGCTGTAGTCATATGAAGCCAGAAAGAATAGTTTTATATTTATGGAAGGGAAAACTATCTGAATTCCCTTCAGTTGATATATACTGATCTCCTAAATGGCATGCAGAATTTCAGAATTTAAAGAATATTTCTGAGCATGAAGAAAGCTCATCTGACTTTTGCCTGCATATGGTTTGTTTTGATTACTCAATTTTCTTTTTTTTTCCTAGAAAAAGTCTTTCTAAATAAATTTCTGTATCTGATAGACCTTACATAATCAAGAATCTTGATGATGTAGAGGGTGACAGTGATTTTACTCCTTTGAGATAATCATATTCATGACTTGACCTGTGCTGACCAGTGTTCAGAACTGATGACAATAAAAGTCTGATTCCGTTTCCTAGTGTGTTTCATATACACACATTTTATACACGACATATACAATCTACAAACCATTTTTTAAAACATTTTGGGAATCTTTAGCACAGAAGCCCTGAAATTCTCAGAATAATTCATTTTTGGGGCTTCCCAGTACAAAGAAAGGCATGGCAAACTGGAGGGCCTATCCAGTGGAGTGCCTATCCAGCGGAGGGCCCTCCAAGTGGCTGAGGTTGAAGCACTTGCCCAGTGAGGAGAGGTTGGAGGAGCTGGGCTTGCTCCTTCTGGGGAAGGGGTGGCTTTGGGGGCATCAGAGGGCCCTCCGGCACCTACAAGGGGTCACCAAGGAGACGGAGCCATCATCACAGCAGGGCATGGGAGAGAAAGAGAGATAACGGACACAACTGGAAACAAGAGGGGAGAAATGTTTCCCTGTTGGGCAGGCAGTGGAGCTGCTTGTCCAGACAGGCTGTGCCATCTCCACCTTGGAGGTCCAGACAGGCTGTGACATCTCCACCTTGGAGGTGTTCAAGACCTGACTGGACAAGGCCCCGAGATACTTGCTCTGATCTTGACTCTGCAGACCCATAGCTAACAGTTTTCTGCAGGAGTTTGGATGAGAGAGCTTCTGATGTTCCTTACTACCTGAATTTTTCTGTGCTCCTGTGTGCTTTTCTGTGCTCTTAGATGCTTCTTCCATGTGTTTACCCCATATTAGCAAAGCAGTGATGTGCGTGTACTGGCACTTTCTATGAAGTCCAGTAAGCCACTGTGTAATTTCAATTGCCTTTTAAATGTCATCTAGCTTATATTTAGAGAAGGATACATGCATATTCCATAAAAATACTATTATCTTTTAAAGTTTAATGTCTGATTCACATAACCCATAGCCTTATTTAAAAGTGAGTAAAATGCTGAATATTTAATTTCTGTGTATTTTCCTTAACCATAAATTAATTTTCTAATCCAAAAAGAATTCTTGTCAAAAAAAGGATTTATGTTACAGAAATGCAAAAAGCAATTACTTGAATATTTATAGACCAGTTTATAGAATTCAAAGGTATTTACTGTAGCTAGAAGACAAAAGAGCACATTGAACTCCATAACAAATTATATATAATACAGGTAAGTCCTCTTTCAAGTTGGAAAAGAAAAAAAATCTTCATATTTAAGGGTGTAAAATATTAATATTTTAATTCAGTCTTTTTTTTCTAAAAATAAACAAAAACACTACAATAAATAAAACCCCTAGTTCATATTTCCATTCACGGTGTCTCTTGACCCTAAAAAAACAGCTTTCAAAAAAGCCCATCATAGCTTAAAAAATATTCTTAAAGTTTTATACCACACAGAACTGAAAGAATACTTATTTAGGGGCTATGTACCTATCAAAAATATCCAACCTTCACATTTTTCTTTCAGTTGCCATGGCTGTCAATGTAATATATATTTGAAAGCAGCTTTTTGGTGAACACTAACAATTTAAAATCTTGCACTGATTATTTTTTTGTAGCTGAAAGGAAACTGACATCCTTATTTAGAATCCCAGAGGAGTACAATTTTGAAAAATAAATAAATGTTGAAATAGTTTGAGTGTTTAGTTGAAAATCAACAGATTGTCTCTAGCTGTGTGCTAGTGACATAGTGAATAGGATATTAAAATGTAAACTACATTAGTTAAACTAATTTCCCTAGCTCTACCAAAAAATAAAGATTTTTCAAGTATAATTACATCTTAAACTATTAATAAAATCAGACAACTCAAAAACAAAAACCATTTACCTCATTTACCTCATTTACCGTTTACCTCACACTTACCAAAAACAAAAAATCAAGATAAAGTGGGAGAAAGATAGTAGAAAAAAATTCAAAGATATGGATATTTAAAGATAACAGAATGGTAAAGCAAAGTCTGTGCCACATTAAAACTTGTCCAAACTGTAACTGTATATTAACTTATGGTTGTTGAAGTGTTCCAGTGTTCTTCAGAACAGAAGAAATCTGTTATCATGTCAATCATGTCAAATATCAACCTTTAACCCATGATTGATTACTCTTCCTTGCTGGTCAGAAGAATAGCGGGAAATGAAATTGAGCTAACTTGTGTATCAGAATCATTGACCATTTCTCAACAGGTCATAGAATCTTGGCTAGAAACTTTGAGTATGCCAAAATTCTTATCTTCTGGAGCTGTACAGTTGATCAGAAAGCCCACAGATGAATTGCATTCAAGTGGTTAAATATAGCACTGTTCAGCTGAAGTCTCTGTCACCAAAATCCACACCCAAGATAACAGGATTCTTTTTATTCTGATCAGATTCAGCCTCAGAATAGCAATAGTGTTTGAAATATAGCAGAGTTAATAGCAAGGAAATAAGGAACATGAGACTAAATAAACTGGAACAAACAGGACTACTGACATCTAACACATAGTCAAGTAAAGAGTTTTACATATGGCTATAGATATGGCTTTACAGAGCTTATTGTTTTTAAAACAGCAATTTTTAATACACTGTGTAAAGAGGATACACAGAGGGTAGCAATAGAACACCACATTTGTCCTCCCACATGCATGAATGATAGTTCTCATGGGAAGACTGTTTATGGGAGAGTGCTCTCAAGCAGAGATAAATGGGATAGCCTACTGTAAATATTTTTGCTGTAAATATCCCCTAAGGCCTATGATGAAAATAAATTCTTTCCTAAGCTATTATCAGCAAACACTATTTTTGACACTTCCAAATTATTGTTACTCCCAATGAAAATAAAGAATATTAATTCAGCCATTCAGATGCCATATTGAGGGAGAAGAATGACAAAAGAATGGAAAATCTGAAAATATGTACAATGCTTTCAAGATCATAACCAGCTAACCTTACCATTTTAGTCAAAATTAGGTCCTCTAGACTCATATCCTATTCCTCTTGGCAGACCGATTTCCTCATGTATCAGATCATTTCTCCACATCTACTTAGCCCATTATATAAAGCTACCTTATTCTTTTTTCCCTTTCCCATATATTCCCCACCACGATTTATTCACAGTCAATCAAAATTAAAAAATAAAATTAATGCATCGCCAATAATATTCACTTTGTTTTCCTGTCAAATAGCTTCAGTACTTCTCTGTGATTTTTTTATCCCATCATGTATCATGGACAGTGGTGAATTGCAATAGGTTGAAGGAACCTGTATTATTTTATAGGCTTGTGTGATACCATATACATTACTAAAGTTATAAATCTATTTCCTAAAGAGAAATAGCCAGGAGAAAAAGATAATTAACAATAAGCTCTTCTTATGCTAGAAAGTTCACATCAACTTTTTCCTTGGTAACAGGAAGATTTCTGTGAGTCATTTTCGTATGATATAGGGCAGATTAATCTAGTGGAATGGCATTTCACAGAAAAAAAAACCTCACAGCAAATATAGATACGTAAAAAAAAAGATCTAAAAGACCATATAGTGATGCAACTAAGTTAGAAGAGATCTAAAATGCTATCTCTCTTCTTTTATTCCTGGAGAAAACCGCATCTCCCAATTATTCTACAGTCGTAGCAGACACAAAATGACTACATTAGCCTCTGGAAATCATTCTGGCAACAAGATGGTAGTGTCCAGCAAGACTATGTGACCATTTGCTAAGATAAATAGTTCTGTCTTACACTGAGTTTTTTCCCTTATGTTAATTAATCTTATTTATGATTTAAAGTTTCTCTAGTAATAGAAATAAAACTCGTAATATGTATAACATCGTAATAGGTATATTCCCTGCCTTTTGCATATTCATATATGCTGTCAGTGACCTATTAGTTTTACATTATTAGTATATCTGATGTTTTCTATAGGGTCAAGACTACCAAACAGAATTGCTCTTCTCTCTGGAAACATCATGCCTCTATCCCACTGACTCAAATTTATATCTGTTTTTACCATTTTAATATTTGTCTTTGTGGTCATCTACTGATCTACTTACTTGATCACGTATCACATCCATTTGTCTTTAATCTCTACCCGTTTGTGATATGTTAAATAGAAATACAAAGTGGGGAAGAAAGAGCTACCATTGGCAGGATGGGAGGCAGAACAGGTAAACTGACGCTCCATGAAAGAAATTAACACGAGAGCTAATGGAGAAAAGCAAAATAAGTAGGAATTTGAATTGATACAGCTTAAAAAAATAGTTCAAGATCTGTATTTAAACACACATTTGTAACAGGAAAAAATTATAAGGACACTATGCCTGGAATATTGTGTTCACAGTGCTGCCTTCCAGATTATTAGAATGATAGTGAAAAAACAGAGGATAAAAGATTTTTCAGAAGGAAAGATTAAAGTATATTACTGCAGTTTAATGAAGTAATTTCCAAGGTGGAGGAGGAGTATAATCCAAAAATGCAACAGCATTCTAAGCAAATATCCACTCCTGAACTTGATCTTCCTAGGACTTCTAAGTTTGTGGTTGTTGCTGTTGTTGTTGTTTTCTTAGCATTGTTTCATTTCCTTCAAATACAATTTATACTGAATGAAATCCAGTAGCAGTTACTTTTCTGGAACCTGCTGTGTGGCTGATTAAAAGCTAAAACATAGATTTTTTTAGGTCAAAATGTCTCTCCTAACAACATTTAGTACAACCCCCAGGAACATCACTAGTGAGTATCCTAATGCTGGGCTTCATGCCACTGATCACAGTACTGAGTACCTTGGCACTCTGTCACCAATGCCCCATTCAGCAGCGGGCCCACATTTCCAGAAGTTTTTTTTTGCGGTTGATAATACAAGAAGGATAGTAAGTCTTTCTTGTTGTCCTACCACCAGTAATGGTTTTCATGGTAAATAGATAAAATAGGCATACGTGTGTTTATCATTATCAGTTTTAAACACCACAAAAATACATTATTATTTTTTATAGTAATCAGCCAGGCAGTGTGGCATGTATTGCCTGGGAACTGCTACCGCCTCAAATGGGTGAACACTGCAGTTCTCTGAACCAGGAGCGTATCTGCAAAGCCCTTAGCAAGATCACAGAACCACATGGGAAGAGTGAAAAATGTGGCAGGGACAGCTGTGAACACGTCTAAACAAGGTCACTCTTAGAAGACATCGGTAAATGGGGCTGTGCATGCATATTCAGACCAGTCCTCTTCTGCATAGAAAGAGGACACAAGACTCCTTTTTTTAAAGGAATGAGACAATGCTCCTCAGCTGCACGGCAGAGAATCAGGCCCATATACACGCCTGCAAGCAAGACATTCAAAAACTACATATTACTGGATTTACAGGGCATCACACAAATGGCAGCTGCCATGTAATCACCTTTCTCCTTTTCCAACACATACAACTTGAAGAGGTTAAACTCTTCTCCCCAGTACCACCCAGTGTGTGGCTTCTGCAGTGTCCTTGTCATCTTCCCTTGCCCAATCCACAGCCTGGCTTTGAGAACATTTTGCATTACAAGGAGGGACAATTTTTGCTTTTCTCACTCCTGTCTCAGGATAATTACCACTCAAATGCCATCCTAACAGGACCTCCTCACTGGCACAGCACTTCCAGCATATGGGTCTACGTTGCTCAGATAGTGGGGACAGGACCCCCAAAAGCAAAAACTTTTCATTTATACGGTGGAAAACTGATTTATTTCTAATAACAGCAGTTTGGGTCTTGCTTTCTTTCAAGATAATTAGCAGAATAGGTAGATATTCAACCAGTCAGGGTTTCATGCTTCACACAAGAATACAAGAGAGAAACTGGTCTGGAAAACACAGCAAGCTTTTGGCAGTTTTGTTTTGATTCCCAAACAAAAGATGCAATCATGGAAGCCAAGCAACATGAGAAGTATCAGGAAAGAATTGTCTAACATTTTTTATTTTTAAGAATTATCTTTTCTAGGCCTCTTCTTGGAACACTTAAACATGCAGAAATCACTTTGTGCTTTGAGACAACCTTGTTAAATAAAAGTAAATAAGATCAAAATACTAAAATGATACAAACAACACTTCTTAATGCCAGGAGAAGCCACAGACAATATTGAATTAGAGCACATTTGACTGAAGCAGTATTTTCCTAAAGCAAAAATACTGAACATGAACTTCCCGCTCAGTGAAAGTGGGCTTTTATGTTTTTCCTGCTATTAGCATCCACTGCTATCTTTCTGTGACCACTTGGGTTCAGCTCTTACATCCTTGCTCACTACAGCCTTCCCAGCAATAAAAGGCAGAATAAAAGGGGAGAATGATCGGAACAGGCTGCCCAGGGAAGCAGTGAAGTCACCGTCCTTTGTAGTGTTCACGAAGTGTGTAGACGAGACACTTAGGGACATAGTTCAGGAGGTTTACAGTTAGCCTCAATGATCTCAAAGATCTTTTTCAACTATAATGATTCTGTGATTCTGTAGATAAAATCCAATGTACATTGTTTGAGATATTAGCTAGCTTTAAAGATAATTGCTTCTGTTGAGATACTCAGTGTGATGGAAGCTTTAAAGCTGTTTCACTGCAAAAATCTATGTAAAATCCACATTGCTAATGAAAAAAAAAAAAGTTAAATCCCCAAATGAAAAGCTGAATGTCTGCAAAACACGCACGGAACAACCCAAAATAAGCCCATTATTGCTATATCAGTCTCTTTCATTCAAGGGCTTGTTTATCATTCTGAGAAGTCTGTTAGCTGTCACCGCACACCACTCTAGACAGTACTGCAATCTCAAGGGTCCTGAAAACATGCTTTGATTTGATGGGTGTTTTGCCTTTCTAAAACGTGTCATCAGAGGACTACGTGTAGAGGGATATACTGTGCTATGAGCAGCACTTTTGTTGGGAACGTTAGTGAGAATGGCTCAGATCACCTTTCTCGCTGGTGTTACTGGCTCTGCTCCAGGCACTCCCATATAAACATATGGACATGTTAATCAACATGCACATCTGAAGGCTTTGGGAGAATCAATATAAAGAAAAGATAGCAAAGCTGAAAAACTAAAATTAAAAAAAATCAATGCAAAGAAAAAAGCAAGAAATTATTGGTATGGACCTACCTGTATCCTCTGCCATAAATATAGAGTAGACATCATCAGGGAATGATATTCTTGCTAAATCAACTGCACCTTAAACCTTAATTTCATGTCTAGCCTTCCATTTGCCAGTTTTCATTTAAATCTTTCCGTCTGCAGCCTTGAAAACCAGAGGTGCTTGGAAAATATTAAACTATCTTATCCATTAACATAGCTCTTGACCCTTAAAAACCTAATGATACTCTTGAATGACCAGCAGAGTTACTGCTGGTAACAGAAAATTGGGCTGTTATTAGGAGCTTGTCACTCTTTCACTAACAGCTGCTGAGAAACAGGTCAAAAAAAAATTGTGTTTAGATAAATAAGAACTATGAAGTAACTTCAGTATAAACTGAGATATCTTACATTTTCTTATTGGTATATTTTCATGGACATTCGATCAAAAAGAGAAAGTAAAATTAAACTATATTTAACAACAGAGCATCACTTTTGGTATCACTGTGGAGCTGAAGATAAAATTGAGGGAGATCGAAGTGGAGAATTACGAGGCTTTTTTCCTTCCAGGGCTTCATTTTACGCCCCCTTCCTTCACCCACTTCTGTACATCCTACCCACACTATCTAAAACAGTGTCCAATCCTATGCTTGTATTTCAACTGCCAAAAATAAATTAGGAACACAGGTCTATTTCACAGATCCTTTTATAAGTTCTCTAATTGTTCGTCCAGAGAAAAATATAATGACAGATTTAAAGTAAATTGTACCTGAAAAACTCCATGAAAGAGAAGCCATAACCATGCTGTTCAGCAATTCCCGCACAAACAACATTCGCAGATGCTCCAATCAATGTCCCATTACCTGCAGTTCAGAAAACAAGTAACAGTTTATAGCTGAGCTTTGTCTTTTATCCTTTCTGTTTATTCTATGCTAAAATTTTCAGTTTTTTTCTACTACTTAGAAAAAAAATCTATTGTATAGGCTTGAAAAGAAATATGTAGACATATCTTCATATCCTATAAATAACTTCATGTTTTCAAAGATAAATCTGGTATCATTTTCTGATTCTGCATAAACCAAGAAAATAAGGAAGAAACATAACACCAATCTAACAATAGTCAGAATGATACCAGACACTTGCTGATTTTTAGTATACAAAAATTGGCCATTGGATGAGCTGAAAATGGAGAATGAAGTAGTACAGGAAAGGAAATAGGATTTTACAAAAACATATTCAACTAATGTTTGAGAATCCTAAGAAAAAGGGATTTTTTTTCTTAAGTAAATATGATACTATAAAATCGCAGTTTATTTAAATATTTTATATATATACACAAATATATGTAGCATAACTAGTTGCTTGAATTTCTCTTCCAGAATTAAAAAGTATGTATATGATACTATGGAGGAAGATGGCTGTTTCAGACTTTTCTGTTAAAACATTCATCTTAGATATAAAGTGTGCTTACCAAAGCACAACGGATCTCATATATGTATAAGAAAACTTAATTCACTGAACTTCACCAAATTATGTTAGAGGGTTCCCCTTCAGAGAGCAACACACCAAAGCAAAACAACAGGCCATGTTCATTACGTACACCCACCAGTAGCTTTTTCTCCTAAGCTTTTTCACTAGCCAATTTATTCCTGTTATTTTTTTCCTAATAATGGAATAACCATGATAGCCATAGGAAGGGCCAGTTGCAACACATGTTTGGCTTAATGCAAAAACCTGGCAATACAACACAGGTTATATGTTGTACACTAAACGAGTTGGGCAGGAACACTTACAGAATTTTCAATTCCCAAACTAATCACTAGTCTACAGTCTCCAAACATTTCATAGGAGATTTCTACTCTGCATATAACACAATCACACATTGGAATAATATAAGCATAGACAAGGAATATAGCTCTGGCTTCAAATTAAAGAAGCAGGTCTGAAAGTACACCGGTCTCATGGCTGTGACTAGATACAGCCGAGATCTCCAAACAGCAAGCACTCTTCTGTACTGCACATGCTCTAGTAATGCCTCTACATAATGAAACACTGTGGAAAGAGTTTCTGCTGCCACGGTGAATTGATTTCCCTAAGTAGATTTCACATGAGGAGAAATCACCACTTCAAATGCTATCTGAAAGAAGCAGCATTTCTTTTTGTTCTGAGTGTGTGCACGGTTTAATTAGCGATAAGCTTAGCAAGTTTGAAAGAGCCGAGCTGCAATTAACAATAGAGGCAAACTCCTGATTCTTCTCCCACAAAGATCTGTCTTCATGGTAGGCATTCAGCTTGGAAGTAAAATAGCAGCTTTTTGATGTCTGAATCATAGAAAATTTAAGACTAGATTAACACACATGAAAAGCTATATGCACATCAAATTAATTCAAGGTGATCTAGATGTAGAGTAAGTTTTTTTCCAGGACTTCACAAAATCTTCACATGTTATTCATAAGAATAAAGAAGCTTAATGCTTCAAAAGACTCTAATTTGTTTGTTTGCATGCTCAAAAGCAATAACCCACTGGTGAACTGTATCAAAAATATAATTGCAATAACCATCCGTTTTGATCCTACTGTAATTCATCCTTTATCATCACAAGATGTATGGTTTTCAAGAAAATAGATTACTTACAATGAATTAAATGTTTTATTCCTATTAAATGTATCAATAATTTGTGCTACATTTGAGGTAGGCAACACATATTTTATCCTGCGTATCTACTCTATCTTCTATTCTTGGGATACTGCAGGCACTACAATGCAAATAAGGTAATTTATAAGTATGAAATTAAGAAACACCTTTTTATACAAAAAAAAATCACTCTGAAGTATGATCATAGAAAATCTATAAATGTTACTTAACAAGCAGTTACTAATCAGGCACAAAACCAAAAGAGGATTCTTTATGGGTCACATTCTATCTCCTATGAACCTGCCCTAGCTTTGCACAATCATTATAGAAGCAAAGTAGAAGGTCTTCTGTCTGGGAAAGGTAGCATTAAGTACCTTCCTCATCTTTCGCAAGGAAAGCTACTTTGAATATCTTTAGGGAACGAGCAGTGAATTCCAGATAAAGGAAAAAATTCAACTGTTTTGGACAAGAATAAGTCTATCAAGACCCAGAAACAGAAGCCAAATATATAAAGGTACTTTCTCTCTACATTTGGCTTTGAGGTATAAGTAGGATGATGGTAAGAAGGTTGCATAAGCCTGGTTTGAGATCCGCAGTTTCCACTAACCCTGCTTCTTCTGGTCTAGTGCTACCACTTGTATTTACTGAGTGCCTTTCCTTCACAATCCACTATTTGGTTATTACCCTCTGCTACATCAATTTGTTAAAGACTGTCAGTTCAGAACCCAGGATACCACATACGACAGCCAGTGTGCCTCCGCTGGGTTCAGGCATCCTCTTCCTCAGCAAACCGAGTTAACCCAAGCAACTATAATCCATAATAATCAAGCACTGAAATCGATGCCGGGAGAACTAATTAAGGCTTATTCTCCCGAGCTTGGTGATAGGAGAACAAAATATAGCAAGAAAGGGGTGAGAGTTTGCATCAATAATGTGTTTCTCCTCACTCTATACCTCATCCTCAGCTGTTGATCTTTATTTGGCAGCAGTCTATCTATAATATCTAAGTACTCTTAGTTCCCACCCTTGAGTTTGCAACATTTCTCATACATTTGCCTCCAGAATCACACTCAAAGTGACTTGCAGGATTAGTAAGTATCACTCAAAGCACAGAGACATCAAAGGGAATGGATTATCTCTAATAAAGTTATTTTGTGAAGCATGAGTAGCCTTCATAAACTATATCTTTCTCAGAGAGAAAGAGATAGTACCTGGTGCATCAGCAAACTTAAAACTAGATTGCTTCTCAAAAAGTCTTATTTTGTTCTGATTATTACACTTCCCTTTCCCTCCACATGATCTGACATCATCAAGTGGGTAACAGCTACATTTGTACTTAGTTGATACTCCTTCATTTTGTTTTCCCTGTTGCCCTGGCCAGCTAAAGAAGAAGGAGAAAACTCTGCTTTGTTTTCATTTCAGCTACAGAGCAAAGGATGTTCTTTATCAATGCACTAGTAGAGAAATGTTTTCTTCTTTAATTCAACTATTTTCAGTGGTGAAACTGAAAAACATCCTGTAACACCAGTAAAAGAGAAAAGTACCACATAACACAAGCCGTGTAAACAGATCTGCCCTAGCCTTGGACAAACGCCTCCGCAGGGCACAGTTTTACACAGGTGCAGGTATTTGCACTCTTTTGCCTCAAACAGCTCCTCTCACTCTGAAACCAGGAATTTGTTATCATGAATATCGAGGCACAAATAATTTTAGGGTGAAGTTTCTCAGCCTTGCATTTTCCTATAATAAAAGCATCCCATTATAGTCTTTAAGTAAAACTTATTTTAAGGAAGTCAAATCCTGGCTTCCCATTTACTCTCAAACAAACAACATATAACATAACCCTGCACCATCTGGTGAACTTTTGATAATTAAATATAGGTGGCCTTAGGTGTGTGGTTTCCTCTCCGTAAGATATTCCATTTCGCTATCTAAAGCATAACGTGAGCAAACATAACAAACCTGGCTATAGAAGTGAACATTGAACAACTATGCTTTTTATTAGGCTTACAGGAGACACCCTCATAGCTTTCAGAAATTTTCTGTTTCACCCAAAACGAATTCATATTTGCCTCATTAAACAAAGCAGTTGATATTCAGTTGCTAAATATGTACCACTGATATTTTTAAAAATTTTATGTGTAATACTAACAAGCACTGGATAATTAAACTTTGTGGTTAATACAGAGCTGTGGAATCAATTAAATCATTAACAGACCTTAAAATAACCAGGAGCCACAATTCAAACTCAGCAAAGGGAAAATGTCTGTGTTAATTCATGGACCATTGTTATAGGTTATAGTACAGAGATATTATTTCTACAAAAGGATTTCAATCATATAATCCAAGCATTTTTTTAATTTTACCCTTTGGAAATATTTTGACTGGAATGGTTCTGCACAAATATCTCAACATGGAGCTCATAGGAAAAACTGAAGATGAATCAAACTTTGGATTTCACTTTTCCAAAAAGTTCATTCAATTGTATTAAGCCCAAGAACAAGAATTAGGTGAATTTCACATTTGTTATGACCCTGTACCACCAGTTACTGTAAGTATTGCACTATAGAATACTTATTGCTTTCTTTTTGCTATGAAAGAAAAAGGTGAACCTTAAATTTGCCACCTTATTTATAGAAGTGTGAAATAAATACGGCAGGTTGCTAAATACTCTGCAAATGTTATTTTAATGACATAAAGAAACTCATAAACTTCTTCCAAAATGAGATATCTGAGGGAAAAGAAAAACAAACAAACAAACAAACAAACAAATAAAAAAAGACAATATGAGATGATCACTCCCTGTGCAAACCTAGTTACCCAGTACAGGAATAAAGCAAACTGGTATGGAGGGGAATGGTGCCAGCAGGATGCTCTCATGCTCTGTTCACTCATCCTGTACACAACATCCAGGTTACACATTTTTTTTCTCTCCATTTTTGGATTCAGAAGCTAAAACTATGTCAGTTCAATTTTGCAGCTTTTCCACACATGACACTACTAAGGAGTAAATATTGCAAAATAATTCCATGGATAGACACCCAGGACACTGAGTACAAGTGAATATTTCTCAAAAAATGAGAGTGCCCTTCCATGCAGTTATTTTAGAATATCCACTGCTTTAAATTCACATTCTGCCTTAATTCATCTTGACTTTCAATTGAAGCCTAGCAGTTATGTTAAAGTGCCTGGCTTAAAATGGTTTATAAATCCTGCTCACGCACTGCTCTGTGGTTTAGATGTGCTCACTGCAACTGCACTACATATATGAAGTAATATATGTACAAATAATGTCCAGGGTATGACTACAGTGTAGTTGTTGGTGTCAGACAGAGGTAGGTAAGGAAGAAAACCTTCTCTGTGCTTGGAATACAGTTATAACTTTGTCAGTTATATTGCTGTCTGAAATTATTTTTCCTCCTCTCTGCTGCACCATTCAACATTCCTGCCGCAAGGAGGAATATGCCATTAGTTTTCCAAAAGAAGGGGCTACTATCTGAAAGGTTTCTGCAGAGGGACGAAAGTATGATCTTCTGTACTTCTCTTCAGCTGAAGTGAATATATCTCCTCTGCTGACAGCTGTGCAGATCATTCCATACTCTCTTGCTTCAGTGACTCACCAGATGATAACATCATGAGTTTAAAGATTCTCTATTATTCTGAAAATAGAAGAAGCCCTTTCTGGAATTTCTGGTAAGTAAATTTACAAAGTAAATAAAATTAAACAAAAATACACATATGGTTTATAGGAGTCTCAGAAGTCATCACTGCTATCACTGCAGATATATCATTATACCGTCTTTAATTTGTGAAACTGTATAGCACACAAATATTTCATGCAAAAAAATGGAAAACCAGTAATGCAAACATCTCAAATTCATCTGTAATGCAAACATTAAACATCAAATATGCAAATATGCTTGAGGTTCTGTGTAAAATCTTTTTCAATATCAAAGTAGAACAGAACTCTGTATACTACATGTAGTGTCTCTTCCTTTCCATTTTTACATCTGAGATTTACTATCTAAACTGTAAATCCTTATCAGTGAAATAGACATGAAATAGCATCTTTTATCTCACATACTGCATATCTTACCCTTAAAAATACGCATATGGAGACATACAAATTCGTCAAAACAACTCTTCAAGCTTAGAAAAATGGCCTTACTTAGAAAAATGGACTAGATGATACAGTATGTTTTTTTGCCACCATACTAACTTAGTGTCCTAAAACCAAACAGACCTTTAATATTTCCTTAACACAGACAATGGTGTGTCTGTCAAATGAACATACTTCAAGTTTTAGCTGGAATCATTTTACATTCACCATTTTACATTCACAACTTTCTTCTCTAAATATTTTGTGCCATAGAGAATTATCTTTAGAAATCTTAAAGATTAGAGAATCCCCTTCAGCTGCAGGGAATCAGGTAATGAGCCTACCTCTCACCCCAAGACCTTTACAGCATTGTTGAGTTTTAAGCAGAATTGCATATTAAAATATGTGAGAGGTTATGGCCCGGAGTCTGAACCTCATGAAAAAGCTAAGCAAAATAACACTCTTTTTTTTCTTTCCTTTTTTTTTTTTTTTTTCCCCTGATGGTATTCTGGCTTTCTGCCAGATGGATTTCTGTTTCAGAAACCAGAAACTGAAAGTTTGGACACCTGAATGTCAGCACAGAGGAAAGATTCCTTATATTTATATCTGATGATGTGGTTCTTAATGCTACCACAAAAAGTAAAACATTCAATTATCCGAATATCTGGATTGAGTCTTTCATTAAGGAAAAATGAGTAGGACTGCCATTTACTGGACAACCATCATAGGTTAAGCTCTGACCTACTAATTTCCATCATTGTAGAAGCAAAGAGAAGCACACTCAGAAAGGTAATGATATATTAGTACATGAAATACAAAAATACCTGCTATATTTTTTTCAGATTTATCTCTACAATTCAGAAGCATAATACAATTAAAGATGTACTCACACCTTTAAAACAAAGTTGAGACGTTTCCTAAATTTCCTTATTTGCTTTATCAGTTTTTAAAAGTCAAGAACTGCAACACCCTTTTTCTTTTGAAAGATCCCAAATCACTCTCAATCTCTTTAGTTCTATCCTTTGATTTGCATTATGACTTGATGTTTATGCACAGACAAAAAACATCTGAAGCAGAGCTGTCTCACCTACAAGACATAAAACTTAGCTCCAAGATTTCTCATCATTAAAAGACTTGGAGGACCTTTTGAAACAAGAGGAGTTTTTGAAATCAGTGCTCTGCTTAGATTCAAGCTCAAGTTAGTACGTTCTCTCAACCAATTACACATTCAAAGTACAGAAAGTACAATAGCTAAGACAGAAAATAAAGCTGAATACTACTCATATACAACAGCTATGTTTTTATCCCATCCATTCAGTTTTTAAGTAAGGTAATATGATTTTTGGAAATTTTCAAATTGAAAGATGCGAGTTAATCTAACTACAAAGGAACACCAAATGATCCACAATTGCAGTTTTCCTAATATTAATTTAGAAATGTTTTATTGAAGGTTATCACTCTTCCCTCATATCACAAAGAATCAGGGTTGGCTTTGCAATTTAACAAGGTTTAAAAGCTTCTACCTTCATTTTGTCTGATGCCTTACAGCTTCTTAAGGATTTTATTGAGCAGGGTCAGCAAGAATAATAATCAGTAATTCTCCTCTGTGCAAGAGCCCATGTGCATCATGGAAGTAAGGAGGGGTGCCAAGAGACAGAACAGTTATAGCCCTGGACCACTGAGAGAAACCAACTGTCTAGATACACTGTGGGTTTCACTATTTTAATAGCTGTAATCGGGATATTGTCTTGTGGATAATGGAATTTATTCACACCTGGGTTTTAACCTTGTACACATAGGAGAAAATTGCCTGCAGCACCTTCCTTCCCAAATCAGAACCTACAGTAGAGCTTGCACAGCCAGAATACCCCTGGCATACACATCACCGGTATGGCCTCTTTCTGTAGAATTGTGACAGTGACAAGTTTCAGGTGTTGTTCTCCAGAAAAATCAGCAGACAGGAAAAATAATGCAGTAACATAAACAAAAGAAAATATCCCCTCATACCACAGCAATAATCACTAGAGTAAAGAAATAATTTTGTGCCTGTTTATGCTACCAACTTAGAGTTGAGAGAGTACAAAACTTTCAAATATGAATTCAGTCACACTTTAACAAAGCCTTTTCCTTGCAAACATACATTTTATAAATTATTTAAAAAAAAAGAGAGAGATAAAAAGACGACAGGTAAATACCAGCTCTTCAGACACTACATGTAAAAAGCACAGCAAAAAAAAAAAACCTCTTCGAATAATAGCTTAGCTATAGCCTCTTCAGCTCAGTAAAGAATCTTGTTCTACACAATTGGGCACTGTTAATTAATAGATGCATTGCCAAATGTGCTCTCACTCAAATTCATTTGAATCTGTATTTCATATTATTTTAAATATATGAGCCAATATAAGTGATGTGTTAAAGTTCCTCACATTGTGAAACTGCCGGGCAGACAGGACACTACTGCAAGGCATCGCCTAGACCCCCTCACTGGGAGGTCTATATCCAACTCAGTCCCAAGAGATACCAATATTTCATCATGTTCTGGAAAAGGAAGTGCTAGTGAATAAAGCTTTATTCAATGTCCTCTCCTGCAGTGCAAATACAGATGCACATTGTCAGAACACCACAAAAATATAAGGGAACTTATTCCTTGTTTGTTTCCTTTAATTTCTGTTCAACTTCCTGTTTTGTCTCCCTTTGTGATCAAAAGATAACCGAGATACTGACAGTACATAAAAAATCCCCATGAGCAATACATTCCTGCCAGCTATTACTTAATCAGCCTGAACATTAATGTCCAGACAGACATGAGCTCATGAGTCATTCAAAATTCAGAAGAGCTGATAAACTGAGAGACCCAAGGTCCAGATTCATTTCACCTGTCTTTGGGCGCTCCTCTCAGCTACGGAAGTTACGAGTTTGTTTATGCACATCAGCAGCTCCCACGTACTCAGTCAAGAGAGTCTGGCATTTTCAGTGGACGAATAGGCATCTGCCTCCTGTCTTCCCATCACCAAGCAGGGAGCCGAGGGCAGCCAGACTCTTAATTTGGAACGTCATTAGGCTCTTAAAGACAGCTGGGAAAAACACAAGCTTAATTTCCCAAACTAGATTCTTGAAACTGACAAGTTACCATATTCACTTTTAAATGCACAAGATGCATCTGAAATGATCAAGAAAACTTCAGCCAGAATAGAACCGGTAAACTTCAGGGAAGACATAAAGACTTCAAAATTGTAACCATTGCCTCAAAAAGTACCAATGGCCATCACTGACACTGTTCTTTAATCAGGTGACAGGATTTTCCCTTCCTTTTCACTTTCCAGAGAAACATTTTCCAGAGAAAGAAGCATATACACAATATCTAACACTACTCTTGGTTACTCCTTCTATCTGAGCTGAGTGCCATGAAAAATTACGTAGCAGCAACTCTCTCCTTCAGCTGAGGATGACAACAAGGCATCACCCTTCTTGAGGTGGCAGCTATACTGTCAAAAAGTCTCTCCATCTTACTTAGGACTGATTTAGTCCTTCCTTCATTTCCAGAACAATGGCTAAAGCAATAAAAGAAAATTGCAATCTCTTCTCATCCTATCGTCTTTCAACTGAGTAGTGTAATTGGCTGTGTGTTTTCTGACAGTTGAACTAAACAATCGTATCCATCAGAAGTTTATCAGGACCAAATGTTTCAAATATTTTCCAAGACATGCGCAAAAGGTGGAACTTCTTCATAGACACATAGGCACCGAATAATATTTAACATGAACCACACAAACACTATCAAACTACCAGGAGTGAAACTACGTATTATGCAGTAAACTTTGAAATTTATAGTTATAATGCATTATTTGATCTCTGCATAAATCTTTCCCTTCTGCAAAATAACTTGTTTTCCAGGTTTCTTTGATTGCATGAGCAGTGATAAGATCCAATGTTTTGCCTGAAGCACCAGAGAATATTGATGTAATTGTCATCCACAACTTACATGAGCGTACCGTTTAGATTCCTTCATCACATTTCAGTGCTGATAGGATGGATAATTTTTAAAGGCCATCCACAGTTTCCTCAGAGAAAAAAAGTCTCCTACTTTCTTTTTGAGGTGGGGAGGAGAGGTGCTGTGAGGTTATTTAAACAAAAAGCTTTTCTACACTTTTTATAACCCAGGCAGTGCTCTAACAAAAACCTGCTGTTCATTAGTTTTCAGTTCTAACATGGGAAAGCCTGAAACACAACCTCAGTCTCCAGGCCATACATCCTATCAGTTGCAATAGCACTCAGCATACACTCAGCTTTAGCCCAAAACAGCACTGTGCTGAGAGGCCAAGCTTTCTCTTATAGTGATAACCCTCCAACTTTTTATCAGAATATTTGTATGGAACCTGTTTGAATACCTGAGCATTTTCTATGCCTCTTTAGTGCCTTTAATTAAAATAATTTCCAAAGCACTATTTATATTTTTATTGTTTTCTCACACTTTGTGCACTCTGAAGTCTCTTTGTTAACATCCAAGCAACCCTTCAACAAATCACATTGAATGAATTTGGGTAAAAAGATAAATGATACTTAGGAACATCAGCTGAAATTTATAAAACTTCCAAAGCGCTAGAGTGCCTCCCACTCAGAATATGTCAGTATAATTTATCCAACTTTAATTTTTTTTTTGATATCTAAAAGTTTAATGAAATCTGCATGACTTAGGTGATAAGCAAATCATGGAGATTTGCTGGAGAGAGATAATGGAAAAGATCTATGTAAAGAAATACCTATTATACAAACCATTAGCTTTAAAGAGGAATAGTTTTGTAGAACGAAGTTACATTGCAACCATAAGAAACAATGATTAAAAAAAATCCTAAAATAAATAACAGTTGTTCAGTAAAAATTGTCCTGCGTTTTCTACATGCTCTCAAAATTCAATCTCTCTCTTACCTAACCATCATCTTTACTAAGAATTAAGGCCACTTGTACCAGTAATCGCTTATCTACATTTAAAAAAATAAAAAACAAACAAACAAACAAACTTGTACTTGAACTTCACCAAAACTGTTTATAGAGTGTTTAGTTCAAGATGGAGAAATTCACTACAGAACACTAGTATCCACTCTAAAAACATAATTTAAACTAATAACTGAAAATTCATGTATCAAGATATCCTGGCACAATACAATTAATACTAAAATGCTCAGTAGTCAATATTAATACTAATGTCATTTGTAATTAAAAACTTAAAGATGGGACTAGGAAGATATAAATATATAAATAATAAAATATAAATATAAAAATATGAAATATAAAAATAATGAAGTATAAATATATAAAAACAATAAAATATAAATATAGGCTCAGGAAAATATAGAGAGATCTTAATTAACTGTGGGTTTTTTTCAGTGTGAAGTAATACATAAGCTTTATGAAAAATTACCCTCTTTATATTTATACCACAGATATTTATATTTATGGTATATTCTCCATTTATTTTATATTTAAAGGAGTAATAAATCCATCTATATGTTTTGTGTTGATCCACAGAGAGTGTAAGAAATCCCAGTTAACACCAAGATGAGTACTTAGATATTCACTTTCATTATCTGAGGTACATTTCCAAAGACTTCAGTGTGATATTTCTTAGAAGAGGAGTGCTAAATAGGTCAGTGAATGGATCCTCAATCCATTTCTATGAAAAAACCTTGCAGTGACTTCAGTAGGCTTTGAATCGAGCCTTCAGATCTCAAATTTTCTGCGTGTTCTTTTCAATGAGCAATGATGGCTCTCTGCTCTGAAAACTAAATGTATCTTTGTGTTTTCTCTCACAAAAGATCAGAACCCTCTAAGCACCATCTGGACTGTTTCTTTGTGCGTTTTTGCTTTATGCAGATGTAGTCTTCAAACATTGACTGCAAAAATCCTATTATAGTGTATGCAGCCGATGGTACTGAGGACCCTGATCCTGCAGTCCTTTGAATCCAAAAGGAGCTGGATCAGACCCTCTCTCTGATTTGCATAATAAAAGCATGGAGCCTATTGTGCTAGTTCATAAATGTCATAATTTCAAATTTATTCTGTCCCATGTAATCTCTTACCTCCAAGGCAGGCACCCATGGCCAATGAAAAGATTAGTGGCTTCATAGGGAGGTTAACATCAGGATCTTTACTCAGGTTGAGAAGCACCGGAATCTGTTTAAAAAATATATATAATAAAAAATAAAATTTATTCAAATAAACCACATTAGCCAGTCCAAAGAAGAACTTATGTCTTCACTTTACAAGTATCTATCCGTAGTATTATTGTTCTCCGTTCATTTTTCCCCACTGCCTGTACTGATCCCACATGCCAAAGAGAAGGTATTCATAGTATTAGGCTGAGCTGGGTCATACCTATACAAATACTCATTTTATCTGGGCCAGGTTGATTGCTAATAAAATTGGAGATCCGTTAAGCCTATGATTGCCTCCCAGAAGGTTCTTCTAATTCAACAGGGAATTCTCAGGGATTAGGCTCGAATTCCCTTCCATTTCTTACAGATTAAGAAGGGGCCTATTCCCTCCTCTTGCTAGAACTGGAAGTAAAACTCCTAAATTCTTCTAGATCTTCGCAATCAAGATGGTTGCATATCATGTGTCATTATCTAAAAAAAAAATATGAATTCCTGTTAGAATCAAGTGTCTGGTTTGTTAGGGAAAAATGGGCAGAGAAGAATTAATGCAGCAGACTTCTGAATTCCTAAGCAGAACTGGGATTTTTTCACTTTTTAATCTATTTGCCAGGAAATTCAGAGCTTGTTCACTGAGAAATACTTATGAAGTTTTAAGATTTTCATTTAATCATTTTAGCAAATAAAATTAAAACAAAACCCTGCAAAAAATCAAATGACATTTATAGACAGACATAATGGGCTTGATTAGACCAGTTGGTATGGGAGTCAAAGATACAGCAGGCAGGCTTTCTAGTAGCATCAGATCTAAATCGGAAGCTTTCAATCTTCCCATTAAAAAGCAGTTTGGGAACAACTGTTTTGAGTTCAACCTAACTGTGTAACCACTTACTTTGAAAGAAAGGGTGAAATAATATCTGTGCAACAGAGAGGGATGTTAGCAAGTGGAGAGGTGATAACATTCCTAACCTGCTCTTAACGTCCACAAGAGGTCTATGGGACCAAAGGAAAGAGAGAGCAAATAAGTAACCTGAAATAGCGAAGGGTTGAACAGGAAGGAAGGTGTGGAAATTACTGTGATATACGTTGAAATTAAAGCTTTTTCTGAGTTTGGAATTTTGAGCAGTGAATAGAGCAAAGACTTTTAATCCTCCAGTTTGTCATTGACTGTATTTCACAAGTCTGCCTTAAGGGTTATGATCTCCGAGATGGAGCAGCTGCTTCCTGAAAAAAATGTTCTCACTTTGATATATGAGTGAGGATCACCTTTATTAACTGTGGGGTTTTTCTGGTAAGGAGTAATACACAGGCTTTATGAAAAATTACAAACTTTCCTTTCCCCCTTCCTCCTGGCATTGGTACTAATCATCCCTCTTAAATCCTTTAACTGATTAACATTTAAGTTAGTGTTTCAAAATATTTCTGAATTGTATGTTGCTTGAAGATCTCTGCTTTTGTTTAAGACTCAAAGAAGGGTAAGCATGCCTAACATCTTGTCTGGATGTGCCATGAAACATCATCATGAAAGATTTCCTTTCTCCCCACAAATTTTGCATCTCTCAGGCCATCACTGCCAGAATATGTTACACAATTCAAACTACAGTTATGTCTAAATTTATTTGCTTTTATGTTGAAAAAGGCATTGTTTGAAAATAAATATAAGTACTGAAATCCTAGAAACAATGTCTAAGCAAAGCATTTTCCTTCTTCGTAATTTTGATCAGAGCACCAAAAACAATTACTTAGTTCTATCTTTCCTGTGCTCCTTCCCCAGCTCAACCTGACTTCTCACATGTAGCCCTATTCAGGTGTTAACATTACCTGACGTTGGTAGTTGCCTCCCTGACTTTTCCCCCCACTCAGATATTAACCACCAGTAACAATCCTGATGGCTGCATCCTGATGGGGAGATAAGGCTAATTCTGTGTACACCAGCCAGCAGTCATTTCTGAATTGAAAGAATGGTTATAAGAAGTCAATCATCTTATTCCATAAATATGGGGACAACAGAAGAGCCCGCTGAGCTCTCCGTGAATCGCAGCGGGCTGCAGGCTGGGATCTCCCCTTGAGCAGGGATGCCTCTCAAGGATACTCCTCAGGGTTGAGAGATCCCTGCCACTACGGATTAATGGTAAGTGACTATAGCACGCTCTCTTTTTGAACTTGTAAACTTTACTTTGTAACTGTGCACAAACTCCTTAGTCATAAACTATTGACCAGATCTGGGACTAGGACTGGATCCAGCTGCACCCAGCTGTTTGGAAAAGCAAGTTTGGAAAGCAAGGGGGTCCAATCTGAACCTCGTGACCCAGTGGGAGGGTGTCCTTGGTAATTCTGTGTGTATCTTGAACCTCCATGCTGTAAATAATAAGTGACCTTGCCACAGAATCTTGTGAAACCATTGTCATTATCAATAAAACCTATAACTATTTCCTCCACACAAGTGAAGCGCATTCTGTCACTCAGCTCCACCACCACTCGTTCCGTGACAAGTTCCTCTGAATTATTAGCAGGTATCCTGATGTACTACAGCAATTCTCTCACTGCAGGACACCCTCCTGAACTGGGCAGACTAGCAGCACTTTTTAAATTAGACTCCTCCTTGTGCCAATGCTCTTCCTAGCAAACACAGATGTTAATCCTATTTTCTAGCTATTGAGGGTCAATCCTAACGTTGCTGCCAGCCAGATCCCAAGAGCAGAGCATAACACCATTTTCACACACCCCTGGGTGAGAACCATGTGGAAAGCAGACCTCCGTGGCGCTCCGGGGCCTCCTCCCTAATTACAGCAGTACCAAGGACAGCGGAAGCAGGGACAGATCCGAGGCAGAAGTGTCAGTCGTCCAATTGCCTGCTAGGTATTTGTAGCTGGATAGACACACTACTCCCATCAGAAAATACGGGTTTATGTTTACTGAAGGAGCTTAACAACCTGGGCTTTCAGTGGCGCATAATCCCTGCTCACTTAAGCCAAAGAAACTCCCAGAGAGAAAATCACTCACTCTACCTTCCAACACAAAAAGATATCACAATATTTCAAAAGAGTGTGCAGTTCTATAATGTGTTTAGATTCACATATCTCAACTTTTAAACTCTGCAAAGTGTTTTAGAAGCCCAAATACTCAATTGACCTTACCAGTTTTATCATTATTTCCTTGTTGTAACATTGATTTTATCCCATTTAGAAATACTGTGAAATCTTTTTAAAGTCCTTCATAATAATTAGTCATCTATTTAAAAATTATCATCAGCAATGTCGTCTTCATAGATGCACTGAGAAACTGCAGAGCTAGGTCAGCAATCTCTGCTTCCATAAGTGGTTGCTTTTGCAACAAGAGACAAACACTGGAAAATGTCTTAGCAACATATATATATTGCCTTTTTATATTGTATCACGTAATTTGGACTTTTCTGCTACTTGAAGAAATTCATCACTACCAGAGAACAACTGCTGTAAGTCATAAATAGGGGTGGAAATCCTATAGACTTCTGTCATACACTTGAAGTTAGATTCAGTATTTATGTATTCTTTGAAAAGAAGAGAAATTTCTAACATGGAATGCTGCTTTTTCAGTTTTCATTTTGAATAACTAGACAAAAGATGAAAACATTAAGTTTTCAGTGTTCCAGACAGAAATATTTCATTGATCTAACGAGTGCATATTTTTTGCAAACATGATGATTTATCCTGGGTGGCAAATATATTCTGCTGGCTCACCAGAAGTCCCTGGTGTCTAATGCTTGGATCTAAAAGTAGGCATGATACAAACACATTGTTCCCACTTCCATCCTAAGTATCTTCCCACTCCAATGACAATGAAGAATCAAGACTCTTGATCATCAGCAAGAGCTCCTGAATAGAGGCTGCAAAGCAATTAAAACAACGGATGACTCTCCTGGCTTGAGTGTCATCCTCTTAAATAGATACACTTTGCGTAGGATCAGTTGCAATGGAACCTGTCTCTCTGCTTTCCCTGAAATAACCTTCAACATCCTCCGTCACATTTGTTCATGCAATTATGTGTTAGACAGCACTTCTGCACTGTCACTACCTCAGATCTCAGGTTCAGGTACTGCTGTAATTCATCTGTGTATTAAGAACTGAAATGTGAAATATAAAAGGATTAGAAGGAGACTTTCCACTGTAGGCTTCAATGCTTTTGAAAAAGTAAATTAGTTCTACAGCTCCTTCTGATTCAAACTGTAAGCATTTACAGCAGCGCTGAAAGAAAACCAAGCTAGGATACCTCGCACACTGGGATATGCTTGGCTGAAGTACGTATCGTACAAATGTGCTCTCTATATTGATTTAACTTACTTGGAATGAAGCTTTTTTCATAGTTTTACTAAGCACTGCCCCTCAACAGAGACAAAAAGTAGTAGTTAAAGCTTATGAAACTTTGTAATTCCTTCATTATTCCTTTTTCAGATACATAAACAGAACTCTTATCCATATTAGGAGAATAATATCTCATCAGGAAAAGAATATTTTTTTTCTTATACCCTTTATTTTAATGCTCTCACAGAGGAGAAAGCTCTGCCTTTTTAGTTCCTAGAAAAACTGCTGACTTTGCTGAAAAGTTCAATATTTTTAAATCAGCTTACATTGATGCTTGACTGACAGGATTTAGATAAAATGTGCAATGTAGTTCAACAGAGCAAAGCCAAATACCCCTCAACCACTCGGTATTAAGACTTCCTGCCTCCAGGTACAAAAACATAAGAACACAACTATAGAAAATAATAACTGTACTTAGAAAAGGACTCAAAGACTTGATATAGAAAGATGCTAACCACTAATCTTGATTCTTTAAATGGTGTTTTGTGTATTATAAACATAGGATCTAACCTGACACACAAAGAACAGCACAAAAGTCTACAGATGCTGGCACATTTGTCTAGATAAATGTCCTAATAAAAATCAGTCCTCATGAAGCAAGTGTCATATATTGAGAAAGGATATACAATGTGTTACAAAAATAAAAATGATATATTTTCATCTTCCATATTGATTATAATGTTGTATCAGATTCACAAGCTTTTAAAAATGGATAGGATTTTTATTACTATTGTTAATTACCCAGCTACCTTAGAAAATAGGATCTATCAAAAATTAATAATATTACAAATTAATTCAGATTCAAGAAACATGATTTTACAAGACAAATGCATTTCTTCTCAAAACTTTCTAGGCTATTAAACCCTGAAAATTTACACATGGTGAAATGACTGAAAACAAAGGAAGGTCAATTTTAACATTAACTGAAGATTTTGACAAAGAGAAAAAGAATTTAGGCTGGAGTTCTCTACACCAATTATCACTAACTTACTTATTTTCCAGAACAGTGTCAGTTTGAACCACAAGTTCTATTGCGCACAATCCTTGCTCTTATATTGTGGTGTGCAGCCCTTCTTGTCAAAGAAGGAGAGGTGTGGTGAGGGTTACACATCTCAACTCTGCTTTGCAGAGAGGAATCTACATGACACCTTGCAAGCCATGTTCTTTCCAGTTCTGCTTGGCTGCAGCTGGAATAGAGGGCATTGAATATTTTGCATTCACTTCTCTCTAGTACATAAAATATATATATATATATTATTGGTAAGTAGAAGTATGACCAAACAGGTAGCTTATTCACATCCTGCTGTCACAGCCTGTTTTCCAAGACTCCTTTTCACCAACGGAAATCAGGACCTTTATCCTATTCATCTATGTTTATGATAAAACCTTCTTATGAGCATTGCAATAAGAATGACACCAGGCAGTGCCATCAAGAAGGAGGAGCTCTCTTTTGAACCGTGAAAACCCTCCTCTGAAATACAACTCAGGGAGAAGCCTGAAGAGGAAGGAGAACATTGAGGAGCCCTCCCAGCTACTTCTGCTGCCTAAGCATGATCCTTGTAAATGTAATTATGCACACCCCTTATAAAAGATGAACCACTTAGCTGGGCATTCCGTTTATATCCTGTACTGGTATCAGAAGGCACCAGCATGTCAGTTCACTCAAAATGACAACGGAGGAGACATTTTTATCTTTATCTTAGGGACACACTACTGTTCTACAACATGGGATCTCATGGTACACGTTTTCCTAAGAATTACACAAGGTAAATATGCCTTCTATGAAAACTGCAGAAAATGCAGATTCACAGGGAAAAAAAAAAGTTATTTGCTATCTGTGGTTTCCCAAATCCCTGATGTTTTCACTAAGAACAGTCTGTCTCTGGAGACTGCTAGAGCTCAGTCTTACACATTTATCAAGCATTGAAATGCAAGACGTAGAAATAACTCCAGTAGGGCAGAAGGCAAAACAGAACAAAACTGGCACTGAGAACATGAGATGCCTGGGAAAAAGTACTGCAAACGAAAAGCCTCTGACAGTTTTGAAGGCAATAAATAGCAGACCAAAAATTATCTGAGTTCTAAGAAAAGAGATCTGTCAGAGATGAAGTCACCTTGACAGCCAGGTGGTTAATGGAAATTGTTTGTTGCACTATACGGAGGAAATAGTATTTAAACTCAGCTAAAACAAGGATTTACTATGGCTATATTTTCAGTTTCAGTAATAAAAGAAAAATACAAACAGATGGTTCTAACATATGCAGCTGACAAAGCAAGTCAATTAAACTAAAGAGTGTGCTGGTAATAAAATCATGCCACCTAACTGTGTAAGGGCAGAAATCCATGGCTATTTAGATGACAATGAAAAACGCCAGTGACAATGACTAGGAAAAAAAAAACCCTTAAAAATGAACAGCTCCACCTGTTAAGGCATGCCATTGTGAGTTCAGCCTTCCCCAAAACAGGAAAAAGATCAAAGGATTAAGTGGAATAACACATAAAGTGGCACGGAGTAATTTACCATATAGTTCATACACACACTTCAGACTCTCTGTCCAATCTGAAAAAAACTTTTCCATTCAGGAATTAAGATGTGTGAAACAGAACTGAGCTCCTGGTTTATGAACTGTTTATGGATATAACATTTTGTAGGTTGTTCTTAAGCAGCTCCCACATACCTAAGTCTCCATGAATAACATCAGATAGAGGGACTGATTAAGGCTTATCTGTTTTATTAAGAATTAATATTAATGTGCTAAAATACATCTCTCATTAATGCTACACTAACTAATCATATATTCTATTTTGTATAATGCATTCTAGATGTAAGGATGGAAGAAACCTATTTTTAGGATTATTTAGCTATTTAACAAGTTCTGGTCTTGTGCAGCTCCAGTGCTTTACTTTAGTTCAGCACAAACCAGAATTTCACCATGACAGAAACAGCAGTAAGATTAATCAACCTGTGATGGCCTAAATCCCTTCAGAAATTCATTCCATCTTTTACATACTTGCTATTATCTTTCTGGAACATCTTTTGTAATATAAAATACCTGCTGCGTTCTGACCTATTTGCACAGTTTTCAATCTAGCTACTAATGAATATAGATTCCATTCTGCGCTGACAATAGATTTGTCTAGAGAGAAGAAGAATTTGGCCAACACAGTGTTGAACTGAAATGTACTTGAAATAGTAAACTAATCTGATTTTTGCTATTTTTTCAGTATAATCCCACACATAGCACCAAGATAATCAAACTAAAATACCATAGGAATATACTAATATAAAATTATAGAGCAGCTAGAAATCTATCCAGTCTGTCATGGGCACGCTATGTAAAGTAACTTAAACTTCAACTCAAACTAAGGCTAAACAAACAAGGCCACACAAATGAATGTCAGAAAAAAAAGGTTTCAGAAGAATTCAACTTAGCTGAGATCACGCTGTAAGAAAGTAGCATTCCTATGGCAAAGTGAAAGATTACTACATCATTCCACAATTTGTCAGATTTTGATACTTTTCTAGTATTAAAACTCAGCTGCTGACAAACAATAGTGATGTTTAATGTTATTTGCTGCTTTAAAAAGAACTCAGTAAAGGTATCAATAAAAGGTCTACATATTAAAAAAAAAATCATTAGACTAGCTATGTAGAGCATACAGGGAAAATATTTCCAGCTGTGGATGGATAATGACAGTTTCCATCATGAAAAGAATTTTACTTTCGAGTGCGGATGCTTCTATAAGATTATACCCAGTTCTACACTTAAGCACAGCAACTGCAAGTAGAAATGGCCAGCTGGATGCCTAACTGATATGAATAAAGTGGTAAAAAGGATTCAGTCTCAGGGGTTAAAGAAAATTATAGCATAGCAGAGGTCAAAAGAAAGCAAATCATAATCAGTAAGCTCAGCTCCCTCCCTAGAACTAGGAGGGAGAAGTGAAGACTCTGTACAGGCTCCTACCATTGTTGCCGTGAACGGAATGTTGTCAATCACAGATGAGGCCAAAGCAGACACCCAGAGCACTAAAATGATGGCAACTGCCAGGCGCTGCTCCTCAGGCACTACCTGGAATTAAGAGAGGTTAAATTACAGCTCTGATTGATAGGATCAGTATTACTCTGGCTTCCTAACAGCACAACTGCACAGGTGCTTCACTGTTTTAATTTATAAATATGGATTATTCCTTCAGGCCTTGCAACAGGAAAAAATAATTAAAAAATATCCACCAGTTAGTAATGCAATCATTGCTCTTTTCTCAAAGAAACCTGAACAAATAAAAAGATTGGTATTTCTAATACTCATGCTTACATTTCACACAAGAAAAAGACAGTACAATTTCAAATTTTCTCCTTTTATCGTTCATGATTTTATTTTTTTGTTTCCATATTTTTTGTTTACTAGAGCATAGAAAATGTTTCTATTTTACATTTATAGCAACATTTATTCTGGCTCTGGACAGACATACACATATTAATTAATATCATCTGCTCCAAAGTATGGCATGCCTTTTCGCTATTGCTGATGCTGGAAAACAATCTTTAACATAAAAAAACATAAAACAAAAACAATAGCATAAACATTATTAACATAAAACTCAAAATAAAATTATTATTTGTTATTCTAATAGAATAAAATTATTTTCCTTATCTGATAAAAAAAGATTTTTTTTTAAATTACCTTTATTAATAAAGCTGTCTGCTCTCCTATATAGTCTATTAAGTGCAGGTGAGCCAAAGCCTAAAAAGAGACATTGATATCAAGCAGTGAAGTATCTGATGCAGTCAGTTCCATTTTTTTCATTAGAAGTCAGCAAACAGCGATTCACTCCCCTTCCCAAAACATTCACTCATGTATATTTTACATGTATCTCATGTATCTTTTACTGCACCTTGTCAAATGGCAGAAAGAAAAGACAAAGCAGAAGTTCTGGCTATTGGTGGAAAGTGGTTGGTTGTACTGGAATTATTGGTCAGACTGTTTGGGAGGACGGGGCACAGTCACTGCAGAACCCCTGAAATGTACAGACTTCAATGAATCCATTTTTTCACCTAAATATCCATAAACAACTGATTTTAAATCAACTTCCTCAAAACCCTAAGTGCACTTCTAAGCAGCATATAGACAGAAATATATCATATGTTTAAAAAAGTTATATCAAATTGGACATCTCGTGTTCAGCCTCAGATGAATAAAAAAGAGAACAAGATACATAATTCTGCCAAATGGCTGCCTCGGACCCCATTTGTCCAGTTCCATGAAGCTCTATGAGCACAAGGAGCTGCAGAGATGAGGGCAGTGCAACTGTATCTCAAGATGGCCTAGCTAAGTTAAAAAATCTAGCAAACCACTGACAAACCATTGACAGAAAAATAAATAAATAAATAAAAATAAGTAGAAGAGCAAAACTAGTGATTCCACATATGAAATTTGCTCCCAAGTTTATATTTACATTTAACAATACATCACTCAGCAGCACACAGAAAGCAAGCAACAAAGCTTTTAATATGTGTATATACGCCCTACATTAAAAAAATAAGTATTTATAAAAGTGGTTTTAGAATATATATACAAACAGCAATGCTAATGAACTAAAACATTCTTCTGCTATTGCTTTGTGTACACGCTTCTTAAATAGTTGTCAGCAAGCAGAGTTCAGATTCACCCTGCTGCCTTATTAATTAATTATCTATCAATACAACATATTATTTTGCACCAACACTTGAACTTTGTTCTGGAATCCAGACAGAAAGAAATATCTGGGGGAGAGGCAGGAAGTACATGCACATTATTCCCCCAAGACAGCTTGCCTGCAGGTAGCTCATCACACTTGAGATGGTGACAGTCCTAAATGCACAGCCAATTATAAGAGACTTTAAGAAGTCTCTGCAATATCCAGGCTAATTGTCTGCAAGCAACTGAGCAAGAACGCCCTGCCACTGGCTTTCCTAGATGTGCACGGCTCTCCTGGACCTTCCTCAGTCCTCCACGTGCAATAAATATTACCGCACTAATTGGTGCCTTCAAGCAAGCCTGTGCCTGTCTGACAGCTCGAATTAGAGCCTTACTGCAGAAAAAAAAATCATGTACCTCTTGGATCAAAGTTTAATTTATGGACAAAAATTCGGATGAAAATCTCTTACAGACAGTGTATCATGATGACTGTTGTAAATAAACTCTGCCTGAAGAGATTAAGGTAAATGCCATTTTTTTGACTATAAAATTGAACACAATGAGGTATCCTTGAGAGGCACAGGAATTTATGTTCACAAAGAGACAGAAGAAACAGAAAGAATTTATAACCTGTAACAGCTAGTTTTGAAAAGCGGAGAAAAAGACAGTTGTAGAGATGAATTACCTGAAAATTGCAATGGAAAACCAGCAATCCACAGAATTTCAAACCTTTTCTTTGCAAAAGATCTACCAGAGCATACTGATCAGCACTCAAAGGTAAAATCTCCTAGAGTTCACCAAAGACTGCGGAACCTAATACACATTTTCCAAAATGACTTGAAGCCTATGACACATGCAGGTTTTTAAATTCACTTTTTTTATATAGCACTCAGAAATAGCTTGGGACTGGGAACCATGCAAGGTGAAGGATCACCAGGGATGAATATCATAATCTAATAGCTTTGAGTGTCCAGATTACAGAGAGATTTCTTATTCTTCAGTGCATATCTTGGCTTTAACCTGCTTTTTTCCAAGATCACTAATCTAAAGAACAGAAAAATCATGGAATCACAGGATCACAGAATGACTGAGTTTGGAAGGGACCTCTAGAGATCATCTAGTCTAAACCCCTGCTTAAGCAGGACTCAACCCGGAGCATGTTTCACAGGGTCACATTAAAATTAAGTTTCTCCAAAAGAGACTCCACAACCTCTCTGGGCAGAAGGAGACTCCACAAGACTGTGTGCGTTTCCGTTTGTACCCATTACCCCTTGTCCTGTCACTGGCCACCATGGAGGAGAGTTTGGCCCACCATCTTTACTTTCTATCCTCAAGGATTTGTACATATTGACGAGATCCTCTCTCAATTTTCTCTTCTCCAGGCTAAACAGGACCAGCTCACTTAGTCTTTCCTCATACACCAAATACTCTAGCCCCTTAATCACCTTCATAGTCCTTTGCTAGCCTCTCTCCAGTAGTTCCATGTCCCTCTTGTAGTGGGGAGCCCAGAACTGCACCCAGTACTCCAGGTGCGGCCTCACCAGAGCTGAGCAGAGGGGCAGGATCCCCTCGCTCGACCTGCAGGCAACGCTCCTCCTGATGCAGCCAGGATCCCATTGGCCTTCTTGGCTACAAGGGCACATTGCTGACTCATGGTTAACTTGTTGTCAACCAGGACTCCCAAATCCCTCTCCACGGAGCTGCTTTCCAGCAGGTCAACCCCTAATCTGTACTGGTGCCTGGGGTTATTCCTCCCCAGGTGCAGGACCCTGCACTTGTCCTTGTTGAACCTCATGAGGTTTCTCTCTGTTCAACTCTCCAACCTGTCTAGGTCTCTCTGAATGGCAGCACAGACCTCTTGAGTTACTCCATCCAGTTTTGTATCTTGCACAAACTTGCTGAAGGTGCACTCTGTTCCCTCATCCAAGTCACTGGTGAGTAATTTGAATAGCACTGGGCTCAGTACTGACTCATGTGGGACACCACTGGCCACAGGCCTCCAACTAGACTCGGCCTCATTTATGGCAATCTCCTGAGCTTTGCCATCCAGCCAGTTCTCAATCCACCCCACTGTCCACTCATCTAATCCAACTTCTTGTGCTTCCCCATGTGGATGTTATGGGAGAGACAGAGTCAAANTTCCCCATGTGGATGTTATGGGAGAGACGGAGTCAAAAGCCTTGCTAAAGTCAGGGTAGACAACATCCACAGCTCTCTCATTCTGCCCGCCATCAATCCAACCTGTCATCCCATCATATCATGTTAGTCGGTTGGCCAAATACAACTTCCCCTTGGTGAATCTGGGCTGACTACTCCTGATCACCTTCTTTTCCTTCGTATGCATAGAGATGGTCTCTAGGATGAGCTGCTCCGCTACCTTTCCAGGGATGGAGGTGAGGCTGACCAGCCTGTAGTTTACCAGCTCCTCCCTCTTGCCCTTTTTGAAGACTGGAGGGATGTTGGTTTCTTCCAGTTCTCAGACACCTCCCCTACTCTCCATAACATCTTGAAGATGGAGAGCGGTTGAGCAATAACACCCTCCAGTTCCCTCAGCACTGTTGGGTGCATCCCAACTGGGACCACAGATTTATGCATATCCAGTTTGCCTAAATAATCCCTAACCCAATCCTCCTCGACCAGCAGAAAGTTTTCCTCTCTCTTNCGACCAGCAGAAAGTCTTCCTCTCTCCTCGTTTTCTCTTTTATGTCTGGGCTCTGTAGTTCATAGGGACTAGCGGTAGCAGTAAATACTGAAGCAAAGAAGGCATTTAGTAACTTTGCCTTCTCTGCATCCTCTGGCACAAAGACACCCACCCCATTCAGCCGAGGGGTCACGTTTTCGCTAGTTTTCCTCTTGCTGCTGATGTATTTGTAGAAGCCCTTTCTGTTGTCCCTGACATCTCTTGCAAACTCTAATTCTAAACGGGCCTTGGCCTTTCTCGACACATCTCTGCATTCTCTGACAGTGTTCCTATATTGTTCCCATGTGATCTGACCCTTCTTCCACTTTGTATGCTCTCTTTTTCGCTTTAATTTTTCCTAAGAATTCATTGCTCACTCACGCAGGTCTCCTGCCCTCCTCACTTGACTTCTTTTCTGTAGAAATGCACCAATCCTGAGCTTGGAGAAAACGGTGTTTGAATATTAGCCAATTCTCCTGGACCACACTTCTTTCTAGGGCCCTGGCCCAGGGGATTCCTGCAAGGAGGCCCCTGGAGAGGTTAAGGTTAGCTCTCTTGAAGTCCAGAGTTGCAATCCTACTTCTTATCTCAAAAATGCCTTGCCCAAAATGCCTTGAGAAAGTGTGTTATCTCCTGCTAGTACCCAAGCAAGATTATTTATTTTAATGGATTAAAATAAAAACTAACAGCAGTCATACTTAAAACATTTTTTGCCTATTTATTTATCCATAAGAATTTAACATGGCTCTCACTTTTCCCCTTGACTATCTGTATGAGTTTCTTTCATGACCTTTAACTGGTGTTAGTCTACAGAGCTAGGCAATTTATTCTTTCGTTAGCAAACTATGCACTGGTGACCTAAGAAACCATAAAAATGAAGTTCAGTGAATTACAACTATCATAACTGAAGTCTAGCAGTAAATGGCAAATAACTTCCTGCGTGTTTTACTATGTTATTGTGCAGTCACACAGCACTCAAATCAAAACAGTTCAATTCAAGCTTAAACAATAAATACATCAGGGAATGCAACTAATATACTGTTACAGCAACAGCAAACAAAATAAACATGACTTCAGTATGGATTCCCAATAAGGGCTAGAAACTGCAAGGGTGTGTATAACTTGGTAACAGAGAGCTAAAAATAGCATGTGCTAATTGGTGCCCAATAAATGAACATTTCTGATGCATTTTAGACCTACTAGTTCTCAAACAAGCTTCCTAATGATAATCAGAGCTTCCATTCATCTTCTCACAGGTTACCAGATTTTTGACTTCCAATTTGGAATTAATTAGAGTTAGCTGAATTATTCACAATTTGCTTTTGCTGCCAATTTAGTCTCTTCTTCTGTTGGTGAGGGTTTCCTTCCTTCCTTCTTTCCTTCTTTCCTTCTTTCCTTCCTTCCTTCCTTCCTTCCCTTTCTTTTCTTTCTTTTCTTTCTGTGTAAAAATCTGGTGTTTNCTTTCTTTCTTTCTTTCTTTCTTTCAGTGTAAAAATCTGGTGTTCTTGCAGGTTTTGTACTAAGTCACAGTAACATATACTATACCCTATACTATATTAACATACTCTATACTACATTAAGTAACATATAAATACATATAATCTGTTTGCTCACATGGACCATGCACATACCTGGAAGCTAAAATTCTGCTTATGGGAAATGACTGTATCAGCTCTATGTAGCCTCTCTAGCAGAGGGAGAGACAATGAGGCCGAGCTTATATTGAAAAACGCAATACAGAAGCCCAGCCAACTTTGTACTACCATGACTATAGCAGCATGACTATAACTTCAGTATTGCAAAGTTACTGAACCTCTGCCTTCATATCTCATGTTGTAAGCCAATTCTAACTGTTCGAACCATAGGAATCGCAGAATCTTACCTCCATGAGAACAAATAATGCTGCAAAGAAAAGAAGCGTTGCCCATTCAACTCTGTTTAATATCATCTCAAAATCATGGATGTCTGCTAACACTAGCAGCCAGATAGCTCCCAACATGGCAATCCAGCCTGTGTGAGAAAAATAGAGAGCAACAGTGACTACGATTTACACTCTACAGCCTTGTGAGGTATTAGCAGTATAAAATGGCATAGTATTACATTTTTCATTTAAAGATCTTTGCCGTGCTTTTGCTCAGCCTCTTCAACAGGTAAGGTGCAAAGATACTCAAAGAAGAATGTTCTCTGCTTTCAAATTCAAATTTAAAAAATAAGAAGAAGAATTAAAAGAGGAAAAAGTGGTTTAGGGGATCCAAGTAGGGTTATCAGCAGCTTTCTGCTAAAGATACTGAAGACTCTGCAAGTATAATCAAGAAGAAAGGAGGGAAGGCATGTTTGGATTGCAAAAAAAAAAAAGTGTTTGCATCACGAAGAAATCCTGAAGTCATGAGGAGATGCACTAAAAGAGTCTGCAAACACAGAAATACAGACTGCAGCCCAGCAACCCTGAAAACTGGCTAGATACATATGCTAGAAGACAAACAGAGGAAATGAAAAGCTCTTTAAAATTAGAGAGCAATAAATCAACAAGAAAGCTCTTTCCATAAAGGATCCTGCTACACATCCCAAGGAGTTTTAAGACACATGTTTTTGTTATTGATTGATAGGAAACGCAAATAAAATGCACAGGCAGCCCAACAAAGTAATCAGAGAACGCCCTATCTGACTCATATTCTCTCTGCCCAGTTAAAATACTTTCTGTAGCTGTTCAATTTCTCTGGCACATTTATCTTAAACAATAGAATGGGATTTCAAACATGAAACACAAATGTTTTTCAGTTGTTTTTTCTCTCTGAATGAAGCTTCTTCTATCTGTCTTATCAATTTTTTCATAAATAGCAAATGAATTTTTGAATGCAAAAAATGAGATACATAATTTTAGCTTTTTTAATGAAATGCAAATAAAGGCTCCCACCACTTCAAGTCATTTCTCTTTTTGTTGTGACTATTTCATACATCTCCTGCTATTTTATATATTCACAGTTGGAAAGTGATGGATTCAAAAAAATGCAGAAAAAAAAAGTGAGGAGGAAAGAAGAATAACAGTCTTTACTGGCAAATAATTTCAAGCCACCAACTTATAATCAAATACTCAACATGATTTATAGGAAAGGCAGATAGATTATTAAAGTTAGGCCTCTGCAATACCCTTCAAAATCCATAGTTCTGAGAAAAACAAACATGGAAGAGTGATTCAGAAAAGTTTAGATCATTCAACTTTATATTACATGCATACATTTTTCTTTTTCCATTGCGTTAAATGAAAAAAAAAAAGATCCCAAACTATCAAACAGTTCAAAATTAAAATTGAGTTATATTCCATTTACATCTTATTTAAATATAAAATAAATAAACAGACCAAATGCTCTCCCTCTCCATGAAGTTACAGAAAAAGACTGATACATTTTTCAAAAAACAAACAAACAAAAAATCCCCTGAAGAGTGTGTCATACAAATATTCCAAAATCAGAGAAGGTACTTTTGCTCGCTTTAAATAAGTATATTTTAAGAGCTTTGAGTGACATATTGCACTCTCTAAACAAGAATTTCAGGTTGACTGTAATCCCTGTAAACACCCATTGAATATACTGCATGGGCTGAGGATGAATACAGGCATAACCTCCTGGAGATCTGCAGATCGTGGAGGCCAGTACAAATGCCACTTCATGGCATGGAATATTGTTTTCATTAGCTGCCCCATGATTTGCTGCTTTTTCTCCCCTGCTAGGTGAATTTCCATCATGTAACAGCACAAGTGGTGCTAGCAGAGCCATGGCTGCAAACACCTAGAGATAGGTTTAGATGCTCCCAAGCGTCTCCAAGAGCCACCTTCTCTCCAGCGCAGCTCTCATCTTGAACGAGAGGCCCAAATGGCCTCTCGACCCGGATCTACCTTGTTTTCCAGCACTGCGAATCATTTCTTTCCTCAGGCTTCTCCCTGTTTTCCTTCTTTTTGAAAAGCTTTGACACAGCTGCGCAGTCTGATTCTGCCGATTCCTTGATAAGTGGCTCTCATAAGATTTCTTTTTTTCCTTTGCCTATAGCAAATCTAAACGTTAATCTATAAGAAGATACAGGGAACCTTGTAAGGCACAAGGTAGGGAGCACTACAAAATTCAAGTTTCTCTCTGCAGAAATACTGCCAAAACTAAAGAATATATAAAGCTAAGTAAACATCTGAAAGCTCCTGAATGTAAGAGAGTTGGTATCCAGACTTTCATAGCTTCATCTCTGAGATTGTTCCCTGATACTGATTTTGAGTGAAATCTGATCTGAATGATGCACTGGATGCAAAAATCCTGTCTCTCAGACAGCTCTGCTTGCCATCAAAGAGAAAACACTGCCATGTTGCTAGCTGAACAAGGTCATTCCCGATTTTGGTCACAGTGTGTCAACCACCGGTCATGGTCCAAAACAGCTCAGGTGTGAAGATTATACTGCAAGCGACATAGACAGCAAAAACAGTCACAAGAGAGAACAGGGCAGGGATGCTAAGCCCAGCTGGTGGCAAGCCCATGACAATCCCCTAGTAAAACACCAGCACTGAAGTAAAGCTGCCCTTGCTCCCTGCAAGGCAGTCAGTCTCTAAAGGCAAAATGTGCCTAACTGGGTATGAAATGTGGCACAACAAGGGCTAAACCCAGCCCCATTCATCAGCAGAGGGATAGAGTCGCCTGGTGGTAAAAAAAGATCTGGTTTACCCGTATAAGGACGAAAGACAAGTGTGATGACTTGAGGCAAATCATGTAGACTCTTTTTATGTTATGGAGCCTTTCTCTTCACAAAGACTGTTTGTTGTAAATGAAAGAAATGGTAGGTCATAACCATCTCTTCCTTCCACATTTTGCAAGACCCTTTCTGTAGCTTCAGGTACAAACAGTTTTGCTTCTTTGCTTGTCTTTTCTTTGCTTGTCGTTGCTTCTCCTATCCTATCCTCAAGCGTGCTGTCCTGTGCACTGCTAAACAGCTGGCAAATCTTTCTATGAAGAATGAAATTGTTACCACCACCTGCTGGGAAGAGACTGCAGGACTGATGTGAGCTAGGAGTGATAATACTCTCCTTTGCTCAGGATGAATGCTAGAGTCTGAAATAAGCTGAAAATTTATGGGGTTGTGTGTTTGCTTGTTTGTGTGCCTGACTTGGATGTAGGAATATTCTAAATATCAAAATGGCAAACTTCATATAGAGGATCTGACTTTTTGCTATCACCGTTGATCAATATTTTACTTCCTACCATTCTTAAAAAATAAATTCAATTCCATTCAATTTAAACTGTTATTTTCTCTGATTGCAAAGAACAGAGCATGGAAAAGCAAAAATGCAAGGGCTGATTTTTTCCTGGCAGCCAAGTCTTAGCTGTTCTCTGAATTTCAGTAACAGTGGGCCACACTCCATCTTCAATAAATAAAGATGACTGCAGTACTTAGGAGAAGAACACTGCAAGAGGAGCGAGATGTGTGCAAATCAGGAGATCAGGAGCCGAGTTTTACTGCTGTTTTCTACAAATATTAGTGACGATATTAGGTACAATTAAGTGAAGAGTCTAACAACAGAAAGTTCGCAATAATCCCGGAACAGTCTGTGATAATGTCTTGGAATTATTTTTACCCTCCTGCCTTGTAAAAAAAAAAAATCAGCTTGAACATGGTATTCGGAGATAGTAATTATTTGCTAATGTAAGGAAATATAATTGAATTGCCTAAGGGTTGGAAAGAGACAAACATATTCCAGCACCATGTGTTTTAATGGCATGTATAAGCTTCATGCAGAAGGTTCACAAGAGAGAATGGTGCCCTTCCTGGCAATGCTACTCCCTCCTCTTGAGAAGGTCACTGAGGATATTGATGGGTCAGTGCCACATGCTCTTGCCGTGCCCTAACAAGAAGCTGTCCAAAGAATTAAACAAGCCAGCTCCCAGCCTGGGCTGTGCAGTGCATATTGCAATAGATACACAGAGTCTACCCAGAGCATCTTTGCTTCCTCTGCTTTAACTGTAATGAGCAGAGGCAGCTACCTGCCTATTTTCAGAGGAAAGGAGAGGAAATGACAGGAAGGAATCTGGGGGGACTTCATGCAAGATCTCTATTTATGACAACTTCAAATGACATGGTTTAAGTCAAAACATCCTTTAGCTGGAGAGTAATAATGCCTCTGTTTAAAGAGCGAAGGCCACAGTCACATGTATGTTAGAACTGTTTAACTGACTTCTCTCCCCTAAGAGTGTGTCAAGGTTAAATAAAAGCTAAGGACATCTATCACATGTTAGGTTGCCTTTCTAGAGGAGTCAGTGACAGTGAACATGCTACATCGGTGTTTTATATACGCTCTTTACATTTTCCCTGGATCCAATTTGAAATATATTCCCTAATTTTTAAAGAACTGAAAGTACTAGGATACATTAAAGCTAGCTAGAGAAGTTGGCTTCTCTCTTCATGCATTTCTAGATTACTGGCCATAAAAGATAGACAGGAAGAATAGAAATAGAAATCATTATAAAAAATAACTTCTCGTTACTATAGTGAAAGCAAAGCCCATTTATATTTGCACAAACCACTTCGTTTACTGCCTCTCAGTGTTTCTGCCTCATAGTACTTGGTGTTCTGGAAATATAATGTAGAAGGTAACTGAATCTAAATTCCATTTCTGCACTGTAATGGTACCTGTTGAAGACAGTGACAGTTTCTATTGAAATTAGGAAATAGTATCCAACTTTGTATTAAAATGCACTTTGCAAATTTTGTAATGCATCCTTCATAGAAAAGATTACTTTGCCTCCTTGCTGGGCCCATAGAAAAAGTACTGCAGAAATAGCTTGAGTGCTTTGCTTTTCTCCTACACTTTACGCAGTAAAGTAAACCATCTTTGGAACAACAAATAGCCCAAAATAAGCAGTGTGTTTTTGCAGTCTGGCTCAGAAAACCTTATTTTTAAATAATCAAACAAAAGTTCTTTTAAGACAGAAAACAATCTAATGGAATCAAAGAGAAGTCTAAAATATGCGGAAGATAGCTGAGATGACAGAAAGAAATATAAAAAAAAAGACTTGATGAAAAGGATGGCCCCACAGAAGTCCATAAGTGAGCAAAGTAAGATATACTTTTTGGTTTATCTTCACCATTTCACTCAGTCAACATGGCCACAATATATTTTTGTGAACTACAAGAACCGTCTTAGCCATGAAGTATATATCAGGCCTAGCAGCTAAAACATATTTAGTGTTTAAATCATTATTTACACAGCACATCACTAAGCATATGAGAAAATCAGTTCTATCACTGTTTCCAGCAGCTGAATTGGAAGAGGTCTGATGATATACTCCATAAACCTCACAGATTTAACTTAAGGATAAGTATGTCAATCCTTCATGTGATGGTATAAATATATAACCAAATATTCAACTCTACTTTTATACATACATATAGAAATATTTCGGTCAAATAATTAAAAAATTGCAGTGGTGCTCACTCTACTCATGGAATATGCTCTAGCAGGAGTTCTGAATGCAAAACAAGATGTCCTGTATTCAGGTTCTTACACTTTTTTTTTTCTAATTTTATCACGTGTCCTTGAACGTATATATTCTGAAAGCATGCTGACATTTTATAAATAATGCTTGTTGGCAGCTGATAGGCATTATTTTCTTTTTAATACCCTTTTATGAAATTCCCTTGTTATAAGGCAATTTGCTGGTCTTTTGAGCAGTCTCTTTTCATAAGCTTAGCTTCCTAGAAATCGTTTCCAGCTGTTTTATGCTATTTGTAGCACCACAGTTTAAGATTGCTCCATGGGGAAGGAACTATGATGGTAACAGTCCAGGACAGCTTTCACTGCAACAGGAAATGTGAAGTACAATGTAAGAAGACTGAAAGAACATGAAAAACTATAAAACTATTTAAGGCAAAAGGCAAAAAAAAATAAAAGCAATCTTTGATGACAGGGGAAATTTCAAAGTAAAAAATTAAAAGCATAGAAAAAAAAAAAACAAGAAGAGAGAAGATTGGCTGCTCTTTAATCACAGATGAGCACATCTGCGTTAGTCCAGAACAGGCAGGATTTTATTGCATAGCTGCAATGTCATGAGGTCAGAATGGAGAAATCATATTCACCAGTGTATTGCAATGTCACCAATCAACTTTGCTAATTCTCCCGATCAATCTAAACACAATTTCACAGATGACATAGGATGACATTCAAGGCAGAGCATTGTAGGAAAGAAACCATGGTTTGAGCGCTATAGCTGAGCACTGTATCTACAGAAAATATGTGTTGACAAGTAGCCCTGTATATTGCATCAATACATAAATCTAAAAAAAATTTACAGCTTTATCTCAGTAAAGGTCACTGCAAACAAACACTAACATTGTTGACACACCCTCACTGACTCTAGTGAGACAAAAATAATATCAGAAGATGCAAATATGCAAAGATGCAAAAAGGTCAACTTTTCCAGAAGTATGACCTAAATCACAAAAGGTACAACAGCATATACAACTGTTTGTTTTTTTTCCAGCTGTCAAATATAAGGGCAAATGCAAGGAAAGAGGATATTTTTCCATACTTAACTGCATGTTTGTAAAGATGACTGCATTTTTGAGAGCACAATTTTGTGAAAGCTATCCAAAAAGAAAAAAAAAAATGGCCCTGAAAAACAGATCTCTTATTCTCAGAAACAAAGTGCCATGCCGGGCAGGAGAAACAGCTCAGATGTGGACCGTACCTTCTGAGTCATAGCCAATGATGACTACATCAATTAGCTCCACTCCAAAATGCACATTATTGCAAAATAATTGTCAAATTTATTTTAAATTCATATACATTCAAACATGTTTTTTTCAATATTACTATGAAGCAAAGGCATACTAAATCTTGTAAAAACAATTATGCCCATTTTCATTTTAAAACCGCAATATGCACCTGCTATGTGGCAATTAAATTCCTCATACTACCTACTCAGAAACCAGCAGCAAGCCAGTCATCTGCATTCCTCTTCTTGACATCAACATAAAAGTACTAGACATCTTAAGATAGCACTGCGGTATGCACGAATAGATCTGAAAAGGTATCAGGCAGAGGACTGAAGCAAGAGTAAAGAGGAGAATAGAGCTAAAGCAGGGTAAATATGCTGAACTCCACTCACTATTGTAGATGAAGCCACCTGGAAGATCAGTAGCTTTAACCATGCCTGGAAGAAACCCATATGGAACCCATGAAGGGTTTAGGCCATTCCAACAAGGAAAAGGTGCACTAAGATATCCTGCAACAGCAAGGTGGGCACTCTTGCCAGCTGCTACACTTTGTTGCCTACCATTATCAGGCCAGGAATTAAAGGAAAACCACCAGTTATGGGAAAGCATTGTCACAGCTTCATATAGGTGCAACATTAATGGAAAATCAGTTGGAGAAGTTGCCAGTGACAAAAGTGCATAGGATGAGTACAGATAAAAGGTCATTCCTATTTGTGGAAGCCGAGTACTTGACGATGAACTGGTGCACATTAAAAACAATTCACTATTCAATCAGTATCGACGGTCACAAAAGGCAATACAAAAGATACCAGCATCTGAAAGTAGAAAACGTCAAAACATGACCTGCAGTGGAAATAAACAAAATAAACAGCTCGGGGGCTCTAAGTGAGAGCGGCACAGGTGGAAAGGGATCTGCTGGGAACCAGTGGGATTAAGGGGCCTCCAGGGGCAGCTCTGACCTGCAGCACTGTGAAAACTAGGGCCAGAACAGCCAGGTGTCCCTGCCCAGAAGATGCATTCAGAAAAAGCCAATGCTTTGGAAGCCAAACGCTTGGAGAAGCCTACAGCCTTTTCTGCTGCCATTGCCTTCACCGGATTAGCTTACTCACTGCTCCAAAAGGCTAAAAGCTGATCCGTGCCTCAATGAAGTCAACAGAAATGTTCTTCTTCTTTTTTATGGATTTTGGATCCAAACATAGAGACAATTCAGTAAAACTGGAGTCCTTCCAATTTGATGCAGCCCTGTTGCCCAGAGAGCAGGATATTGCCCACGGCCTGGCAGAGGAGCAGCCCCCAGGCTTTTTACAAACTGTGCAAGGACCTGGCAGGTGGTGTCTGGTGACTTGGCTAGGCTTGCTTGGACCTTTATCTTAGCTTGTTTACTAGTTTCAGCAATTGCCTAATGGTTAGATGGATAATACCTAATTCTAGTTTTGCTTAGCTTTGTGTCTGTGGTTTATGCCTATTGTTGATAATTATTATAGGAGCAGCCCCCAGGCTTTTTACAAACTGTGCAAGGACCTGGCAGGTGGTGTCTGGTGACTTGGCTAGGCTTGCTTGGACCTTTATCTTAGCTTGTTTACTAGTTTCAGCAATTGCCTAATGGTTAGATGGATAATACCTAATTCTAGTTTTGCTTAGCTTTGTGTGTGTGGTTTATGCCTATTGTTGATAATTTTTATAGCGCAGGGCCACGAGGATGATCAGGGGCCTGGAACATCTGCCCTATGAGGAGAGGCTGAGGGAGCTGGGCCTGTTCAGCCTGGAGAAGAGAAGGCTGAGAGGGGACCTCATCTGTGTCTATAAGTGCCTCAAGGGAGGCAATGAGGAGGATGGGGCTGGCCTCTTTTCACTGGTGGTCACTGACAGAACCAGAAGAAATGGCCACAAACTGAAGCATCAAAAGTTCCACGGGAACTTAAGGAAGAACTTCTTGACAGTGAGGGTGACAGAGCACTGGAACAGGCTGCCCAGAGAGGTGGTGGAGTCTCCTTCTCTGGAGATCTTCAAGACCCGCTTGGATGCCACCCTGTGCCACGTGCTCTAAGTGGCCCTGCGTGTGCACGGGGGTTGGACTAGATGACCTCTAGAGGTCCCGTCCAACCTTAGGCATTCTATGATTATATACAGATGAATAATAATTAGCAATGATGTGTAAAATGAACTATTTATGACCCTAGCATAATGATGCAGTGTAAAGAAGTACAGACTGGCAGTGATAGCAGAAGTCTTCAACATCTGGGCATAGGACGATACGAAAAGTCCCAGGACAATTCATCAGTTACGGATAGCAATGCAAACTTAGGAGCAGGACAGGACCCATTTTAGGGCCAAAGAGAAGGACAAGTAACATGTATCTACAGCACATCGAATAGAATAAAATTTGAGGGAATAGAACAAAACCGGAGGGAACATGAAGTTGTAACCAACAGAGGTAAAAAAAAAAAGCTGTAAGACTTTAGAAGACATACAAAAATAAACCCAAATGGATCCAGGCCATTAGGAAGAAGAAGCCATCAACAACACCATGCACCTCCTGGTAAAGAGAGAAAGGCCTATCGCACTTCTCCCAACGAACACCTGTATAAAAACTTTTAACTGTTACACTGCTAGTGAGTGTTATGTTAATTACATAATGTGTACTGTAGAATTAATATTATTGTAAGGCATCTAACTAACTTTTTTGTGCTTTGCTTACAGAGATAATATTTTTAATAAGTCTAACAATAGATAATTAGCTCATATAAAGAGTGTTCCCTTTTTCGAATACAATGACATAAGGATGACATCATCACTAATACTTTCCAAACCACAGCTAACTGTCAGAGTTACAGAGTTACTGTACAGAGAAGGTATCCCTAATCCAAGTGTTTGGGGACTAACACTATCTACTCTGCTGGTATGTGTGAAGGAGTTTCCAGGCAACCACACCTGACATGCTGTTATTTTGAGCTGTATAGAAAAGGTCTACAGATCTGAAAACAGGATAAACTTAACAATGGGTCTTTTGGCATTAAGCCTTTGTTTGATTTAATCTATATCATACCCATGTTTTATAGTTTAATATGCTGTCTGTCTAACTGGGATTTTCTGTACTATTAGCACTAACTTATAATATACCAGCCTATTAAAATCATAGTTAAATAGTTAAAATGAAAAGTCTATTATAAAATTATTCAATATTACTGAGACATTATTTACAAAATGTTTGAAAGTTTTATAATAGACTTTTCATTTTAACTATTGGCAAATTCACCTGAAACAAAGCATTTCCAAAACAAAAACAAGTCTTTTCTACTTCCTCTCTATGCATACAAATGTTTTGAAATTATGAGAACCTAGTTTGTTTGGGTTTTTTTCAATTTTATTGCTTGTTAACAGCAACAAATTTATACAGCTCCACCATCAGACGGTATGGTAGCAGAAGATGGTTTAATCTGCCTATTACCAACAGCAGATGAGAAAAAAAGTTACAGAATAACAGTTCAAAGTGTAAAAATAGAAGCCTTGTAGATTCTCGGGAGTGAATACATCTTTCAGGCTAATGGAATCTGTCCACACTTTTCTCAGGTATGAACTCCTGCTCCATGCAATTTATAAATCTTTTTAACCTGGCAAGTTCTGCTGCACACAGTGAGACAGGACTCGCTGGGGGGTGATTCAAATTAAAAAAACATTTCACCATTTAAAAGAAAATCCCCAGTGCAAATTCAAAAGCAGATACTGTGCCCCAAGACAGAAGTTGGGGACAATATTTATTACAGTTTGGGCAGCTTAATAGGTAGGTGCACTGTATATTCAGGACAGTAGTTTTTAAGACATAATCACTGCTACCATTGATTCTTTGTACCATTTGTTGAAAATGCTGCACAAAAGAATATAAAAGAAGCTAGTTGTTAAAATCTTACTAGGCTGCAGTAATGGAAAACTAGCTTCCGTGCTTCTAAGCCAAGTAAATATTGATATGGAACTTTTGACATTCAACATTTTACTTCTGTGATTTAAAAGCAAATTCTAAGTGAGTCCATGAAGTGCTTTAGGGCTACAGAGGCTGTTCTTAATCACAAAGCAGTCTACCAGACAAACGTCCTCAGCCCCTACTCCATTATAATTATTGGTTCAACTCTAAATTACAGTAAAAAATAACAACCATGCATGGCCATTTAAATAAAAGCAGGACAAAAATCAAGAGAAATTATATTTGAGTAATTTTAGAGCCAATCCACTCAATCTTGAGTTTGAGGTGTCACTCTTCTGAATGGTAAGGTAAAATTTCCACTATAATTTGCATTAACATTCTCGGTAGGCATCATTTGCTTTTTTGTTCTGCTGATGCCATTTCCAATTAAAGTATTTAATTACTCCCATGAATTTCTTCAGTATTTCTTATAAATTATGGAAATGAGTCAGAAAATACAATAACCAATATCTAAAGGAGTGACACTACAACAAGAGTCTTTTGTATCTACAGCAATTGAACACTCTTTTCATTTAATACAATGGTAATAAAATAAAAAGAAGACTGTATACTATGGCCTAATGAACACAAAAATGACAGTTTGAATTAAATGAAAATCATTCTACATTCTTTAAGGATTTAAATGTTACTAGTCAAGAGAAATTGCTAATAGTTTCCTATTTCAGGTTCTCAAAACGATCTGTAGCAGAATTTTGCCAAGTATAAATGATGAGAGTTTTCCAAGAGAAAATAGAATAGAACTACATGCACAAGATATTGTCAAACAACGTAACAATTCACTGTATACATGGAGAAATTTTAGCTCTAGAGAAAAGACAACAGTGAAAATACAGGCCTAGGATGTTTACTTGACTTGAGTTTGTTTTACAGAACTTAGGCAACTACCCACAAAGGTGATATTATCCTGTTTGTTGCTTAAAAGAGTAAACCACGATTTTTAAGAAAACTGATATAACTGGGCTCTTTACTAACATCACTTCTGGTTAATAATACGGAAGTTATTTTAATCAAATTCTAAAATTACCAGTCATCAAGATGACTGTTCATCTAAGTGCTAGGTTTTTGTTTTCAGGTATTTGTGTCAAACTTGCTATAGTTTGACAAGATCTCTGCTTTATAAAGAGTGAAGTAATATAGGGTAAAGTGAATCTATCTGTAAATTGAAAGCAGGTTCAACAAATCACACCTGTTGATTACCTCCTGGAATTCATCATGTCCATAGATTATTTTAAGGTGAGCTGAAGATAATTAGTTTATGGATATCTGATGTGCAGATAGCCAGGGCTATCAGGCATGACTGACTCACTTTGAGGTTTCTCTATTGAAAACAAACAAACAATTTTATATTCTAAATAAACCTTGCTGTATTTTACTTTAAAAGTTGGGGGAGGGGGTGTTTGTTTTGTTTCGTTTTTTTTGTTGCTTCTCCCTATATTAAAATATATTCAAAGGTCTAGACATACTTGTCTAAAAGTTAAAGCCCACATAGGATCCAGGTTCAGTGCTCAAAGGGATTCTATATTCATCAGTTGTTTTCTTCTTTTCAGATATTTTATCAACAGAACATAATTCTACAGGAATAGGACACAGACATTGTGGAAGTCTTAACTAAGTTTTCCATATCTGTTTGTTTAAATTCTCAGTATTAACCTTGCATTCATAGATATTTCATGGAGTTAAGACTAAATAACTTGATGAGCAGGTACAAGAAAACTGAGTAGGAAGGTGTTCTGCATTTTAAAAGACTGTTAAATATGCTAACTTTATTATTTAAATTAAAATGTCAGTTCCCTCAAATTATATCAATGATTCCAAGTTAATAATGGAAAAATTATATCAAGGCTGGGGACTGATAAAAAAATTCTGTAATCTCTCTAATTCACTCTACCAAATGCAATTAAAAGTTATTAGATTTCTAACACTTTAGCTTCTGTATAAAACATTATCCTGGTAGAAAATTAAACACTGAACTACAATCTACTTTCATCTTTATAAGAAAAACATATTGCAGAAATTTAACCAAACCATCAGAGTACAAGATGTTCTGTATTTTAAGAAGCATTTCTGTACGCTGGAGAACTGAAATCCACAGAGAATCACAGTAGCATTACTTCAGTAATGGTACATAACTGATAGCTGACATGAAGATAGCAGAATTCAGGAGTTACCAATAACATCTCAGTACAAGCTTGCAGGTTCCATTAAATGTTAATAGAAATTATGCATATGACTTAAGAACATTTCTTCATTAATCTGTTAGATTTGCCATGAATATATAACAGGGAGAATTTATACAGAATACAGACATCCTGCATTAACTTTCAAAGTTGCAGGTGAAGATCAGCTAATGAATAAGACAAACCTGCATTGCTGGCCTTGCCAGTGTTTTCATTTATTTTACTAATATAAAATGGTACAAAAAATAGTAATGAGCAGTTATTGACAGGATTGACTCCACATACATTACCATTTAGAGGGCATACCTTAGAAGGGGCATATGCAACCACTGTTTTTACTGATTGTGTGAGGGTTTTCAAAAACACTTTTAGGCGTAATTCATAAAATCTTGCATGGTTTAAAGCCTGCTTATCAGAGACAGGAAAGTAAGGGCAAAAACTTGACTTCTTGCTGAACTCCCTCCTTATATATTCTTAGCCATGGCAACTTCAAATGCCTTCCCACATCTTTAATTCCTCCGTCTTCCTACACCTTGGTAATATAGCACTTTTGCTGTTATAACATCTCAATACAGCTTTCAACTCCTTAACAGCCAATAACCTATTGACTGAAATTTCCCATTTCCTGGGCAAATATTCTGGAACCTAGTATGTTCAGCTGAGGCACTGGTATTAATACCAGTTACCTTAATACCTTTAAAGAAGAAAGCCTGACTGAGATATCTCCTATCCTAACCCCATACTACTCCAGGACACCTTTCACATGCCAAAGAGGTCTTCCTGAGTGCATCATCTACACTCTCAGGTAATGTCATTTCCCAAGCCACACCAATGTGTTGGGCCAAGGATCAGTCCCAGGAATTGGCACATCTCACAACTTAGCTGTACCTGCCAAAACACATTGCTCCAGTCACAGTAGCGCACAGCCTCCCACTCGTGCCCGCACTACACAACACTCGTGTTGACTCAAGTCCCAGTAGAGAGAGATGCTCGCCAGATCAGAGGCCTTAAACACAGTAACCTGTATCCCTGCTAGCCAAAATAACAATGTGCTGCTACTGATAGTTCACTAAGTTTACTAAGCCTGTCAATATACTCGAAGTGTCAGCAATAGGCATGGTAGGGTTTGTCTTCAGCTTGCTCACTTTTGAACAACTGTAACTCTTTTACAAATAACAAAAAGGAATTTAAGTGTAATAAGAGAAAAAAGTGTATATATACACTTATGCACTATTCATCTGCGCATATTAGGATTGAATCAGTGATTTCTTGGTTATGAGTTATTTTTCTGCAAAACAGTGGCTTCTTTCAGTCACTGGGATAGATGTATACAATAGAGAAAGCATAAATATGAAATTCCCTTACTTTCAACAGTCTAAAAAATTGTTAACTTTTTATAGGGCACTGCACAGATCAGTTTTGTCCAATTTGTCCTATTTCAACATCTCCAATGCTTTTGGCTGTTTCATTACACATAAACACAGTTCCTCCTTGAATTTGGTATGGAAAATTATTTATTATGACAATAAAGTAATGGAGTCTGGAAGCTCTGGAGTTATGTATGCCTAGGAAATGCAAGACTACTTTAGTATTATGTAGCGTGATTATTTTCTGATTGCCACAGTGAGGCTTGGTCACTCATTCAAATCTACAGCAATCATGCCAAGATAAAGTTTGCTTATTCTGTACTGTACATTCATCTATTAACAACAGGAATGCTTCTCCTCCTGCGGTGACTGGGACAAGACTACATTTCAAAAACTTGTTCTGAGAAACTGGTGTTCTGATTAAATGGTGAAATTGTAAAACAACAAACATACAGAAGTGGGCTTTCTGAGCAAATCTAGATGCAGATTTTTTTTTCTGTTAAAATAGAGTAAAATTATGAAACTTACCAAGATCCAGGTGGATGCCTGGAACAAATGAGTTCAGAAAAAACATAAGAATAACACATCCCAACACAGTCAGGCATTTGATGAGAAGAATTTTGTCTGTTATTCTATGCTGTAGACAGGAAAAAAAAATCAATAACTATACTAAAGAAGGAGCCATCTATTATGCATAGAGTTCACAAAAATATGCATGAAGCACAGTCTGCTCTTCCTGTACTGTATATGCTCTTCAGCATAAAGGGCAGAAATATTTAAATTGAAGTATTTCACAGATACCTATAAAATCATGAATATGTAGGGAAGCCCAGTGTGAATGTAAGAGACACAGAGAGCTAACTCCTGCTGAATATATTCCCTTCTTTCAGCTATCCCCATTATTACACCAGGAGAAGCACAGTTGAAATGCATTTGCTATTACAGAGGTAACTCCAGGTTCTCTTGAGCCTGAAAAAAAAAATCACTTTGTTGCTGTCACGCTCTAAAACGCTATGACCCTGCCTAGAAGTCAGATCTTTCGTCTGTCCTCTGCCTCTTTCATGGGTGAGCCAAACCCTGGCATCCCCATCCCCAGCTGCACACACCTCCCATGGAGACTCAGGCTCTTCTCATCCCTGCTCCAGTCTCACTTTCTCCATCAACCCAGAGAATCACCTTTCCCCAGCATTTCTTCTATTTTTGGCAGTCTTCCACACAATTTAAAACTTTCTGAAATTACAATTTAATCTCTACTCTTTAACAAAGCTCTCTTTTTTTTCTTGCAACACAGGAGAAAAGGTCTAATGCTTAATCATGTTCTTGGTATAACACATTGGACAGCTAGGTCTTGGTCAAGGACTTAAGCTCCCAAATACCACCCCAAAAATAATAGGTTTGGATTCATTAGTGATGCTGGTGAGGTGGAGAGTAGATGATGTTTAGACAGTTAAATTTAGGTGAAATTAATCCCACTAGGGAGCGTGCATCTCATCAGACTCAGCTTCAGGATAAAGCCAGACAGTGCTAATGTGTGTGCAGTGAAAAGAGAGGGATTTACCTAAATGCTTTATCCATACTTGAATAATAAACCAGGCATGTTCCAGAAAGTGCAGTAAATTAGAGTTGATATTAAGCACATCAGTAGGAATGAATTGTATAGTTATATATCATGGTAATAGATAGCATATCGACCTCTTCCAAGTCCTTCCAGGCACGGATTAAAAATTGAAGAAAATACTGTTGAATCGTGTAATGGTCCTTTAAACAGTACCTTTCTAAGGAACCTGATGAAAACCGTCACAGTATTGTTCAGCAACTTGTTCCCACTGAGAAGCAAGCTGCTTGCCTACCAGTTTTTTCTTCTCCTTGTGGGAATTATTAAATTTGTATTGGATTCAGACCACTGCCTGCACCCTCTATAAAGATCCATTTATATAGATACTGAGAACTATCATCTACTTACTTTTTTCTGAAGTTCCTGAATATTTGTTTCCCAGTTTTTATCTTCCTGTGAAATTTGCCTGAAAGAAAAGGAGACCTGCTTTTTTCCAGTGTAAAATTAGAGCTCTGTCAAGAGAATTGAAATAAATCCCTCCCATCACAACTAAACTACCCTTTTCCCTGTATGCAGTAACTCATGTCACAGAGGGACCCTGGCCTTCTTGAGGCCACTAGAAATAACACCACGAGAATTAACTTAGAACTGCACTTTTGTTACATACTCGACTAATGCACAGGTCCTTCTGTTCGCAGAACGTCCCACAGGTTTGGAAGGAGCAAGTCTCCAGAGACAAGGGAGCCCTGCTGTAGGATCTGGCCATAAGCTGAATGTAGTTCACTTAAGAATTACAGAAGTTGATATGTACCTTTTTTACAATAAAAAAGAGTCATTTGATAACACCAAAAAGTCAGAATACATATATTTTCCATTAGCATTTTATAATGAAGTTTTTAAGATTTGAATATCTTTGCTGTATTATCAGCAGTGTCAGTCCTCCAGAAAAAATGCCTTGGGGTTTGCAATTGAGGATGCCTATTGCTAATGCTAATGGATCTTTATTTTGCTACATGGTGCTGGAGGAATCCTGACTCAACATCAAAAACATGATTTATATTTACACCTCAGAAGTCCCCTCCTTGTAAGGTCATAGTGTCTAATAGAAAGTTTTTATCTTGCTGAAAAGGAGGTTATTTTAATAGATTGGTTTTTGTCTTTTAATATTGTCAAACTATTCAAGGCGTACAACCTCTGCAAAAAATATATCTAAACAAAAACCACCTTACTACTGGAATATTTTAGAAATCTGCCCTTGCTTATACTACCTATTTAATTAACACATTTATTGATGAAAATGAATTATTTCAGTTTCATATTAGCTTAGAGTCAATTTCACTGTCAGCATATTTAGCACCTCAGACATTAAATTCCATGCAGCAATAGCTGTTTTTGCTAGAAGTAGGTTTAGCATTTTTGTTAGTCAGAGTTTATAAAAACTCTGCCTTTCTATACAAAAATGTTAATTATGGCTATACTCAGATTAACACTGAAGATTTGATTATGAAATATTTTTAAAATGCAGTGATTAACTGATGGTCTATTTTCCAAATTCATCTCTTCACTGAAAAACACTTGAATTTTTCAGTAAAAAAATATAAGTTATTTTACTAACGTGAAGTCACTATTGCAAGGAAAAGTCTAACAACATACCAAATTATTTTGAAAACAAAAACTATGATGCATAATAAAATCTGGGTCATACTAACATCAGTTTTGTCCCAAAATACTTCATGTTTTACTAAAGTTGAGGTTGGTTCTTCATGCCTGCACCAACACCCATGTGATCAAGAGGTGGCTAAGAGCATAGTGAAGAACCCACTTTCTGTTCTGCTTAATATAACAAGAAGTTAGCACTTGACCTATTGAACAAATCTGAAATATCACTACTGATTTTAGCAAAGCCATGCTGCCATTACTAATTGTAGACTAAAAGAAGTCCACCAAAATGGGGCTGGTTCTACAAATTGCCTATCCCTGTATATTGTCCCTGTCTTGTCCCACAGCTCTGAGGTCAGCCCTGTGAAGACAGAGATGGGGGATGTGAGGTGGCACTCGCTCACCTGTGGAAAGTCCTGAGCTTCTTCCTCAGAAGGATCTCCAGCGTCAAGACCTTCTGCAACAGGAGGCATTTCACTGCTGTCTCTTCTCTGCTGGCAGGGTTAATGCGCTGGGCGGTCAATCTCCAAACATAGATCTCATGTTTCAGTTCTGAGAAAAAGCAAAATTATTCAGCTTAAAGCAAGTATTCATGTACATGGAGTCAGAGACCACAGAAAATATGTAATGTGTACCAGTCTCAAAGCTGTTAAAATGTTTAAAACTTGAATTTCCCTTGAAACAAGCCACTTTTTTTTAGAAGGCTGCTCTTACTATTCATTTAGAAGAGTTGACAGGAATATAAAACAAATAGAAACATTTAAGAATTTTAAATAAATTAATCTCAAATTCAATTACCAAAGAACAAGGGCTGTCAGACTTCCACAAGCTTTAGTTCTAAAATCCTAGCACATCAGAAAATAAACTACCAATATACATTATTCTGCTGCTAACATGATACTAGGTACTCTGTAATTATGAATTAAATTAGATCCAGTGCTCCTTTACTATATTCAAAATGGACAATATCCACATAAAAGAAATTCAACATATTTATGATTTAGAACATAAATCATAATTTCTGTTGAGGTGATCATTTTCATCTGTGGTCACATAAATAATCTCATAATGTGAGGCTAAACAAAAATTTAACACTGTGTTATGAACTATTGCTCAATCAGGATATCGGGAGTGATCTGCCATTCTCTTCCAGATCATAAATGAGAGTGAAACAGCTTTAGGCCACAGATATATTTTGCCTCCTTGTGGGAAAATATTTTTTCAATTCTTTCCTCACGAATCTTCTTGGGAATGGGAGGAGGAGAATTTGGGTAGACGGAATCCGTACCACAGTCATGTTTTAAAACCCAGAACTGGTGGATTTTTTATTTCTTTAGTAGCATGGAAAGATTAAAATTTAAGTCTCTGAATTTGTAAACAATGTAAATAATCATTTCCTAAAGAAACTGGTGCCCGCATATTTGGGTTCTCCTTCAGCACTATAGATAGTTGCTTCTACTTCATCATGTCACCCTGAAAAAGGTCTGAAATTATGAGCTGGGAAGTAACTCCTTACTATATAAACGAGCAAGACTAGATGCAGAGAAAATGGAATGTGGCTTTCTCACATCTTGTCTTCTGTTTCTCTTCATTTCAAACCTAAAAAAAAAAAGCTTTTTATTTGAAAAAAGTTTCCTGAGTCTTTCATGGTGAAAGAAAAAAAAGATATGATCCTTCTTGCTGCCTTAGACCAAAAGAAACATAATCTTTTATATTTAATTTAAGCAGGTGAAGTGGGGAACCCCATCAGCAGGTGAGTGGTCCTTTTTGTTCTTCTCTTACATGCAACTTTCAAGTGAATTGGACTGTGGCTTTGAATTTATCTCTCATCATCAGTCCAAGAGAAAGAGTATGTTACTCTTTTTCAGTGGCAAACACTTGTGAAGCATAATAATACAGTTTGCTATTCTATTCTCTGAAAGCCTTTGCTGAAACACCTTTTCTCATGTCTGTTCATCCTGCCATAGCTTTTCACTTCATCCTTTCCAGGAAAGATTCCACTAAGGCTTTTTGTGATGGAAGAAAGTTAAACGTTTTATCATCTTAGGGAGATGCAGCTCCCCAGCAGGTATTCTCATAAAAAGATTCTTTATCTGTACTCCTTCAAAAAGCGATAGCTAGCACCTTTTTATCTACACCACAAACAAAACTGAGGAATGGAAAGCAGTGAATTGCATCATACGTTCCTGTTCCACATGTGAAGTGCTATGTGAGGCTAATCTACGGGTCCAGAAAGGTCTACCTGAAGCTTTTGACCTTTTTCTGGAGGGGTGTATTAAAAATATATGTGCATTTTCATGTGGCTTTGATCTTGCCTTTACATGCAAGGAAGTACATGCTTGATTGTTCAGGAGTCATTAGTTTTCTAAAAACCCCGCGAATGCAAACATCCAACCTGCTGTGGAATTTACTTCCAGAAAAATGTCCTTTGAAAATCTAAAGTCGATGTGCAGTTTATACTAGTAGTCATGTTGCTAACTTTTGACGAGTTTCCTACCACAGGAAGTTTCTCTTTTCTGTTTCATGCACACTTTTATTGTAATGACATTTATGGCATTGAGTGGTACATATGTATTAAGCAGTAGGTTGTTTTCAAAGACACTTTGCAGGACTCTTGAGGTCAGTGAGAACACTGAATCCAGGCAAAGACATTTAGACCTTTATCTGTACCTCCTGTTTCAAGCGTGCATATCCATTTAGGGTAGCAACTCCTAGAGTTTGGGAATTTTCAACATTTTATTAGCCTATTATGTTACACATTAGGGATAAGGGTTTAATGCATTGCAGGGCCTTATTGATCACTTTGACATTACAGCTAAGAGAGCATAAGGCTGAGCTGTGGGGAAAGTCTCACATGCTACTTTACATTCTCCGTAAGTTCCTGTCCCTCCTCGTACAGGATCTAGTGGTCACGTTACCAAAGGGTGAGCTGACTCTGCTCACTCATCCAACAAAAGCCAGTTTCTGCAGGTTTTCTGCAGGTTTTCTGCAGGGTTAGCTTTACAGTGGATGAACCTGCTAACTAATTTATCCTGTGACTGCTAAATTCAGTGCTGATGGTCTCTCTGTATCATAGGGGGGACTGCATCTTTTGGTGGCACGTTATAATTAAAGCAGCTAAACTACTTTTTTAATTGCAGTTGTAGTATCAGTAGCTGAAGTGATATAAGCAAGGTAAAGTGTAGTACACACTGATTTAGAACGAGAGAAAATAGGAGAGATGTAGTTCACAGAATTTAGACCATTAGGATAATACTAAAATCACTGTGAACATGCTGCATTCAAAAAACCTACAAGGCACTGCAGCAATATACCTAGCATTATTTTCTTCAAAAACATAACTGAACTGCTTTTCATTTTTTTCCCTTTACCAGAAAGTCAATTTCCAATAGGAAAGGAATAATTCAGGAGTCAACTCTAGCATCAAATAAAGTATCAGCAAACATAAAAGACTTATGATGTTGGTCCACTCTGATGCTGTCATTCATCTCATTCTACAATAGAAAGCACAGAAAATCCTGACATGGAGTCCTGGAACAATTGGGTTTAACCAAGTTTCAGCCAAAGAGTTCAGCTGAGACATTTTAGAAAATATTTTCAGCATTTCAAAAAGCATTATGTTTTGTTCAAAAGGCATATTCTGTCTTCAATCTGATAACTAATAGTCAGAATGATTTTCATTTAGCGTAATTTTACATTCCCTCCCACCCAACTGCCAGTAACAAAGAGCACAGCCTCAAAAACTGCATGCAATTAATTCCCAATCTCAGAATCTGAAGAGGCCAGTCTTGTTAATTGAAGATACTCGGAAGAGCATGACCAACCTTGATGAGATGATAAAATTATCATAAGATGGCAATTTTTAACCTGCAAGTGCTTTAAATACATTAACTACTTTTTTTGCAAACAAGACGAGCTGATGGGCTGTGACTAACAGAATGCAAAGCATGTTCCCAAGAACATTTTTTTTCACCACATGTTACTGTAGCTTAACTTTTTCCAGTAAAGCAATTATTTTTCTTCACTGACTTTTCAGAACAAGGATACTGCTGCCAAAACATTAGCTGAAAAGGAAATTAAGCGCCCCGAATTATAGCTTAATCCAGTAATAATATCCATAGTTTTTAATAAATATATTTTAAGTGTCTGGTATTATGTAATTAATCTTCTCAGCATTACTAGAAAGTAAGTAAATGTCACCTCCATTTTAAAAGTATAGAAACAAAGTCAGAAAGGTGAAGACCGAGTGTAGAAAGAATTACTGTCACGGGATATCCCACCTCAACAACTTACGCCACTTTCCTGGAAGCTGCATCCCTCACAGGAAGCAAATGTGAGGAGTCTTAGCTCCTTTGAGTAGTCCTTTTTATTTGTCATGTGGAAAGAGCTGAGCAGAAGCATAATTGTTGCAGAGTCTTCAGAACCCTGCAATAAAACATGCCTTGCCTATTCCATCCTGTTCTGCAAAGAAATGTAAGAAATCTGCATAATGCTGCATAAAGCAATGTCACGAATTTATGTAATTTTTTAAAGATAACTGATGCCCACTTGGTCACTGAGACACCAAATGCCATAGCAGGTCTCCTGAATGGGACTTCAGACGGTGCCACACACGTGCTCCAAACACTCTGTGTTCATCACCTCCTCAAGGTTTTCTTTTGGACAAGTTGAGGCAGCTTGTTGCAGCCACAGGAGTTACGCTTTCCAGAAAGTGGGAAAACAGTGAGTATCCCAAACCTTAAAAAAAATTTGGAATTTTTCCTCATTTTGTTTTAGGTTTTCCCATGTAATTTTGACAGCTGTAGGAGGGGTGAGGAATGAGGAATATTAGCAAAGACTACAATTCCACCACTGCATGTTAGAAAGGAGTGCTCTATTTAATAAATCTGTGATGGCCAGTAACATGGCATTAGAAGCAAACTGTAAATACATAAGATTAGATTAGATATCTAATTAGATATCCCAGAAAATTTCAATAAAGCTGATAAAGATACTCATTGATGACTGCATTTTTCCCCAAATGGTTTCTTCCTAAAGAAGGGGCGGATTCTCAGGTGCTATGTGTTCAGTTCTCCTCTCTGGATAAATCACAGCCTCAAGGTTATTCAGTCCATGATCTTACTCTCTTTGTTCAGTGCCTATGATGAATAATGACTTTGATGACTAAAAAAAGGTAGGTATTTTAGTCTCTTTCCCATCCTTTAAAAGTAGCATATATATTGGAATATTTGGCTTCTTTATGCTCATTACCGTTTGTTTAAAGTTATTACAATATTCTGTTCTCTTATGCACAGAATGGCATAGGGTCATGGGAAAGTGAATAAACAAGTATTTTGAGAATTCACTTAGTTAAAATCCCAGTGTGATCTGTTTCCAAAAAAAAATTAGGTTTGAAATTATCAAAATAATTCCACTTTACTCTCTATTAAGAAGCTGCAACTCAGACTGCCAGACTTGCAAATTGGAATCAAGTTAGCCAGTGTACTCCATTAAAGGACAACAGTCTCACCATTAAAAAGTCTCTCTTGAACTCACTGTGATCTGCTCAAAAGTGAATAGATATATTTCAAAGGTAAAACATTATGCATCAAACAAGAAAGAAAGAAAGAAAGAAAGAACGAAAGAAAGGAAGAAAGGAAGAAAGAAGGGAATGCAATCTTTTAAGGTAAGTGTTTAAAGACAATATTGCTAAAGTCCTGTTAAGAAATAGTAATGAATGGATGCAGTCTCAATAGGATATCTGTTACAAATCCCCAAAACCCAAAGCCTCATCTAATGCTCCTAATAGGGTAAAATGAAGAGCAAAATACTGAAGTGCACTTCATATGCATCTTATGATTTAGCAGCCAGTTTAAATGTGAAAATGGTCACCAAAAACTTCAACTCATTTTGATTTAAAAAATCGCTGGAACAAGTTAAAATTCTGCCAATGTTGCAGGGCTTTTTTTAAAAAAATTTCTGCAGTAAAAGCTCTTTGTAGCAACCAGATACAGAACATGTTTCACATTGACTTAAATTGCTGCCTTAAGCTCTATATAGTAGAAAGATCTTATGAGCTTCAGACTCAAAGTGAAATTTTTGCCAAAGCATCACCAAATGCTGTAAATGAAAAAGTCTAGGTTGACTAATATATTTCACAGTTTTGGTATGCACACAAAAATTCAGGAGGGCAAATGCTGTAAAAGAAGCTATCACTTCCTAAATTTTACTTCTCATCTAATTCTTCTGTAGTGATTCTATCTCTGAAAAAGTATATAATAAAATTGTAAAGTACTGCTCTATTGATTCAAAATGCCACTATGTTTTCTGTCTGCATAGAGTAACTAAAATAATTTCCTTCTTGTGATCACAGAATCACAGAATGCTTAAGGTTGGAAGGGACCTCTAGAGATCATCTAGTCCAAACCCCCTGCTCCAGCAGGGACACCCAGAGCACATGACACAGGGTGGCATCCAGGCCGGTTTGGAAGATCTCCAGAGAAGGAGACTCCACAGCCTCTCTGGGCAGCCTGTTCCAGGGCTCTGTCACCCTCACAGGAAAGAAGTTCTTCCTCATATGGAGATTGAACTTCCTGTGTTTCAACTTAAATCCGTTACCCCTTATCCTGTCACGGGCCACCACAGAGAAGAGCCTGGCCCCATCCCTACATTCATCCCTCAGGTACTTGAACCTGTTGATCAAATATCCTCTCAGCCTTCTCTTCTCCAGACTAAACAGGCCCAGCTCACTTAGTCTTTCCTCATACGAGAAATGCTCCAGGCCCTTAATCATTGTCGGGGATCTACGCTGGACCCTCTCCAGAAGCTCAATGTCCTTCTTGTACTGGGGAGCCCAGAACTGCACTCAACACTCCAAATGCGGCCTCACCAGAGCTGAGCAGAGGGGCAGGATCCTCTCCCTCGACCTGCTGGCAACGCTCCTCCTGATGCAGCCAGGATCCCACTGGCCTTCTTGGCCACGAGGGCACACTGCTGCCTCATGGTCAACTTGCTGTCAACCAGGACTCTCAAATCTCTCTCTGCAGAGTTGCTTTCCAGCAGGTCAGCCCCTAATCTGTACTGGTGCCTGGGGTTATTCCTCCCCAGGTGCAGGACCCTGCACTTGTCCTTATTGAACCTACATAATGATGACTATATTATCAGTGTGCTAAGTATAATAATATGCAACTGACATACTTCCCTTATTCTGCAATGTCAGAATACTCTTTTTTGTCATCAGAAAACAAGAAAGGACAGATTAATATTTTCCTCTTTCCAAGGAATAATTTAGTAGACCTAACACAGAACAGAGAACACATACAAGGACTTCTATCATAGAATCATCAATCTTGAACCTATATAAAGCAAATTACTACTTTTTTAAATCATGAGTATTACAAAAAGAGATATAGAAGGTACAAAGAATAAAAAGCAAAAAATTTTCTAACATTTTCAAATGTAAAATCATCACTCTGGTAGATCCTAAAATGATACTCAAAAAGGAAAATAGCATACCATAGGAATAATAATACTATCTGGTATCTGAAGCTGAAATTCTTAGAATTGTTTAAAATAAAAGATATAACATGTAGCAGAAAGATATGAATGTAGATCATAATAATTTATAATCTTATAATTTGTAAGAAAACTATATCCTTTAGCATACTGTATACCACAATAGGACTGTTCAATATAAACTACTCATTTTTCACATTTACAGCTATACTACGGAGAAGAAATAAAATGATTTCCTATTGCACATAGTTCAAGATTTAAAAATGCTTCCTGTGCACTGGCATGAGAAAGAGAGAAACCTCAACAGGTGAATGAAACCTACAATGTCAAATAAGGCAAACACTGCATTATGCACGCAGCAACTGGAGCCTTTACATTAAATCATTCCTTGCAGATTTTAAGCATGTGTGCTGACCTCCAAATATACATGGACAGACAGATTTCTCTCTTATGTGATTTGATTTTGAGCAGAAATCCCATTCAAGTGGTGAGAATCATTTAAGTTTCATTATAACCAACAGAAAAAAAAATCACAGGAAGTTATGTTGAATTTAGCATCTTGGCTGAGGAGAGTAGAGGGTAATGTAAACTGAAAAACTGCCAAACAGATCTATCTTGGAGCTGAATATTTGAAAGTGTCTTGAAATAGTCCTGTCTTTAGATATTATTCTCTGCAAAATGTCAGTTGGATTCCATAAATAAACCAACATTTAAGTGGGGACAGCAAACTATTTTAGAACTATTATTTTAAAATAATAATATTGCTTTTCTGGCAGTTAATAGGTATAGAAGCATTTCAAGAATAAGGTTTACTAATATATATGACTCATCTTGCTACGAGACTGACCTCTTACTGAGATTAGCAGAAAATGGTTCCTATGGTTACAAATATACTTCTAAAAACAAATCTGGCTAGGGTTTGTTCTTAGACCAAGTGGCAGACGTACCTGTCTTGACAGCACACAACACATAACCTCCTCTTTGGGACCTCTTTGTGCCCTAGCAGTGCCTACACAGTATTATTAGTTTATGTTGCCTTTTTTTTTTCCAATTCAAATTGTCTGAAAGGACACGAGGGTTGTCTTATATGCCATCATAATAGTTTTTCCCAGGCATTAAATCAAGCTTGTACATCACACTGTTACATGCCCTCAAACCATGCCCTGCAGTGCAGAGGACACTGGGACGGTGCTGGAGGATGGCGCACTATTCAGGGAGCCAAACCTTTTGAAGCCTTACACAAACTGGGAGGTAGTACAAAGAAGGAGGTAGTACAAAATCCTAACCGTTTTCTTTGCTGTTTTATACCTTTTTCATGGCTGCTTTTGCACCCTCTTTTTCCCAGTCTGCTATTGCATTTTTATGGTAGAGCAGCAGTTGTAGAGCTCCACATGGAAGAAGGAAATAGACTGGCGTGCTCCTCTGGTTTCCATTTTCTGTGGGGAGAACTGCACTGTGCTTTTTACATCCTAATTACTTTACCCATTACTGTGATTGAATAGACAATTCCTTCTGCTGCAGGAGTCGTGCTATCGCACTACCACAGCAGTGTTTTACCTGTCGCTACAGTCAGCCAGCTGCACCAGAGCTGATAACGTGCTCCTCGCACCCAACATCACCATTCCTGCTTTCTCTTTCAGTGGGCAAAACAATCACAGTTTTGAACCACCGAAACAGGAAAATTCAAGAGCAGTTACCACATCACTTCATTAAGAGAAAGCCCTTCATTTCTGGCAATAATAACACTTGTCAATGTACTACGTGACACCCACTGTCCTGGTGACAAGAACCTTCCTAAACACTGAGGTCCACACCTTAACAGCTTCATAGCTGAGACATAATGGTGTATTGTCTTGCTTTCCAGGAGTACAATAATGTATTGTTAAACCTTAAGGGAAATTAAAACTTTGTTTTCAAGACAGCTTTAATTTCTCTCCCACTCATATTATTATGTCTTTTTCCTCTTTCTCTAGGGGAAGAAGATATATATATATATCAGCATATATATATATGTGTGTGTGTGTATATACATATAAATACACATTTAACCTTCTCAGTTTACTACCCTAATCATACTATCCTTTTAGTTAAATTCCACTGTTTGTTTTTAAATATTAAATAAATAGAAGTAAAAGAAGTCATATTGCAGGTGCCACAAGGTAACAGAAAATCCCTTATTTATCCAGAAAGATAGAGGTTTACAAAAATTCTTTTGTAGATTGTCTTTGTACTCTTCTAAATGTTGACCCTTTGTTCTTTTAAGATTCACTTTTCTGTAGAGGAAAGCTTTGTTTGTTCAATACCCTTTATATATATATATATATGTATACATATATATATTTATATAGACACACACACACATATATATATATATATCTATATATGTGTGTGTGTATGTGTCTATAACATTCCTGAAAGTTGTATTGGGTAAAGAGAATTATACAGACAGAAACAGAAATTGCAACATTTTTAACACCTTCTCCAGACACAGATATGGAGGTAGATGAACCCACTGAAATGAATGAAGCCTTGAGAGGAAAGGGTTAAACTATAGGAAGTTCATGTGACTCTTCCTTGATTTCATACATTGTACTTCACTTCACTAGGGCTATGAATACTCATGCTTTCCTCTGAAAAAGCTGTTTTTTTAAGGAACTCAGCCTCCTTTCTGGTCAGAATTCTGAGGTGGTTGACTCTACCCCTCACTTCAACAGCAGAGTATAGCCCGAAGATTCCCCACTGCAGGCAGCTGTAGTCTGCAATCCCACACCCGTCAATTTATCATATGAAAGTGGCACTTCAGAAAGTCCTCAAAATCTTCCTTCACTCTTAAAAAGCATTTGTATCTCTTTCATGGTTGTGTTTTTCGGATTAATTTCTCTTTTATATTATGCCTACTGCAAGTGAAAATTACTGCTTGCAGGGGGAATAATTTTTTTTTTTCTACTGGACAGATGTTAAAGCTCAGTCCAAAATTTGATTTTTGACACTCGTAACACACACTATTTAAAATCTTCTAATATATCATCAGAATAACAGCATTATCTGCTACTAACACTAGCTCTTACACATTATGAGAAATCTACATAGCCCAAAACAACAGTGAAAATTTAGCAGAGCAGTTACTTCTCACCTGACCTAAAAAGACTTGTTTAATTGGGGAGCAGGCTTGAGGAAGGCAAATATTTAATCTTTAAAACAGCTGCTTCAAACAATATATTTCAAGTTATTGCAAAATCATGGCAATTAGAGATGGAAGGACTCAATCACTAAAGTCACCTTCTAATGAAATCTGTGTTTATAACTTTCCCCTCACATTTCACAGAAGATTTGAATAGAAAAAGTAATGCTTTAGTTTTGATTTAATTGAACAGCTTCTCAGCTGATTAGCTTCTCAGCTATGGAGAAGCTGATGATTATGAGAAAGAGCACATGGTATCCTGATTATAAGCCTACTGTATCTAAACATACAGTGCTGCAAGTACCACTGATTAGCAGGAGATGAATTGAGGCAAATATGCTAGCTTCTTAAAAGTTTGCAATGTTTCACTAGCAAAAATATTATGTCAATGAATAAATTGTACTATTCGAGTTAATCCAGAAGTGATTATGCACATTTGATTTCTTAAAAATCAAAAACCTTCTTTAAAAGTGATAAACCTAAGAAACAAGTAATAGTTCTATTTAAAAACGTATATTCACAAATAATGCTATTATGTTATCAGCAAAATTGTTCAGACTTGGCTGAATGAGCTTCCTGACTGCGTAGATATTACTTATCTGAGGACACCTTGCAAGCAGGCACTTTTAAAGAGAATTTAAGTATATAATAACTTCTGTTATTCATGAAAATTTCCATGAAGCTATGGCTTTTATTAGAAAATAATGAATAAAAGCAAATTAATTCTTTTCAAAGAAGAAAGTTGGAAAGTTACAAAAAATGCTGAATAACAAAGATTTTAATAATAGACTTCCAGGCAACAAAAAAGTAATATTTTTTAATAATGATGCATAATTACAATGCATTTTATCTGCAAGGATGCAAAGATTCATAACCAGCAAAAAGATATTCTTTTCCCAGTGACAGTCTCTTCCACAAAGGATTTCAATCTTGCACACTCCATAGAACAGATAGGAACTTGCTCCATATTTAGCATTTTGATATAGAAGAGAAGGAGCAATTGAAACTGAGTCAGGTGTTTACCTATTCAGATAATGGATTTTGGGACAACTCATGAGTGGATACTCATACCATTTTTGTCTCTCTTTTCATAGTAACTTTGACAAGACAAGGAGAAGTAGATCACTCACCTGTGACACATAGTTTTTTCACGCATTTTTACTTCAGGTCTGAATGCCTTCCCACAAGGCAAAATTTATCATTAATTGTTTCAAGATGAGAAACTTGAGGCATATCCATTCCTTTCTGCATGTTAACACTCGCAATTTTCAGTCAGTAACCCCTTTTCTCTAAAAGCATTTGTGGCACTCAAGATAACCATCTATTTGAATGAATACAGATGTGGTATCCAGAAGTAAGCCAGAAGTGTCCTATCTTTTTGTCTACTGTAAAATAAAGCCTTTCCTCTCTTTCAGGGAGAAGTACCTTGTGAAAGGATTTATTTACCAAGTCAAGATCCCCTGCTACAAGAAAACTGGGTAAGAAGATTCTTGATGGCCTTTCTCAAAATCTTATTTTGCACTGTTACAGTGAAATATCTTGGCATTTGGGGTGTTGAGTCCATTGCTTTATTCCTTCTGTTCTTAGGATCAGATGCCTAAGGGTGCAGAAAGTCTTGTCTGTTTTAGAGAGGCACAATGTCCATCTTCTATCAAGCATGCATAGAGAAGGAAAATATTCCTTAATTTTCCTAGGTAATATCACCTCCAGAATTCATTTAAAAAATCTTTGAATGTTGAGAGGGATTTTGGCCCACTAGAGTTACAGATAGACCAGCAGAGTTTATGGAATGGGCATTGGCATCCCTCAAAACCAAGCACAAGAGCCAACTTCCTCAAAAGCAGAGTCTCCCTCTGACTTTCCTTACATATAAGATTCAAATACAAATGATATTCATCTTGCCCTGATTAGGTGCCTACCATGAAGACCTCTATTATGGAGCTAGCCCCTCTAGAGCCAAAAATAAGATTTTGGGTGTGATATATCTGAATTTTTGAGCTGAGCTGTAGACAGCCATGGAAGACAGCCATGGAAGCGCCTGTCTTCCTCCACTGGTGCAGTGAGAATATCTGCAGAAGATCTGGTGAGGAGCCAAAGACTGGTAGAGCACATGGTAGCAGTCCCAAAATGTACTCTCTATACCCTGGACAAATTCCCATCAAGGCCAGGCATACATAATTGATTTTGTCAACAGTGTATGGCTGCTTTCTGTGAATGACTTATTTTTTCCCCTAGATATTCTATTAAAAAAAAAAAAAAGTAAATAAGCAGGTTCTTATGGCAGTGACTTTTATATCAACCATATTGAAAACTCTCTTCCCCCTACTAAACTAACTCCAAGCACATAGTTTCAGAGATGTCATATAGAAATATCTGATGCTGGTCTTGCACCTGGGGAGGAATAACCCCAGACACCAGCACAGGGCTGGACCGCCCTTCTGGAGAGCAGCTCTGCAGAGAAGGACCTGGGCATCGTGGTGGATGACAAGTTGACCATGAGGCAGCAGTGTGCCCTCGTGGCCAAGAAAGCCAATGGGATCCTGGGGTGCATTAAGCGGAGCGTCTCCAGCAGGTCGAGGAAGGTGATCCTGCCTCTCTACTCAGCCCTGGTGAGGCCACATCTGGAGCACTGTGTCCAGTTCTGGGCTCCCCAGTACAAGAGGGATGTGGAGCCGCTGGAGAAAGTCCAGCGCAGAGCCATGAGGATGATCAGGGGCCTGGAACAGATGTTCCCTCTGTGAGGAGAGGTTGAGGGAGCTGGGCCTGTTCAGCCTGGAGAAGAGAAGGCTGAGAGGGGACCTGGTCAGTGTTTATAAATACCTCAAGGGAGGTAGTGAAGAGGATGGGGCTGGCTTCTTTTCAGTGGTGGCCACCGACAGAACTAGAGGTAACGGCCACAAACTGACACACCAAAAGTTCTGCAGGAATTTAAGGAAGAATTTCTTAACAGTGAGCATGACAGAATACTGGAACAGGCTGCCCAGAGAGGCAGAGGAGGCTTCCTGGAGATCTTCAAAACCTGCTTGGACATGGTCCTGTGCCACATGTTCTAGATGACCCTTCATGCGGAGGGGGGTTGGACTAGATGATCTCTAGAGGCCCCTTCCAACCTTAACGATTCTATGATTCTATGGTCAGTGAAACCAAAAGTCCACTGGCCAAAAATGAACCATCATTCCTGAGAAAGAAACAGTTTTACATAGTTTATCTTTGTACAAAGCTTGCTACAAAATCAAATTAAATATAACATGAATTGTTTCTTACTTCATAAAGAGGTTGTGGATATTTTGAGTTATTATTTAGTTTCGCTACTGAAATAGAAGTCTGTTGATGAAAATTTCAAAACGTCTGAATAACAAGATATGGAAATGCTAAGAGAAAGGGGACCCACATACTTAACAAACATTGAAAAGGCCAATGGAAACAGATTCTAGGAACTACTGAGGTGAGCAAGCTAAGAGAGAAATAGAATAGCCTGAGTCTAATTGAATCATAGAAATTATACACCAGAGAAAGAAAGAGTGGGAAGAACCACAAAGGCAAGCTGGAAAGAACTTAAAAAATTATTCTCTTCAAGAAATAGAGTCTGTCACTGACTACAGACAGTGAATGAACAACTGATACGATTCAGTCAGAGAAAACCATCAGTTAGGGGATGTATTAGTGTACTACACATGCCATTACAACCTGAAAAGCTTAAGATATTTCCAAAGCTAAGCCTTAGTGCTTTGACCAGATGTTAACTATTGCAACAAAATATATCTTGGGATTTGAAAATATGGCTATTATGGATGCAAAATACCCCCACAAATAGTGCAAAGTTTTTAATAATCTCTGCAACCATACATTTTAGCAACCAAAAAAAAAAATCATTTCTAAGTTATAAAAAATCATGGTTAAAAATCATCTCCAAATTACACATAAAAAAATAAATATTCAGAGACTGATTGAGAGCAGATACTTCCATCTGAGGACAGATATATTTAGTTAATATTTAACATTTTCAACTTCTTAGTGTTTAGAAAAGCATTTCCATGCTCACCAACTCACCAACAATTTCACTTGGTTCCTTATTGTAAAGTTTTTTGTTCCAGTAAAGAAGTCTGAGAAAAGGAAAGGAGACCAGAAGAACAAGGCATATGCCAACAAACATATGCCCTGTGAAGGCTGCGAAGTCCAATCCCTGAAATAAAAATGAAAACCTACCTTAAAAATCTTTTTTTTATATATTACCTACAGGGAAAAGTATTCAACTATACATGTTTTACCTATTAATAATAAATATAAAGCAGTAACATAAATTACAAGTGCAGCATATACTATAATTTGTCTGTTTCAGGGAGACCAAACACATTTCAGTTTAATTCAGAGAACGCAAACGTTGCATTATGATTTATTCTGAAACATATTTAGTGTTCCTGAAAAATGAAAGAAAACAGAGACATTGGATCTCACTTTAATCACTAAGATCATTTTAAATTCATTTTAAATCACTTTAAACCACAGAAATAATTAAAGACTAAGCAACTAGCTTTTATTTCAAACTGTCAACATGTTTTTTACATTAATTCTAACAGAATCAGCATTTCTTCTAAATTCTTTAATATTCTTCTATAACAAAATATTTTATATGAATAGTCTCTCCATTTTTTTGCCTACTTAAAGATGAACACATTTCTTTACATTTTGCATAAGGAAAGTCTTTAATAGAGAGGTTCTCAAAAATGTTAAGTGGATTATATTGAAAAACTATTGTTTTAAATAATAAAAAAGAAAATGACAACCTGACGTTACTTTGAAGTTAGCAATACTTTGAGCAGGAGGTTGAACTAGATAATCTTCAGCTCAACTGGGTGATCTTTCAGCTAAATTATTCCATACTGTTTATCACATATACTGCAATGTGTCAAGGTTAGCCTTTGGGATGGGATTTTCTGAAGTAGTCTGTTCATCATAAAACTCAAGGGGAATCAAGCCTAGGGTACTCAAGGAGTTGTCATATATGCCTTCATCAGAGGATGTTTGAATTGATAGAGCAACTCTGTCACACTTGGAAGAAAGCATGAGCAAAGTATTGGTTAGCCTGGGTTGTCCAAACTGAATTCCTGAACCTTCCACTGACTTCTCAAGACCCTAAAAAATGATAGGGCCTCTCTGTAACTCTTCTGTGTTGTAAAATCATCTATCTTTTACTCAATATTTGGGTGCTGCCTATAGATATGAGAAGCAGTAGAAGGATCTATCGGCCAGCTTCCCTTTCAGCAACAGCTGCTACTTTCCTTCTGTGTGTTAATACTATTGGGGACTTACTACCTGAAATACATATGTTCTTCTGTATTGTCTCCCACTAAAATAATTGATGTGGAACTGTTCCAGCTCAGATGTCTCTGATTCAAAAGAGGAAAAAATGCTTCTCTGTAGCATTTTAGGGCATAATAAAATAATACATGTGACACAAGACACTGATTAAAGTCATAAAGAACACACATAGCCAGATCTAGTGTTTGTTGCAAAAAAAAAATAGGTTGCAAACAGGCACAATTACATAAATCTCAAGCATAAATATGCAGTACTGGGGTTAAAATTAAAATACACGTTTCTGCTATGTGGGCTAAAACAAATCATACTGAGTTACTCTTTAATGTAGATTCCTTACCTCTTCTACTCTCCAGTCACAGAAAGTTGAAATTTTGAATACCTGTTTACTGACTTTTCATTATAATCAAGATATTGCATAATTTTTATGGATTAGAAAGAAAAATCTTTAGGGATTTAGGGATCTTATTTTAAGACATAAGGGAAAAAATACGATATTATAAAAGAAAATAATATATGTTTGCTCATTTTGTCTGTTTAACAGGTCAGCGAGTCAAATATTTGACACCTCTGCAGAGCTGACTAGACAGATCAGTATTACAAACGCTCACAAAATTTGGCCTGGATAAATACTAGAGGTATCAAGACATGATTCAGACCTACAGTAGATACTTCTGCGGAGGATGAAATCAGCATTCATAAACAAGGAAATTTATGAATAGCCGTGAAAGAAAAAAAAAATCTACAAAAAAAAGTCAATGTTTGTAAGACCTGCCCACAAAATATAGAAAGTGCATATCATCCTTACATATTTGTTTAATTACAGACATTTAATGTAGACATTTACTCTAATTTATATACAGATTGCCTCTAAGCTTATGGCAAAGAGAGAGGGGCGGGGAGAGAGAATGATACCAAAGAATACAGAAGAAATAAGAATCTTGAAAACTAAAGTGAACTGGCCTTTGCTTGAAAAGCTGTTAAATAATTCTAGAAGGAGGAGAAAAAAGCATTCGGTTTCCTTTGGTCTCTAAGATGATCTGAAGAGAGCTAGGAAGCTGAAAGGAATTGAGTTGTAAAAACAGTGAAGCAACATCAGTCAAAACAACAATGCCTAAATCTGATTAGAAAATAAAGTGATTAGGGTTGGTCAGAATATACTCAACCCAGATTTACCAGAACAAGGAAAATTGCTTTCTCATCCCAACTAGCCTTAAAAACTGAGGTACGCATGAAATTTTTTGTAAGTTGACAGCAATGTACCATTGTCAAAATAAAATAATAAGCCAGTTATCAGGCAGGAATTCTCTGTGGAGACACTCAGACACAAAGTTAATTGCTATGCAGGAAACAAAAAAGAGAAATAGGAACCTGAAGAATCACTTGAGACTCTGGAGCTTAAGATTTTAATGTCCACTTCATGCATTAACAGAACATAAACTTCAGGAAGTGGCTCATGGCAAACAAGTGCAGATATACAAAGATGCCTGTCTTCAAATTTTGAATATCACATCAGTTTTGAAGAGGAACAATGTCTCTTTGTTATTGAAGTGTTGCAATGCTAAAACTTTTCAAACAAAAACACAGCACCAGAATTGTGCTGCTTGAAACCCACAAAACTGATTTCTCCATGAAAAGGAGAATCATATCAATCAGAAAGACAAACTAAAATGCAGAGGTTAATAAGAAGGTCTCTAAATGGAGTTGAAGATCATAGTACTCTAAAAATGATGATTAACATAGCTTCATGGCATAAGGGTTGACGTATGTGAGTCTTAAGAGTGATTTGTGGACAACAGCACAAGAGAAAAAATGTCTACTTCATTTGTGGCATCCTATCCAGGAGCTTACTCAAACATTTCAAAGAGTGTTGCTGGGCTAAGATTCAGGAACTTGTTAAACTTCATAATACTTCATCTCTTTGATCTTTTTTACTTCTGAAATCCCTCGATCTTTCTTACTTTTGACATTCTGACAAGAAAACAAGCTAGAATGCTGCACTTGCAGAGCATCTTTCCAATTCATCTGAAATAAATCATTTGTTTTTATGTAGTATGCTTATTTGAGGAAGGCCTTGATGATCGTTTTGCCTATATAGTATAAGGCTGGATTCAGTTATCTTCCAGTCCCTTCCTCTTGTTTTTCCCTTCATTTTCCTCTTTGCAGTGGTCTACAAAGAGGAAGCAAAGAGGTCTACAAAAGTGGTATTCAGAATGTGGAAAAAAGGACAGGTCCCCTGGGAAAAATACAGGAGCATAGTCAGGGAATGAAGATAAGACAAGGAAAGTTAAGGCACGTTTGAAACGCAACCTGGCAAGGGATGTTAAAAATAACAGGAAAAACTTCTTCAAATATATAAACAGCAAAAGGAAGGTCAGGGGAAATGTGGGTCTGCTGGTGAACGGGATGGGCACCCTGGTTATGAATAACACAGAAGAAGCAGAGTTGCTGAATGCCTGCTTTGCTTCGGCGCTTACCAAGGGCAGCCCTGTAGAGTCCCAGGCCCTAGAGACAAGAGAAGAAGCCTGGAAAGAGGAACACTTGCCCCGGGTAGAGGAAGACTGGGTAAGAGATCATCTAAGGAAACTCAATACCCACAAATCCATGGGCCCTGATGGGATGCACCCCAGAGTGCTGTGTGAGCTGGCAGATGTCGTAGCCAAGCCACTCTCCATCATCTTTGAAAGATCCCAGAGAATGGGGGAAGTGCCGGAGGACTGGAAGAAGGCCAAAGTCACATCAGTCTTCAAAAAAGGCAAGAAGGAGGATCCGGGCAACTACAGGATCCTCACCTCCGTCCCCGGAAAAGTGATGGAACAGCTCATACTGGCCATTGTCTCCAGGCACATGGAGGACAAGAAGGTGCTCAAGACCAGTCAGCATGGATTCACCAAGGGGAAATCATGCTTGACTAACCTGATAGCCTTCTATGATGGGATGACCAATTGGATAGATGGGAGAGGAGTGGATGTCATCTATCTTGACTTCACCAAGGCTTTTGACACCGTCCCTCACAACATCCTCCTGGACAAGCTCCGGAGGTGTGGGATGGATGAGTGGTCGGTGAGATGGCTGGATGGCAGAGCTCAGGGGGTGGTGATCAGCGGTGCAGAGTCTAGTTGGAGGCCTGTGGTGAGTGGTGTCCTCCAGGGGTCAGTCCTTGCTCCAGTCCTGTTCAATTTATTCATCAATGACCTGGATGAAGGCACAGAGTGCTCCCTCAGCAAGTTTGCAGTTGATACGAAGCTGGGAGGAGTGGCGGATACTCCAGAGGGCTGTGCTGCCATCCAGAGGGACCTGGACAGACTGGACAACTGGGCAGAGGGAAACCTTATGAAATTCAATAAAGACAAGTGCACGGTCCTGCACCTGGGGAGAAATAACCCCAGACACCAGTACAGGCTGGGGACCGACCTGCTGGAGAGCAGCTCTGCAGAGAAGGACCTGGGCGTCATGGTGGACGACAGGTTGACCATGAGGCAGCAGTGTGCCCTCGTGGCCAAGAAGGCCAATGGGATCCGGGGGTGCATTAAGAGGAGCATCTCCAGCAGGTCAAGGGAGGTGATCTTACCCCTCTGCTCAGCCCTAGTGAGGCCACATCTGGAGTATTGTGTCCAGTTCTGGGCTCCCCAGTACAAGAGGGATGTGGAGCTGCTGGAGAGAGTCCAGCGCAGGGCCACAAGGATGATCAGGGGCCTGGAACATCTGCCCTATGAGGAGTGGCTGAGGGAGCTGGTCCTCTTCAGCCTGGAGAAGAGAAGGCTGAGAGGGGACCTGATCAGTCTTTATAAATACCTAAATGAAGGGAGCGAAGAGGATGGGGCTGACCTCTTTTCAGTGGTGGCCACCGACAGAACTAGAGAAGATGGCCAAATACTGAAGCATCATAGGAACTTAAGGAAAAAATTCCTGACAGTGAGGGTGACAGAGCCCTGGAAGAGGCTGCCCAGAGAGGTTGTGGAGTCTCCTTCTCTGGAGATCTTCAAGACCCACTTGGATGCAGTCCTGTGCCATGTGCTCTAGGTGGCCCTGCATGTGCAGGACGGTTGGACTAGATGATTTCTAGAGGACCCTTCCAACCTTAGACATTCTATGATTCAACAATAGTCAGTGAGTGAAAATGGATCCTGATGATCTCGAGCTGTCGATGACTTTCGCCCTGCAGCCATCAGAAGGCTAAGGACTGCCAAGCGCAATCACTTCTATCAGAGGGACTCATGGTGACTATTGACCACTGTCTATGATGCTTCAGCCTGGGCATATAGCTCCCCGTGCAATGCTCCAGCTGCTCTTCACTTTTAGGGGTGAGGCTTGCACACCTCGTGTTGTCAGGGAATTAGTAATTAATTGGCAATTTCTGATGGACTGTGGGATACCATTCTTATTTTCCCATTAGGAAAGCTGAAAAGGGAAAGAATGGGACAAGGAGAAAGGAGTCCCCTCTGGAAGGGGCAACACAGTGCTGTGTTACTCCAGCAGAGACATGACTATGGCAGAGATCCTCAGCCTCTCTCCTGAGAGAGGATTTATGTTGTATCATCAACACAAATGATGAAGTGAAGTTTCCCAAGGAAGCAGCACAGTTACTTCATCTGTTGCTCCTGCTCCATTTCCCATACATGCAACATCTCACACAGGCAATATGCTTTCCCAAGGTGTTTGTGGATCACATTTTGTAATTTGTGAGTCCTGTGCACTGATAGCCTACAGTGTCAAGGCCAGGATCCAAACACATCAAAATGTTCCACATCGGCTGCATTCAACAAAATGTCTCTTTCATAAAGATTTTCTTACAGAATAGACTGAAATAGAATTGACATGCACAAGAGGCAAGAAATACTTTATTTTTTCCCAAGGAAATTTCAGTGCATCTGATAAATACAATACAGGGCTGCAAATGTCCCTCACTTGAGGCTATGCTGCTTGTGTTAAATTTCTCCCATTCCCCAGATGATAAAGAAAATCTAAAGATTTGTTTTAGCAGGACAATAGCCTAAAGGTTCCTGTGCCTACAAGTCCAAAGCTGAAAGAGAATGGGTATTTCTGTCTGGTTTGTGACTTTAAATGCGAAGCCAAATACATCAATTTCATATTAAGGGCAAGTATCATACCATTTTCCTAAAATATTATCATTCAATTTTCCTGGTCTCTAACAAAAAAAAAGTAAAAATAAGTGAAAAACGAGGAAGATCTAGAATAATTTATGGTTTCTACACTGACTTAGAGAGGTCTTTTACCTGAAGTGACTGTGGTCCATGTCTCAGAAAGAGAACCTGCACATGATGTCAATAAGTCAGAAAGCACTGGTGGTCCAGTATATTTACATACAGATAATGCTTGCGTGAGGAATCTGAGATGCTGATAAACCCCTTTTTTTGTCCTATACTATATTCTTTAGTGATTACTACCAACAGAGATTAAAAAAAAAATCTGTGAAATCAGCGATAAAATCATGGATTTTATTTTACATGCATTATCTGTGATTTCATATTTCTTGAGAAAAGGAGTCAGTGAAACGTTGACAAAATGAGCAGGAGTTTTATGAATTGATTAAAAATTTTATAGAGCTTGTATGCAGCACACTCAACAAAAATAGGCCAGTAAATTACAAGAATCTATTTCACAGTCTGGCAGTGCTTGCAATGCTTTTACAAAATCATATGTAGTACTTTCTCACTTCCTTTTTCAAGGTTACCTACTTTTAAAATAGATTGTTCATACCAAGATTTTTCATAATATATGACCAACTAATATTGCACCATGGTAAATTTCAGCATGAAAACTGAAATTCTATGAAAAGACCAACAGGGAAACCTGGTGGCGGCTCAATTGCCTGCGAATTCCAGTTAAATGGCAAGAATAACTGTGAGTAGGCAGCTGAATATCTAAAAATCCTCAACAAACATTGGATAAATTGCATACAGTAAATCTGACACACTCGGGAACCTCCCCCTTAGTGGGCATGTGCAATTAAAATGTCTGTCGGATTTACTATACATATGCTGCAGTTCCTCCGTAGTGACAGCACGTGTGTGACGTGCTGAGCGGAGCAGAGCAGTTTTGGGAAGGCTCACCACGCACATCGCACACGTGGTTGATGCCCACCTATTGAGTCTGACGCATGGAGGATACGTTGAAAAGGCAGGCGGGCAGTGCACTGCAGAAACCCATTGCATTCCTATGCCTCTTCATTTTTCTGGGAAATTGTCAAAATTAGTCTCAGAAATAAGACAAGACTGAATATGTTTCTTTTTAGAGTGGTCCCTAGAGCAGGTGGACAAAACTAGGAAAAAGCTGTTGGTTCAACAGTGTAGACTGTAGGAGAACAAACATACAAGCCTCCTCCCTGCCTTCACCCTTGGCTTTATCCAGCTCCCTCCAAAACACATCTACTTTAGGGGAGGATGAGCCCTAAGCAATGAGGACATAAAACAGTCCATGCCACTTAGCTTCAAAGCCAGGGTATGTCTTTGACCTTCTTTTATTTACATATATAGATATGAGAGCTGAGACCATAGGAATAAAAAACTACAAGTTGTGCAGCAATATGTTGAATTTGATCTATTTGCTTACATTTTTTTTTTTTCCCCACAGATGCAACAGAGATCTGAAAACAATCCAAAGACTGAAAATGTTGGGAAACCTTTTTGCTTGTTTCAAATAGTGAATTTCCTAAAATGTCACTTTTGCTAGGGTATTTATACATCAGAGTCCTCCTAAAACTATCAGTGTGTCATTCAAGAAAAATGTAAAATTATTTTCTTTCAATTTGATTACTTAATTGATTCCCTGTTTATACTCACTTCTGAAGGTTCTACAAAGATGTTGATTTTCTGAGTACTTAGGAAAATAACCTGTATGGTAGGTGATAATTTTTTTCTTTGAAAAAGAAGACTGAAATAGTTGCCTGGCTGTTATTTTCAAAAATGTAAAATTTAACTATCAAAAACATCACCCAGGAATATTACAGTCACCAAGTCATCATCCGGCTAACCTGTGATAGTAGTATCTTTCAAATATCTTCAAAATAAACTTTTAATAATATCTATACTATGAACTTTCAAAGGCATTTTACTAACTGGACACTACTGAATTCCTTTGGAGACTGGTGATGCACTAAAGGACCTCGAGGGAAGCAAAGTGTTGGAGGTGGGCAAGGACCTATCAATCAGGTGCCCATAAGCAGCTCCGACAGGAAAAGGCATAGGAAAATGGTGCAAGTGGCAGCTCTTCCCCAAAGTCCACACGGGTGGAGAAGGAGGGATGTGACAGGTGGCAACAGTGCCCATCCACATGTGGGTGGAAAGAGGTGGTACGGCTACAAAACATTGGGTCTTGAGGCTCGAGAGCACTGCCGTTCAGCCCACCCCATGCACTGGAGCCTCCCTGTTGGTACTAGCCAGCAAAATGAAGCAATTTGGTTCTTCGGTAGGAAAGCCAAGAAGACATTTTAATTTGTCTCATTATATACCCTGGGGCTACCAAAACGTTGGCAGGAGCTAAGGGCCAGCTGAGACCTGTGCTACAGGGAAGGAGCTGCTGTTCTCCTCCCTCCATCCGTCCAGGTGGATGTCTGGTAAATAACAAGGTCTCAGCTGGCGCCTGAGTCGCATGTGGCTGGTGCCGCAGAAGGCAATGCCATCTCGCACCACATGTGTGCCACCTCCCGGGCTCTGTGTGCATGCCAGCACTCCAAACGTGTCCGAAGTTGGCTCTGTCTTACACACTCCAGAAAAATATTAATACACGCAGTATAGTTAACTTTTAGGAACTATTGTGTAAAAAAAAAAAAAAGGTTGTTTTTTCACCTTTCTTTTTACACTTGTTCCTCTTTTTTTCACTTTTGCTCCTCTCTGTTCATATCCTGCCTTCGTTTCATTTTACCACTGACAAGGAAAGCCCGCAAAATAAAGAAAACCAATATTCTCAGTCCTTATCATAGAGTCTACTTTTCATCACAGTTTCAGCCTCAAAAAAATCACTCTATTCTGTATGATTGCTCTACAGAGAGAAAATGAAATGGTCTTGTATTGCATAAATCACATCTGTACTTAATTTTAGTAGCAAAACAGCTGACAACACTGTACATACCACCTTCCTCAGCTCCTGCTTTGAAACAATAATCACATTTGGAGGATCCCCAACAGCCGTGGCAGCCCCTCCAATATTTGTGAAGATTACTTCTGCAATCAGGACATGCCTAGGATCAAGATTAAGCACTTCGCATAGTCTGCAATATAAAGAAAATGAAATCAATATCCTAGCATTTTATTAAATTACCTTAAATTTACATTAAAATTACATAAAATTTATAAAGTTTACAAAATATATTTCTTCCACTAGAACTGCAGGATGTTAAATATTGTATTTATGTGTGTGTGTGTGTATTGCTGAAGTTTTAATTTTACATGTGTTATAGTAGTTATGATGATAAAAATGCAAAAAAAATTAGATACTTTACATTTATATTGCAAAAATTACTGCAATGAAATTGACTCATTTTTAAAAAGCATTTCCTTAAAAGTACCAAATGATTACAAGAGTTGGACTACCAAGAGAGCTGTATTTCAAATTTAAAACCTAATTCTCAGTGTTGTACAACTTTTTCAACCATGTCCCTACACTGACCTATGGATTTCAGGTGATTGCACACTCTGCACTCAGCCTCAGTTATTAACTTTTGTGTAGGGAGCAATATTAGAGGATTATCCAGGCAACCTATTAGCCATGAATCATCTCTCAGTGACCTCAGGTTTCAGCCTCGGTTTACTCAAACTATTCTGTTCCTCCCCTTTTTTTTTCTTTCCTCTGCAACTTGATCTTGTGTATTTCTAGATTTATTTTTAATGCAGGAAGAACAGAAAAATTACATGTTTTTTTAGTAAACAAACCTGAAAAATACTTTTAACAGCTCAAGGGCCAAACACGTTACTAAGCATATTTTATGTGTGATGAAAAAAACAACTATTAGTAAGAAGCAGCATCTTAAAGTGCTCTGGCAAATAGGATTGACTGAGTAACCTCATGATCTTTTTCGATTCAGAGCCCATTTACACCCAGTAATCTGCACACAGATTTCTTGAATTTGCAGAGGTTACAATTATACACAGATCTTTGCAATACACTTATTTTTAAGTATCTTTGATTTGAAACTTGGGCCATGGCATTAAATGCTTACTGTTGAGTTCACACCTAAGCACTTTGAAGTAAGGATCAATACACATTCCCAGCCATGCTTACCAAAATGTATCTTCAGGGCAAGAACAGATGCTGTGGTGATTCTAGCATCCATGCCCTGCATGTATCTCATAACCACTGGGATGGTTTTTATTAACCAAGGTGGAGTTACTACTTTAGTAACCATCCTCACCTGGAGCCAGACAAAGCCATCAATGAGGCAAGGACCTGAACCCAAGAGGGCCAGTCCACATAAAGAAGGGGTAAGAAGGGGCAACAAGGTTGCTTTCTGGGAACTTCCTTCAGTTGGGGTGCTGTCACACGTTTCCCTGAAGGAACAGTTGAACTTCATGGTTCAGTTGAAATCTATATTATTAAAACCTATATTTCAGAGAGAAACAAGTGCATTGCACAAAAGCTTAACTTAATACACTTACACTGTCACCCAGAGTGTCAATCTGAAACTCTGAAGAAGCGCTGTCAGACGTCACATATAGCAGTATATAAAAACTTCAGAATAACTGCACAAAAAAATGTACTATTTGCCTAAAAGCATAAAATTATGCAGCTGAAGGATGCTTTGTCATAGAGCTGGCCAAGGGAATGTACTATGATTGTACTTGTAATTTTAATTTCATCATTCTTCAAATTCCAAATATTTTGAAGCATAACCTTATATTTCCTTTACAGTTTTTTGTTGTTGTTTTTGTTGTTTGTTTTTGATGGCCCTAGTGATAGTTTGAAGGAAGAACCTCTAATGTACTGTGAGAAATGCCAGGACCCACGCAGAAATAATTTTAATGCATTAGTTGTGTAGTAGGATTGAACTTTTCCAGTTTTCTTACCCTAGCTATGTTATCTCTTGGGAACAAGCATTAGTCCTTTTCAGCTCCAAGTAATAAAGTGTCTTAAAAACAAACTACAGCTAAAAATGTCTATTTTTTATCAGTTTACTACCAATGCAAAGGAGAGCAAGTATCATATTTTATGTCCTATTAATGGTAGTGTAAATCTCTATAGTCATAGAATGAGTGCAATTTTTTTGCGAGCTTTATCTCCATGGTAATGAAAGTATAGAGCAGCAGCAAGAAGCTGCAGGCAGGGACTGAACAGAATGACAGCAAGATAAAAACAAAAAGACTTCCAGCATTAAGTTTTCAGAAACAGACAGACAATTATTTGCTTTTACTTCCTGAGATCAGTTCTATGTTAGCTTTGATAGTGCAAATGTTTGCTGCATACCGAATTTCCCCTTCTTCAGGGTTACAAACTCATTTGGCATAAAACAGAATAAATGCTATGGTAGCTCTCCCTATGAATGGTAGTTCATTATACATAGACCTCTGGATTTCAATCCATTCCCAGTTATATTTAATTCAAAACATTCTGCAACACAGTTGAGTGAAGCATGGTGTTTAATAATTCCAATGCTGCTTCCTGCAAGAGGTGAAATTATTGATTGGAGTAAAGCAAACTGATCTCTTCAAAATTTAATCAGACAGAAGATAAATGAAGTTTTCATTCAACAGCTTTTTCCTAATCTAAAGAAAATATTGCACTTGCAAAATTGGTCTTTACTGCTTTAAACAAAACATCAAAGCAGGAGCATATCTTAATAGAACTTTATGTACTTTAATGTGATAACAACTGCAAGCGTTACATCACTCTGGATCATTTTAAAACCACCCTAGATTTTTCAGAAACTGAACAGGATTAACCAGATTTGCCTGGCTAAATGCAGGTTAAATTCAGGTTAAACAGTAGTTTATAATCACATATGTAAATATAAATGTAATTGCAAATCACATGTTATTAGTTTACAGAAATCTGGAGTAATTATATTCACTGTTACTTAATAAAAATCCCAAATATCTAATCTGTAATCATGAAATTAATCTGGGGCTGTATCAATATTGTGATCACCAGCAGGAATAAAATTCAGTCGTATGTTACAAAGCAAGACTTGAAATCTGAAGATTGTTTTAGTTTGTTGACTGTCACTAGTCTTAGAAGGAATAACAACTTCTCTGAAACACAGATTATAAAATGAATTTTCATATAGCCATTATCCAGTTAAGGACCAGGCATCTTCAATTTTAAAAAATAAAACCTCCCTGCTTACAGGAAAAAAAGTTCATCAGCTATGGAGCATTTGATGGAATTTGTTATTGCAGTTCAGATATGAAGATGAATCACAATAATCAGCTGCCAAAACAGCTACACAGCCTTCAAACATGTTCTCAACATTAACATACACACACACACAAATAGATACTTGATCCCTTTGAAAGCGCTATCTCTTTACCCTATTACAATAGGTGTATTGGAAGTTTAATTTCCATATAGATGAACAAACAAAAGTCCAAACGAGCATTTTGCATACATATCTACTACTAATTGCTGGCTATAGAAGACTAAGTCCAAAGCTGTAACAATAAACAATAAAATACCTTATGGTAACTGGAGTGAAGAGCAGCATTGTGGTGACATTGTCCAAAAACGCAGAAAGAATTGCAGCAATAAGGCACAGAATCGTAATCATGGCCCACACTTTGCCTCTGGAGAATCGATAGGCCTAAAGAAGCGTAACAAATAGCAACAAAATAAAGGGACAAGTACATTCCAGCTTAATATTCAATCAGAAATGATCAATTAAATAATACAGCTCGGCAGCAGGCAAAGCACTCCTTGACCATGGGTAACGCTTGCTCTGCAACCACCCCATCAGAATTCCCCTTTTCACCTAATCTTTGGTCCAGCTGCTGTGCAAAGGTCTGCAGCCACATAACTATGCTGGACAGCAAAGCTACTGGCCAGTCCCATATCTGCACTCTCCTACTTCCAGGTTAGATGGAGATTTCAGTTAAAGAGAAACTGCAGGGTGAGTTATGGGATAACTCAGCTTGATATTATACTGATATACCTTAGCCTTTCTAATAATAATAATACCTTAAGGACTTCTTTCGCCCCAACTTATTTTTCTCAAGTTACAAATTGAACATACCATGATAAAAATATACTGTACAAGTAAGCAGAAAGGTTTATCAAAGTGTTTGGTGTAATAGGTCTGATTAAATATCAAATATATTACCCTAGCTGTATTTAACAACAAAACAAGCCTACCTTTACTGCACAGTAGTCAAAGAATCCTGTTTCTGAGAATATGGCCACCAAAATCATCTATTAAAAAAAAAGAAGAAAAAAAAAGAATAGCTTATGACTGAATTATTATGCAAAAATAAAGTCACTAAGTTTGTGGCCACCATTTTCTCTCTTTTTCTTCCCAAGAATTTGACCACCCTCTTATCAAAATACCTATGGCAGCTGTCAGATTCCTATAGTTAGCTCATCATATGGTGAAATTTAGGTCTCAGTATAAACAGTGTCATATTAGTCTGGTCAAATTTTACTTGTAATGATGAAGTAGGCATCATATCTTAAACACTGAATATATCTCCCTTATGTTGGTAAACAGAAGCCAGTGATTGTATGTGTACTTTCTGCATTAATGCTGTATAGAATACAAAAGATATCAGCTCCAAAAATCATTTACATTTTCCCATACTTCTGGGAGCTTTCCCGTCCTTCCATTTTGCTTCCAAAAGCTTTTTTTTTATTTTTCATGGCAGGGAGGGAAAGGAAGAGCAACATCAGGAAATAATAAAAGCTAAGAATTGCAACAAATAATGGCAATTTTGTCTATATACAATGCATATTTTGTGCTATAGTTTAATAACAGTTGGACAACATCTTTTTTACCATAAATAGCCCTGGGTGAAGTGATTAAAATGATCTATTATTACAATCTAATTAGCTATTTCTCTTCCATTTCTGGTTTGCTTATTTTTGCTCCAAACATAACACTAAACCATAGAAAATCACTTTTTTTCCAAGCAGAGTGTGTTTGAGGACAGTTTTGAGTAAACAAAATTATCAAGATGCCTGAGAGCGACAAAGATGATGAAGGGACTGGAGCATCTATCGTATGAAGAAAGACTAAGCGAGCTGGGCCTGTTTAGTCTGGAGAAGAGAAGGCTGAGAGGAGATCTGATCAACGTGTTCAAGTACCTGAGGGGTGAATGTAGGGAGGATGGGGCCAGGCTGTTCTCTGTGGTGGCCGGTGACAGGACGAGGGGTAACGGGTGTGAGTTGAAACACAGGAAGTTTCACCCCATATGAGGAAGAACTTCTTTCCTGTGAGGGTGACAGAGCCCTGGCACAGAGAGGCTGTGGAGTCTCCTTCTCTGGAGATCTTCCAAACCCGCCTGGATGCCACCCTGTGCCACGTGCTCTGAGTGTCCCTGCTGGAGCAGGGGGTTGGACTAGATGATCTCCAGAGGTCCCTTCCAACTTCAACCATTCTATGATTCGGTGAGAGTGATAATACTTGGCATTTGAACAGGTCTTTCCACTTATAGACCTCAAGGAAGTTTTCAGTGTGTTATCAACATGATTTTATGGATGCAAAACCAGAAAGAGACCAACGTATTCAGAAGACTTCTCTTCTTTTAGAGGTTTGGTTATCATTATTTTTGATAAATCCATCTAGGGACACATTTTCATCATAACATGTCTCAGTAAAAGTACAATTAACAAAAGGTATAAAAAAGAATCTAGACTTGAATGTGATTGTTTCAAGAGATATAGAGCATATAGAGCACATTTTCATTACCATTCCAAACAACAGCGCCAGTGTCTCATAATCAATCCACTCTACCACTTTGACCATACTTGGCCTCTGTAATCAAAAAATACAATTAGCAGTGAATACCACAGAACACCTAACTTGTGATTAACTATAGAAGTCCAAACTCCACTTAATTGTCGTACCATTTAAATAAGCTATGATAGAAATTAATAACTGTTTCTACAAGGCACCCCAAAATGACCCTTTTGTTATTCGTATTATTATTATTATGATTACCACTAATTTAAAATACTGCTGGCATGTAAATGCATCATTATCAAATGCCTACTTCAGACTATTGGTTCATCTATTTGCTCCTTATGTGGCATTACAGAAATAAAAGAAAAACAAATCATAGGGTACCCCTCAATTTTATTTTTTTGATAACATAACACAAACATTCAGCTTCACCTGTGCACAAACTGGAAGGAATTTAAAGGAACAGTGATGTGGTGAACAGTTATGATACAAACTGAGAATATCCATCAGAGGTTTCACTAAATATCAAGAATAATTGGCAGGAAAGAAAAGGAAGGTATAAGCATAAGGTATAATTACTAAGGGTAGCATAAGCCATTTCCATTTTTGTTTGATTAGAAACCTGACATTACTGAAAATAATAGTATTAAAGTAAATCTGAATTAAGCTGAAAATGGCTGTACTCAGATTACTGAAACTCAGAACAAAATAGCACCCAGTGACTTATCTTCCACTCCCTGTCTATACCGTAGACTGTCCTTTTTTCCCGTGAAAAGCACTGGAATTTTCTTATATCATACACAGAAATAAAGAGAATACTTATATTTTATAACTTACCTCCCCAACAACAGCTAAAGCGGCTAAGGCAGCCAAAGAGCCCAACATCGCTGCAAGGGTTCTGTGAACTATCTGCAATAAATGATAAGAAATGACTGATAATCCTTTTAAACATCTTTCTATTATTAAAAGGAAGAAGGGGAAAGGATAAAAACTCCTATGGTGGATTCTTTTCTTTCTTTTCTTTCTTCATTTTCTGCTCCAACCTCCTCTCAGAAAGACCCAACCAGCGAACAGCAGGTTACTTCTTTGCTTCAGTGTAGCTTCAGTGTAGCATTTTTCCAGAAAAGTGGAAAAATGCAGTGTAGCAGTTAAAAAGAATAAGAATAAAAAGATTCTCTGTGAGAAACGCTAGGACATCTCAAAAAGGCATGGAAGGGACATAGTGACAGGTTTCCCTTATTTGCCAACCAGTAATCCAAGAAGGAAAGCAATTCATCATTCATAACTTAAAAGATCAAAAAAAAAGGCATCTCACTCCGAGCTTGCCATTTTGGTTTCCTTTCATAGCCCATGAGAAGGAAACGTGTTTCAGTAAATCAGATAAATCATTTTTTCTAGGTGCTCGTTCCTCCACAACAAAGCAAGATCAGACTTAGGGTAGTCGAATCCTGCACAGACATACTTGGCATTTTACTTTACATCCAGGTTGTTGTCTGGAGCACATAAAGATCTGGCCAGTCTGCCCAAGTGCTTTCTTGCTCGCAGATGTAAAACCCATATATTTCAGTAAAAACACCTTTAGCATATTCTCCTCAGAAGCATAAAGGTCATAGAAGATACAGAAGATCATAGAAGATACAGACTTGACAAGAGATGTCTCTTCCAGTTGCCTCCTCATATGCTTTCACCAGAGCTAGACTAACCAAGCCTTGGACAGTGCTCTTCTCCATCTCTAGTGAGTCTCTAACATACAAGCAACACATCTGAAAAGAGGATCCAATCTTACAGCCCACAGCAAAACACATAAATAGATATTCTCTTAATAATGCAACAGCTTCAACACTGCAAGGTCATTTGTCCACATCTATGTATCTAATGACTGAATTTCACTTAACATACTCAAGGAGGAAGTATTAAAGCAAACTTGCCCTGAAAATGTGCTTTAAGTTCCAAATGCTCATTTGTAACTATTTAATCCACCATGTCTGGAAGATCTGCTCCACAGATTGCTTAAAATAACTCAGTTAAAGAAAAAAAAGTAATAAAATTAATAAATAATAATTAATAAATAAAATAATAATTAATAAAAGTTACACTGCAAAAGACCTCATGAACTGTACTTAAAATTATCATCTTTAAATATTATTCAGACACAAGTCAGAACTATTTTTGAGAAAGAAGTAAGGCACTCTAGGGATACCTCATTTGTTATTACTTTCATGACAATGAAAGTAATTGCTCATTGCTCATTCTCACTGCTCATGAGAATCAGTAGGATGTGGGCATCTGAAGGCTCTCCTTTCTGTTTTTAAAGAAAAGAAGAAAAGGATACGTTTGGCTTTGATTTGTACTTTGAACTTAAAATTTTAATGGTAACATTATTTTTATACAGAAATGACTGGAAAAATAAATATATAATTGAGTAATTTTAAGAGCTAAAAAAAAAAATGTTTCATTCTCCTCTGTTTTTGTTTATAATGCACTGGAGAATAACTGGCCCAGTATGACAAAGCAGGAGATCAAACCAAAGTTTTGATGTGCTAATGACATGAAAGTACATAGCACAGTCTACATATCCAACCAGCTTCCACAGCAGTGTGTATTCTAAGCCATTGTTTCATCTTCAATTTCCAGTCTCAGAAGATTAGCCCAAAAGCATGTGTACTGCCCTTCTGATTCTTCAAGATTGGGGGGCATGTGATAAATTTGACAACTATTGAAACTGACAACAGGATGCAGCAATTAGGTCTTACAGTCCATTTTAATCAAAGACATGAAGGAGAGATGACCATCAAGGAAGGAGATCAGATTCTTACCAGGGCAAAGTAAATTCAAAAATAAATTACTGGGGAAATATTGGCTGTTCTCAGACTGGAGGTTTTCTGCTTATCTAGTCACTCTCATTGGCTCTCTGTTTTGCAGTTCTCAGAAGACATCAGCAATTTCTAAGATGTGATTTCTTGTAGAATTTTTGAAATGTCACTTTCCCATATTGCCACATAAAGGTTTTTGTTGTCATCCTTGTATGTTTACTTATCTCTATTGGGATGGGTTGAGTTGGGTTCCGTTTCTAAGAGTTTGCTGTCACCTATGGGTGAAATTTGCTTCAATTTCTGCAGAAAAGTGGGAGGGGGGGGAAAGCCATGGAGCCATCTCTCAGATCCTTCATCCTGGTGATTTTTCNTCTAAGAGTTTGCTGTCACCTATGGGTGAAATTTGCTTCAATTTCTGCAGAAAAGTGGGAGGGGGGAAAAGTCTGTACCAATGGAGCCATGTCTCAGATCCTTCATCCTGATGATTTTTCAAGATGCATACACAAAGGTAGATTAGATCCTTAAGAATGAATAATGTCTATTCAGGTGCAAATCTGCACTGCAGAAAACTTGTCAAACAAGCAACTCTTCTGGCAAATTATTAAATGGAAGCTATATAAAACCTAGGAAGCGAGTTTATGTACAGATATCATTACTTAAAAAGCAGAGATTTGGAGAAGGTTTAGGAAAGGATGAATTTTCCTTTCACAAAGAACAATCCTTGTAAAAACTTATATATTCATAAAGGCATTTTTAAAAGCTGGAAAAAATGGAGTAATCAAGAGATACAGGTTGTAAATTATGCCACTCTGAACAGTTCCACTCTTTGTGCCATTATTTATCTCTAGAAGATCTCACATTTGTGGGGCAAAATTCACTATTATTCTTTTTGAAAATAGCTGGAGCTGATCTTTTGAACTCTGGAAAGAGGATGAATGCCATTTCACGATGTGTCTCATAGTGCATCCACTAAGTAAAAGTTCAGGTAGGGAATCAAAAGAAGAGCTCAGAAATAAATTAATAAAGACGTCTAACCTCAGGGAAGTTGAGGGATTTGGTGGACTTCCAAATATAAAGAAGTTTTGAAAGATGAAGTGAGAAATAACCTCTATTTATTTGATCCTTTTCAGGCTTGAGAAAGTATATCTTTGTGCCTTTTTTAGTAGGCAAAGATGATTTACCTAAAAGAACCCTGGTTCATAATGTTTTTCTCTTTCCATCAGGAATAACCTATGAGATCATACTTTTTTTTTTTTTTTTGGCTGTCTAACCTGTTTGGTTAAAGTCCCTATTTCACAGACTGAGTACTGAAACAGAGAGAAATGATGGCCTAAGAGTTAGTTATGTCAGGCAGCAAGAGCAACAAGACTCGGGTAACCTAAGTCCAGCCCTAACCTCTGGTCAACCCAATCAATTTAAGAAACCTATGGAGTTAGAGACAACAACAGTAAACAGACTGAATAGTCTATCATCAGAGTCAATTAAAGAAACTCAGAGATTTACTTCTGTCTACATTTCACGGAGTAGAAAACACTAGGGGTCCTTCCATCTAGAGTAAATGCTAATGATTCACAGGCTCTAGATAACTGAGTGGAACTGTTTTGGATAGTGGGACTATAATACGCATTTGAACAAGATTAAGCATAATACATCCTCATCAAAGACACTGAAATAATCAATAATTTTTGCAGATCTGTTTTCACTTTCCTCTACATTTTCTTTCCTTTTTTTTACAAAATCCATCTCTCAGCACTGATAAGTTCTTGCCTGGGCATTTGCTTCTGCTACACATATGCATTCCTTTCACAAAAGTCGTCACTGGAATTATTTCCACTCCAAACACACATGGCACAAATTGTTCTCCTTGTCTTTCATTGTCTCTCCATTTTCCCCTTACTCCCATTTCTATCGTTTTGCACACAAATGCTCTCTCACACACTCCCATCCTCTCTGGTCCTTAGGAAGGTGTCAAGACAAAGTGATTTCCTGTTTTCTTGTTTTCCTCTTAGTTCTTCCTCACAGGATGGATTGCCGCAGTTTACTGGTTCAGTCACGGTTTGGCCACTCTGTACCAAGCGCTTAGAAAAGTTCTTTTTCTTACTTGCCAGAAAATTTTATTAAAAAAGTCAAGCCATAGCCACGGTGACAGAAGAGGCAGAAGGACTAGGAAGATGCAAAGCCCATATTCTTGCAGCCTGCTCCTCACCTCCCAGTCTGTCTACAAACTTCATGACTTTTTCAGGAAAGGGACAGCCTTGTCATCAGAATCATCCTCATTTTCGCCCGAAGAAGCCCCAGCAGTGCGGAATGAATGGTGACCTGAATGCTATTTCACAGGATACATTCGCCAGCTGAAATCTAGCACATACATATTTTTAAAATATGCTTCTGAAGATATTTGATAAATGATACCTCATACCAAACATTTTATTTCCACAAGTCCCTCTTCAGAAGTGATAAATGGCAGCTGAAACATGACTGTCAGTAACTTTAATTTAAAGCTTCAAATGTAGCTTCAATTCCTTTCTTATCCATATTTTCTCCAGTGAAGCCTGTTGCATTAAAATATTTCTTTTACTGAAAAATCCATTTTCATATGATAGAACAGCAGCATTGCTGCATTCCTTCGGTTATTCCCAAACATATATCCACATATAGGTTTTATACATTTTACATACATCTCCAGAGTAGCTGAGACCTTCCTTATAAAATGAAAAGCCAAATCTCTCTTAGTCTTCACAAAGTGTCTAATTCAATTCTTTATTCTCAGGAGACAAGGAAGGAGAGACAGGGGATACAGCTTAGAATAGTTTTTCTTTTCTTTGACTTAATGTTTTATATCTCTCCCTTTTTATGCTTTAATAAGGGTTTCCTGGGTTATAAGATATGATCTGCAATGGAAAAGCTTTTCTTCAGAGGGGGAGAATTTGTGTTTCCTGAAGATAAGTATTAGTCTGAGGGCCTCTGTAAACGAATTCCTTAGTCAGATCACCTCAACTGAAATTATTGTATAATTTGCTGTCATGTATTTTATAAATTTTGATGCTCTATACTGTTCTGGAGCATTCCAGCTGTTCCAGCAGAACACAGTTAAAATATTAGTCTTTCACACAACAGTGATTTGATCCACTTACAGTTTGGAATATAAAAATCAAAGCCTGGATGGGCATCAAGACCAGAAACCAAAGCAGCATTTGCAGGAAAAAAAAAGAAAAAGGTAATTTCACTTCACTTTTACCTATCTCTGTCAAGTAACATAACTGCTAAAATCAAAAAAGGTCAAAAAACCCCTTTGAATTCTGCACTATGAACTCTGTCCTGCAGTAGATCCACTTCAAAGATTAACTGCATCAACAGTTGTATGAGAATTCACTTTATTGCAGGGAATTCACACAATCTCCACAGAATACACACCAATAAGCTAGAAATACAGGATATAGTCAAGTACAGATGAGATAACACAGCAGAAAAGGAAGGTCAATAGAGCTAATTTCATCTACTTGATTTTCTTCATGCTCACTGATATTGAAGAGGTAGTCTAACCAATGCCAGAAGTGAAGGCATAGCAACATATTTCTCCTCCAGCTAGTGAAAGCAGCTAATGATTTCCCTCCTCAGCCTTCTTGCTTTTTCGCTTGCTCCCTGCACAAGCTTTGCTGCTGCTTCAGCAGCATGGCACTCCTACCAGCTCCTGGGAGTCCCTTACTGTGGAGGTGTAGATAATTTGTGCAGAAGAACTGGTAAGGGAAAATTAATCGCAGTAGAATTACTTATTGAAGCAAGAGAGAGTAAAATCTGTAGGGATTTTCATGAAACAAAAGAGAGTTACTCTGTGCAGTTTAGAAAGTGTACCTTATATGGAGGTAGTATGCAGGGATGGGCTAAAGCAGCAGAGCTCTTTTGGCAAACATCAGCTGCTGAAAGTTCATGTGCATCAAGGACCATTAGGTGACTACAAGTCACTTCACGATGTCAGCAATGGCAAGGATAAATATTTATATCTTTGTCTACAAAGTATGACTCTATAGGCATTCTGTACACATAGCCTTGCAAACTATAAAATAGGGCTTATACTGAGTTAAACTTTTATGAAAATCATATTATTAAATTCATCTTCATAAATCAAAACTGCATCACTGGACATAAGTATGCATTTGAGACCAATGACTTACTCATTTTCAAAGAATTTCATGGTGAGTATAATAGTATATATGCATAAAACATGTGACCAAGACCATTTAAGAACTCAGACTGGAAAGGTTTGTGGACTTGGAAACATAAGGTGCCCATTTTACTATTAACATGCATTTTTATTAACACTCAATAAATGGGTGATCTCTGTAATCTGTGACAATAACATTCAAAGTACTTCTAATAAACTCTTTGTAAAAAGTCACATTTCCAATGCAAAAAGACCTCTTCTCTAAAATGGAAACATTAGACTCTAGGGCAAACTATGTGACTCCTGAAGAATGTCTACACAACCCCAAACTAAGAAAGCACTGATCTGTGACATTCTGCTATAATATCCATTTACACTCAGACACTGTGCCAAATTACTTGTTCTGATTTAATGTCAATGGACAGATTCATGTTATAAAAATCCCTGTCTTAAGGGAAAGACACAGAAGGCAGCATTTTGCCACTTTCTAATACAATTATTTGAAATACAAGATAACATTATTCAAGATGATTATTTGAAATAGCAGGTGACTAAAAGTAATGTTATATGTCATACAAGATAAGTTAATGCCTGTATCGGTTCACTTTTACCTCTGTGGTATGTTCACTCAGAAAGCAAAGAAATACAAAGTAAGGAATATTATTTGGCATTTGTCTAGAGAAGATAGTCCTACAATTCTACGATTAAACTTCACCAGCTGACATAATATTTTTTTCTATTTATAAATACAGAGACTGGAATTGGTCAGATTATGTTCTGTGAATAAATTGATTAATTCATTCAGCATAGAAAATGTATAAGCCAGTCCTGGATCTTTCAAAGTTCTTTGTTATTTATCATTAAAGAATTTGAATGAACGACTTTCAGTCCTTTAATTGTCTGTAAGATTTCTTCTTCAATAACCTCTTCTTAAAAAAAAAAAAAAAAAAAAAAAAAAAAAAGACACTGAACCAACCAGTTTAAAGCAAGAAATGCAAGGATAAGAAGATCATTACTGTGAGGCATGAACAAGTCTGTATTTGAAACTTATATTCTTATTCCTCAGAAATCTGTGAGGAAAGCAAAGGTAGAGAAAATGGTAAAGTCCATGGAAAAATGAAAATGGGATTTGTTGGCCAGAGGATCCAGAAGAGAGGTTATCCCTGTATCATGAGGTTTAAAACAGGTGGTTTTGAAAATAATCTCAGAATATTGCCAATGAGAACTGGAGATGGAAAGGCAGAGCACAGTACATAGCAATGTTTTCTCTCTGACTCATACAGAATACAAAAAAGGTGTCTGTCAAGCCTGTGTAATTCCAGCAACCAGTAGGTGTTTTCCAGCCTTTATCTGTTAAGATATCTCTGATATAAAAAGATTATTTTTATACATCCCCATGAAACTTTGGAAGGGGGGAAATTGGACCACATTTGACAGTTCATGAGCCTCTCGGAGTCAAATTTAACAAGTAAGTGCATCATTGTTATTCGCTATAAATTTGTACTTTTTTCTTGATGAACAAATGGACAGACACACATATAAACAGGCTGAGACTCTGTAAATCTTGTGGCTTGTGTCAGCTGGGATTAATAGAAAGCAGAGCCTCATGGAAAGCCAGCATAAAGATCATTTTGATGTGCCCATGAGTCTCACTCCTGTAATATTTTAGGCTCCAGAAACATTATATGTTACATGAATAAAGTACAGAGATGAAGCCACGATACACTAAAAAGCCAATGTTGCCAGGTAAAACACAACAAATCAGACTGCTACTGTGGGCTGCCATGACCACAGTTGCTGGATATAAACAGGCTGCCCTGGAAACAATTTTTCAGCCTGGAAAAACCTTTGCAATTTTGGAATATTTACTGTTTTCCATCAGAACACAACTGAGAATCCTGGAGGCTGAAGAGGCTGTCACCATCTGTATTCCCCTCTTTCCTCCATGTCCACAAAACTAACAAGATTGTGGATGTCTAATGTCAATAAATTTACACAGCCCAAGTCAACAAAGTGAGGCACGAGCTTTATCTTAGATTCGCTTTCTGAATCTTTGTTAGTCATTTTTAGCAATATCAGAAATGACCGTACGGAATTACAGCCTTGCATTATGAACAGCAGGGCAAACTGCAGCACCCAAATCACAATGACCTATCTGCTCTAACCAAGAGCACCTTTTGTAAATCTTTTATCCTTGATGTTTCCTCTGTAGCTCATTTCAGTTCTCCTCTTCATCACTTTTTCTCTCTAGATAGTTCTATCAAACCTTCACTTCAGTTTCCTCCCCCTTACATTTTCTCTTTGCTGTTTATTCCTTTTTGCCCTTGCTCTTGCTGGAGGAAGACATCATTTGAGGCCTCAAAAAGAAGCTGAGTGTCTCTTTTCCCCATTTGTGTGCATAAGAAATGTATGTGTGTTCTAGCTCCTTGTTAAAATTTTAAGACATCATGACTTTCTCTCCCTTCAGTTGCCTTAGGCAGGATAGAAGCTGAACGGCAGCATTCAATTAAGCTAATTTAATGTTCTATTGCCTGTCTCAAACAGAAAGAAAACAACATACATAGTATGCAAGGCAGGGCAGCACATTTGTGCTTGACAGTCTTCCACATATGCACCAAATTCAGCTCAAAATTAGTCTTAAAAAGCAATTGAGAATAGAAAATGGACATCTGGAAATTAGTTTTACACTAAGTGTTGAAAATATCACTCTTATTATTATGGGAAAAAATTGCATTCTGTGAAAAGTGGAGCCTGGATGACAGCATCTTTCAGAGCTGGCAATCTCATCTAGCCCTTAGAATAGCAAGCAGCACCATCCAGTGGCAAATTTTACTATTAAGTTCTTAATTTAAGCCAATTTCAATGCTATGAAAGTACCACAGTACCTAAGAGAAAATATTTTTCTTTAAAGCACACGTATGCGCATGCACACATGTCCACTCGTGAGCATGCACACTCACACACACACACACACAAACCAGAGACAGACTTTCACCAAAATAGTTTAAAATTAAACTTAAGGGGGTAAGTATAAAATCAGCATTCATATTGGATTAATAATACCATTAACAAAGACATTCTCACAACATATCAAACTAGGATCACGCTGAGGATGGTTGTTGCTCTACTATATTTTTTACTACATTTTTGTTTGAATTTGAACTTTTTGTGTTTTTGTCTTTACTTCCTTTACACTTCCTTAATTGCAGTTATAAGCAGCTAAAAGATGGCTCTAATTTATCTAACTAGTCTTGGCTCCCCTTTTTGGCATTGTCCCTGTTTTACCCAAGTGCTAGACGTATCATCTGTACTGATGCTATGATGCTCATATAAGGAGCAACATGTAATGCTCCTTTAGAGCACTAAAGTTATTTTGACTCTCTCCAAATGCACAGAGATCTCATCACCCTTCCCAAATCAAGGAAGGCCAGGGAATGTCTATAAGCATTGATATTCCACAGTGGTTAATAACCAGCTCAGTCCCAGGCTTTATTTTGGACTCCGCAACTGTGTGGGAGAACACTTATGGCACAGTTTTTCAAATAATTTACTCTGGGGCACAAGATAGATGGATCTTTTCTATGCCTGGGTCCTCTTACTCTACACAGTCCACTAACACCTATCTCAGCAGCCTTTACCACCTCCAGAATCCGCACATGCCTTGATGGCATTCCCCAGGTCCATCTCCTCAGTTTCGTGTCTTACAAAACATGATCTGTGTGGACTGCAATACAGTGCTCATAATATTCTACATTTTGAGTGGTAGGAAAAAAGAAAAAAAAAAGGAAGGAAAGAAAAAAGAGATGCCTTAAGATCATGGGAAAGTCAAAAGAGACCCACTGGGATGGATGGGAGAATTCCTGGGAAGGATGCAACCCAAGGGGGCTTTTTTTCCAACCTATGCCAGATTAAACATAGAAAATGACTTATGAATTCCAAAATGCCCCTTTCCAACTATAGAGAAGAATGGAGATATTGAACAGATTGCTGGATTTTTCTGATGGATTTCATGTTAGAGGTTGCACCCTGGATTCATCTGACAGAGTCTGCAACCTAGATGTGCAATGCCCACCTAGGGCTGGGGAGTTTGGACTCTGGTCTCTGGCTTTTGGTCCCGTCTCCATAGCAGGTGATGGAGATAACCAAGGTGGTCTCTTATGTCCTCCAACCAGGAGGGAAATTGTCTCAAGGAAGGACAAGCAAGGACTAGCTCTGGCTCAGGAATGCACTGCTGGGAGCTGGCAGGCACACTCCGATATACTGCCTTTCCGTATCTGCCCTAATCTTGAGTTCCTCTGCTCCTTCCCACCTCCGGTTAGGAGTGTGGGCAGGGCAACCTTTTATCTTGCCCTGTGAAGTACAGCTCAGACTCTTCACCAAAGGGACAAGATGGTTTGTACTGATAATGTGCCCCTAATTTTCTGCCATCAGATAAAGTGCTGTTTTAATTCCTCTTCACAATTTTTCCATCATAGTATGGCTGGAAATAACAGCAGCGGGGATATGTTCTTTTCCACAAAGTCCAGGGAGAGCAGTAGCTATGATTTTCTTTATCACACGTCTTTTCCAATAGAGGCTATGGATTTTCTGCTGTCCATTTGCTACCAATCTTTTGCTAGAATAAATGTGAAGGTGGAACACTCTAATCTACCCTCTTCTCTGTCTATATTTAAACAAAGATCAATATGAGAATGGACAGGAATTGAGAAACCGTGTCAGCATGGCTGACACTAAGTTGATCGCTGGTTTCTACAGCTTTAGTCACTGGGAAAATTCTCCATCAAGATCAGCCTGTTGCAATCATTCAGAATTACGTTTTATAAAATTCCATCTCTGCTGCATATTTTTTTCTGTGCAAATAGATGCGATACTACTGGAAATAAGAAAAAAAAGTGAACTGTGTGAGCATAGACTGTAGTAATAACAAACATCATATTTCATTTGCAAAAATGCTTCCTGCAACGATACCCTGGCTCAGCCAGCCCACAGTGCAAAACAAATGGACAGAATAAACCACATAGTCTAATCTGTAAAGATTTTACTGTATATAACTAATTTCTGCTAGTTAGAGGCTATTAAAAATCACTCTACATTGAGTTAAAGAAATTAAACTTAACGAATGCTTATTCATAATTTAAAATAGTTAATAATGAAAGCGTAATATGGAAAGAAAGTGGCAGTCTCCATTTCCATTAAAGTAATAAAAATTGTGATTATAAGTCCATGTTTCACAAAGTAAAAAGCCAGAGCTTTTAAGAACAGCTCTTGCACTTTCAAAACTGTTCTACATTTTGTTTCTAATTAGAGAAAATCCTTTGTAAAATATTTTTTAAAGACAATTACTTTCATATTTGTTTCTTCTGGTGTATTTAAATACCATAAGCAGTTAACACTCCATTTTAATTCACAGAGGAAAACAAATATATTATTAAAGGAAAATTTTGCACAAGGACACACAATTAATAATTCATTCAAGTTAATGATTTTTTTTAATAATAAATACCTAAGTTAAACATACCTCCTTATGTATTTTATGTGATATAGCTCCTGCGTAGCCACAAATACAGTTACTAAATACTAATAAGATTTTTACTAATTCACAAAACTTTCCTAAATATAATATTGACAAATATTTTCAGAAGTAGAAACATTTATTTTCAGTATAATCAGTATATTATCCCATTAGACATGTGCACGTATAAAGGAAAAGGAGAAATCAAAGATATCTTAATATACTGCAAAGTGGAAACAAAGAGATTTTACCCATGCCACTTTTCCTTGATTGTGCTGGACGAGCAGACGCAATCATATACCACTGCTTATTGAATTTGAGTGAATAGGGTGTAAATTATTGTTTTAATTATATACATAGAAAAAGGCTTTGCTGGAAAAAGAATAGAAATCAAAGAAAACACAGAAAACATATTTTTCTGATCCATGTATATTCATTCTAGCAGCTCGAAATTCAAACAGTATATATTTTCTAAGATTTTTGGTTAGATTTTTTTTAAAAATGTCAGTCAAGAGAGACAACACATTTTGAGCATCAAGACCAAAAAGAATCTATCTTGAAATATATTGTGAACTAATTCAGTACATCATATCAACATCTGTGCAAAACTCTCAACAACATCCACACCTTATACCAGATGTCTCCAAAGACCAATGTTAAAGCTTTTTTATAGCCCATCTTATCTACATTCATTAGTAATCCTGAAGGGTTAGATAGGAGAGCTAAGATAACAAAGGGAAACCTGACACATATCTTTCTTTTTTAAACATACACAAAAACATATATTTATAAACAACAACAACAACAATTTTTTTACTCTTTCTTTTCCAGGAGAGAAAGAGCGAATAGAAAACTGTAAAGAGGTCACATATCAATATTTGAAGAAAAATCATTTTTCAGGAGAATCAATGAGAGGACTGAAGGAAAGAATGGGTACATGAAAAAAGAAAGCAAGGAAAAAAGAAAGAAAAAAAAACAGATTTCAAATAGAAAAGGTAAATTGGAAATGGAAATATGCAATCTTATTAAAAGAAATAAAGCTTAAAACAAATGCTTGAAGAAACTAGATTCAACAGCTAAACATGTCTTCTGAAGACCAGAACGTCTTAAGACAATAAAACCTACAAGAACTGGTGATTGCCTTGCATTGTGCTCCTAGAAATTTGATGTCAATATAGATACAAACAGCTGCTTCAGGACAGAATTTACTCTGTATCTTTACACTGGTATGAATGTGTATTTATAACAAATAAATTTCATTTTTCAATATGAATCTCTAACTTCATCAGTGTACTTCACATAATTTGCTCCCATATCTGCAGGAGGCAGAAACTCTTGCAGCTTGCTCTACTGCCTGCGGTGACTGAGGTAGCAAAGGGCATGCGGAGAAGGGGAGGGAAGGATTAAAGATGAAAAGTATGGAGTGGCCAAGGTCAGAGGCACAAGGTCTGGGGCTCCTGTTTAGAAGAAAAGGACTGTGTAAGAGGAGCTGGAAGGCAACCTTGGCATCGCTATTAGGAGCTGTAACAGATAAAACACTTCCTCTCTCTTCATTGCTACAAGGCAATGTGAACACACTTGTCTAAAAGTGTCTGGGATGTCCACACTGCCCGATGCTGCTTTGCTAATGATACTGAGTAAAGCAGAAAAATATAAAAGACCGATAAAAGAAGAGGAGCAGCAGCACAGAAAATGAAAATCCATGACAGATCAGTCCTGCAGCAAAAACAGCAATTGATTTCTGTGACAGTGATAACTACTAATGGGATAGCAGATATATGCTGAGAAATCAGGACCTCAGGCAACCACAATTTTAAATACTTCATGTAAGGTGGGCCACTGTTATATATTCTAGGAGTATTAACATCCATTTAATGGAAGGGATCCATGAAGGAGTCAAACAACAGCCAGACTTTAGTGCCTGTAGTTTCCTTGCCTTTGGAGACTTCCTTGGCTCCAAAATGGCTTTCTATGATGCAAGCGTGAAACCTCAGCCATTACATACATTAGTAACCTCACATTTTTCTGATTGCTAAAGGATTATGTAGTTTCTTGGAAAATAAAAGCTGCATTAAAAAGTATTAAGATTGTTTGGTGTTCTGCTACATGCCTACACACGTTTAAATCAAAATCCAATCCAGTTCCCCTTCACCCTCTTTGCCCATTTATAAGGTACATAGAGCCAGTTTTAGCCTTATAAATAAATCACCACTCCTGAACTGTATAAACTAAATGTCTGAAGCATCTGTCAAGTTGCATGCATCTATTATTGACATTTGATTAGGAGATGTTCGACTGTCTTATTCACCATTTCAGAGGATAACAGGATGAAAAGCTTAAAGTATGTAAGGGATACAGAAGAATAATGAACATGCTAGACAGTTGTTACAAAGAACCTTATAGACTTGAGTTATTTCTCTCTACTAGAGTAAATCAGATGCAATTCTACTGAGATAATTTATTGAGGCTGTGTGTGCTTGTGTGAATAAAAGAGGGACGGATCCTTCTATCTCCTCCTTATTTTAAGATAATCAGACAGTAATTGCTTTCAGTTTAAAGAAGCCTGTTGGAGCCCTGTGCTATTTCTGACATGTCTTCCGCCTTCTTTACTGATGTGAGGCATTTTAGTCGGGTATGATACCTCAAGTCTTTGGAATGAAGTTGTAATATATGTCTAAAGTTCATTGTCCCTTGACTGTTTCATGTTATCTCCGACTCCATTTCCTCTTTAAATAATACAGGAAGAGAAATACTAAATGTCATATTAAAAGGCATGTTCAGTTTAACCTTTTTAAAAGTACACTAAATTTAAAGTGTGCTTTTGAGGTGTTATAGAAAAGAAAAATCCAAAGCATTTTTTTTTCTTTGACATGTTTGTCAGCTATTTTAATTAGTTTTTAAGCCAAGACTTTCCCCACCTTTGTTAACCAAGTTCTGCTTTTACACTCGCAGCCAAGCTACAATCCTTTTAAAAATACAAAAACAAGATGTCCTAAAAGAAAGGTACTCGAGAACTGTTCCAATAATAGTATTGCCAGAACTGGTTGCAATTCAGGACAATTTCCTCAACCATATCTGAGAATTCTGTGTTGAGTGCAGATGGTACAGCAAGGAATCAGAGACAGTACATTAAAATCCCAGGATGATACTGTCCCTGTTGCATTTACAGTGAAGGGGAAAAATAAAATCAAAGCACAAAATGTAACTTACTTCCAGTATAATCAGGACGTAGACACCTACTAAGATGATGGATGCAATTGTTACTTGTGTTTCTATACTTGCATGCAGGTATTGATACTTCACGGAAAGAGGGACGCTCCCCGGCTCTGGTAGGAAAGCTTGAATGTTTACGAAGATGGTGCCTCTGGACAAAGAAAGAGAAGTTTTGCTTCCTTATGAAATGAAACACCTTTAGTTTTATTTATGCACTAATAAGTATATATGCATATATGTGTTTTTTTGTTTTTTTTTTAATTTTAAACAACTTTTTCAAATATTTTAAATCTACCCTTCTAGATAGTATTTTCTGGAATGTAACTCAAGTACAAACCAGTCTTGGAGATACTTTTAAAAATCAAAGGAAAAGTCATGCTTTCCTGCTCCTCTACAAAGGCAGTGATAGATTCTTTTCAAAATATTTTCTTTTTCCATTACAGTCATATCTATGCAAACTACTATTTTGACAGATCATTTCCCAGTCTGTTAGCCAACCTGTTTAGTATCTCAAAGGTTCTAGTTGTGATGATTTGATGATTTCTTCTTGAACTTAAGGGCAATGACCAGTTGTAAACAACCTGCAACAGAGTAAAATTTTGTAATAATAATAAAAATTATCAAATGCGACCTAAGGCTCTGTCTTTTGTATTTTTAACATTTTTTTTCTATCTTCTATGTTTTTAGGAGAAATGTTTGTGGACAAACATTTTAGCACGTACCAGTTTAAACCCTCTCCACTTGGGTGAGTATGTCAGAGAGAGTCCCTGGTGCCTGCACAGCTCTCTGAACAACACCACAAACTCTACAGACCTTGGCCCACCCTCCTCTGGGCTCTCTGTGGTGCCCCTGCGGTTCTAAAATATTTCCTCTTAAATTCAAATTACCTCAAACAAAAGGGAGTTAAAGCCCATGAGAGCGATGCTTTTATGGCATGACTCCACCATGCGCCCACCGCCAGCCTTCCCTTGACAGACACGTCCTCTAAACCACAGGGAAATTTACTCTTAGAGACAACAGCCTGCTTCATTCCCAAAGACTATCGGGGAAAAAAGATAATGTACAGGAGGTACAGAGGATAAGAGGTCCCGAAACAGACTCCTACCCCTAGACGTTAAGATGAGCAGATGGTTTGTTCTTCAGAAGTTTGTACTTCATGAAAACTTTCTAAAAATTTACATTTAGTTGTTATCGTGGCGAATGACACTTACTTACTACTATTCAGGTAAGTTTAGCCAAATAAGGTCTTAAAATGTAGATCCAAAGACTGCAACTATTTTAATGAAAAAGCACTGGAAGATAGTTAAAACTCAGTTAGCTGTAGCCTAAATTCTCCCTCCTGTCCTCACCCTATATCCTAAAAAGTGCATAAAGACATCTTGACTCGCTAATTTAGAACATGATGAACAGAAACATCTGAGGTCTGTATACAGAGGGTAGATTATTCTGGCTATTCCTTTGAGTGTAGGAGGAACTGCCGCTGCTGTGTGTAATGATGGGTTGCTGGAGCAAACTGTGCTACAGCTATCGCACAGCAGCAGGAAGCTCCCTGGGCATCACTACCACAAGCACAATTTACCTGTGTTTTCTCATCAGTGGGATGGGTGGTTTAAGAAAAAAAAAAATGCCATTACAGTGCTGTTTGCTGTGCTGTGACACTAGTCCTGCTGAGGACAGTGGTGGGAATACAACTGACATGGTCCAGATGTGCTGCTACTGGCAGAAAAGACAGGCCAATTCACACATACAGAGACAGAGGCAGCTGTTTGCATGTCAGAATGTTACTTATTCAGTGAGGAAGCTTAGTTTCATTTTTCAGTGATGCACAATGACACATCCTAAAAGCTCTTCCTGAATTCTCTGGGAGACAGCAGCAGGAAGTTGTTATAGACAACATCAACAATAATAATAATAAAAAAAACCTTAAGAGAAATAAAGCCACTAGGTGCGACATGTTTGAGAAAAAAAAACAAACATCAAAATGTGAAAATGTAATTCAGCAAGTGCAAAAAAGCACTTCACACTTGTTTTTCCCCTTTCAAGAAGTCTTTTGAAATTTTGCCAATTTTGACAAGAGCCTCTATGTTAAGTCAGAGGCTTAAATTTGACAAAATTTTGATACAGGAAACTAAAGAGAATCTTAGAAAGATGAAATAAAATGCAGTTTCACTGTTACCTTAATACTGCTTCTAAAGCTGAAGTTGATATATGTTTCACAGTAGGGAAAGGCACTACCTGCAATTCCACCCAATGGTGGTGGAGATGCAAGTGCTGAAACACATCTCAGAAAGAGTGAAAGAAAATTGTGAAGACCATCACCTGCTGCTGGCGTCTCCTTCTTGATCCAGCATCTTCAGTCTGGCTGATTTGTACCACAATATATTCCTCTCTTTGCTGACCAGCTACATCTGCTACAAAGGGACCTCCTATTTCTAGTTTCATCAAGGCAGAATCATGAAAGTCTGTAAGATTCATAGCTGTCAAAAAAAGTTGTTAAGGTGCAAACTTACAGTAAAAATGAACAAAAGGTTGCACAAATTCTAGGTCCAAAGAAAAAAGACAGAAACTAGTCAACTTACACTGAAAGCATTGCTCTCTTAAAATGCTTAGATTTATTCAAAGAATAAAATAGATGTTTGTTTTCTCACCAACTACCACTATTTTAGCCAGGACACACAGCATCACACTGACCACATCCATCCCTTCCTACTGACTTTTGACACTACTCACAGTTTCAGCTGACACTGTAGATGTAGGTAAATGTAGGGATCTGCAGCTACCACTGTAGATGTTCCAAACTATTTTGTGAAAATCCACAAATACAGAAAAGTAAGGCTCTTCAAGTGCCAGTACTAGATGAAAGGCTGTATCATTAGCTCAACATCTTAAATGTCACTGAATTCATACAGGTTTTTGAAAACATTGTAGAAGCTGCAACTATATGAAAAACTAAATCAGAATCAATGGCCTATTCATACTGCACATTTTTTTATTTGGTCAAGATTTCTCTTATTCACAAGTTTTATAACATCTAAATGGTACATATTCAAGCACCTCCCAGGAGTCATGATCTCTTTCTTCTCCAGTCTCCTTCTTCCTTTTTATCTTTCTTTTTCAGATACCTAGCATGAGGTATCAATCTCCATTTCTCTTAAAATATACCTTAAAAGTCAAGCAACCATGAGGCACAAATGCATTGGAAGCCTGGCTCTGTTAGCTCCAGTGCCTTGAGGATTATTTAAATACAGCAATGCTAGGAGTCCATTTCTGGCATGACTAAGAGAAGCATCCATGGGAGTCTGGGGAAAAGGGAAATCCTGAGGTTTTTAACCCCTTTGTGATATTTTGTAAATGTAACAGAATGACTATATGATTCTGTCATTACTGCCTGCAACCAGATAGAAGGTTAAGGTATCACCACAAAAAAAAATCCTAAAACAGGAAAGGACTGTACACATACATGTGCTATAGAAATAATTTGACATAAGCACATCTTTGAGCTTCTTAAGGTTCTTAACATCTAATTGAATATATTACAAAGAGCGAATTTGTTCAAGAAAAACTATATATCCAAAAGAAATTTATGAGAAAGAAGCTTCAATGCTTATAGGATTCAGAGATTTTAACAGGAGATGGAAAAAAACAGTAGACCCAGTAGAATATTGTATCCTGCCTCCTTGTGAGTCCTAGTAAGGCCATCGTGAACAGACCAGGCCCTTGCTCTCCTCTGGCATGAGGGCTTGATGGCATATTGCAGAGCTCCTTCAGCTTTAAGAGTTGCATCTTTCCACATTCCTATGAGGAAAAGTGCATCCAGACAAGCCATATCTCTCCTACTCTCACCCAAAATATATCCTAGCAGATCTAGCAGCAGGTGACTGGCCCATGCATTGCAAAGCAATGTAAATGCTATCCTGCTTAGCACAGTGAGGAGAGCCACCACCAGCACCTTTTATAGAGAGTCAAGCCCTCAAGCATCTATTTACCTAAAAATATGCCCAAGAAATGATTTTTTTTAATGCACCAGATCAGGAGACAATTCTCATAAAGAGAAATTATACAAGGGCCTTAGCAAGGTTTTAAGTATGACTTGACATCACATCATCCATGCCCTAATACAGTGATATTAGTCTCCACTGGAACTACAGCTATAGCTTCAACTAGAGACATTAATTATACCTCTAAAAAGCCTGCTGACCTCAGGTCATTAACTTGGGACAGTCTGCATTTTATTAGGACCATAGTCAATAATTTACATCTACAAAAGCTTCAGGTCTGTGTAATTATGGCAGCTCCCATTTAAGCAATACTTTTAAAATAAATCCTGTAATTACCCAAATGACATATTAAGAGGCTATTACAAACGATGCTTAAAAATAAAGGGGGAAAAAAATGAAACTTCATTTTGAATAACAGTGGTTCCTTCCTGCTTTACTTACAAAGATGAAGATACTTAAGATGTCTTTTTTTTTTCCATTCCCTTCCTTGCATTTATGGAACTGCTAGAAAGAGTCATAGTAAAAAAAAAAATAATAATACCAAGTTCTTATTTGATTGTAAGTGAAACTGAACATCATTCAAAGGTCTGGACAGAGGCAGTAAGAGCTGAAATCCCCTCAGAGTTATCTTTCTCTGAATAATATTTAGAGACTCTGTCATAATTCCATTGTTATAAAGCTGCAGATCACAGCCTTTAGGAAAGGCAGAATCAAACTAAACCAGGAGAAAACTATGGTCGCATTTACATAAATCAAAATTAGATTTTTTTACTGAGCAGTTCTTCAGAATACTTTTTGTTGTGCCTTATCTCAATTTTATATTTTGCTTAAATTGACAGAATGTGGTCTCTTCTCTATTTAAATCATTCAAATGTGACTTTTTCTTATGAGAAAAGCAAAAAAAAAATCCCATTCAAATGGGACTTTTTGCTTATATTTTTCCTTCTAATATTGCCTCTTACTCTGCAGTTTACCTATGCTGGGATTTTTGGTCTTTCCTCAGCCTTTTTTTACAATGTTGCCTGTGATATGTGCCTTTAATGCAAAAAAAATCTCCCTGATGAGATTTACAGACAGAGCTGTCATTTGTTATTTCATTTCAGCTAAACTACCTCATTTTTATATAGTTCCACTTTGGAAATTATATTATTGCTGTGAATTATTCTGCTCCTATCAAGGGATCTGGGTTTGTGTTTGCTTTGTGGCTCTCTATATTTACATCTGGAACCAGCTGAGGTCTACAGCTCAGATCTAAACTAAGAGCTTTTTTTTCCCCGTCTGGGTTTTCTGGCTTGCTGCTCTGAGAAGGATTTGAAGAGTGTCTGAGAATCACCTCATGTCACTTGGCTTTTAGTAGCTTATGTGGATTACCTGATGGAGCAGGATGCAGTGACTAAACATTTAAATTATTATTTATTCGCTTAAATTTATACTTCTACATTGTGGACATCTGTATGAGTTACTTACTTTGCTTCCTTTAAAATCAGTCAAAATACAGTGCTTTTAGGGTGTAATGCATTGTCTGATTTTAGACCACCACATTAAGGGCAAAGGAATCACTCTTTAAAAGCATCTTCAGGTCATTAACTTGGTAAAGACAGCTTAGGAAGACTGAGAGACAGCCTAGGAAGACTGAGAGGTTGCTGAGATGAGTTACACCCTAAATACTGAATCCCTGCTTCCCCCTCCATCATGGCATTTATTTAGTATATGAAGTACTAAACAAAATGCCATGATTTACAGAGATATTCCGTCACACCTCCATGCAGATGTCTGGCTTCATTTTTTTTTTTAACATTTGCTTGTATCGCCTACTCTGCTCTCCCATTGATCCTGACTTACGACCAGGTCAGTTTCTTAAGTTTCTAACATTTTAAAGGAGACAAATACACATTTGACTCAAATACTTTCATATATTGTCCTTAACTGAAGTTATTTCTACACTGATCTTTGGAGGTTTCTCTTTAATCTCATAGACTGCTGTCCCATCCCCACCGTGAAGGTGTTTCCACATCCTCCCTTCACAGTACATCATGCTGAGCCACATGTTCTTCTCTACCTGCTAGGTCTTTTTTTATTTTTTAAAGCCTCAGCAGTTTGGCTCCACTGGAACCCAACCTTCCTCTATGCACTCCCTCCGTAGCACAGGTTTTCTGAGATCTTAATAAACTCTTCTTTCCTATAGCATTTTCTCAAACAGGTCTTCAGATTCTGCTTTATTGGCTGCCTCAATGTGACCCCAATCCTCACCTACCTACTTTGTAGCTTGATTATTTCCTTCAGGACAAATGCTTAGTATAGTTCCAAAAGCACCAACAAATACATGCCATGAAAAAAACTGAGGAGTATCTGACAGTAGAGGACCATGGCAGCAAAATAGAAAAAATTCAAAATGATGAGGGAAGTAGTTTCATTCATTTGATTGTTTTATGCTCCCTGGGAAAAGAACTTAGCTTTTCAGGACCTCCACAGAGTCAGAAAAATATACTAGATTCTGAGTATATATAGTGTCTTCTTCTATCTATACTTCTGGTTCAGGGACTGGGAAGTATGATTTTTCAGTACCACTGAAGGTACTGGCATTATGATCACCAGTTTTGCTAGTTACCTAATCTTGCTCCTTAATTAGCCCTTTTGCACTCATCATTCAAACACTTTGTTTGTAATAAATAATGTGAAATTCACATAAATATGTGAAATTGTTCTAAAAAGTTCCACTGAACTCAATTAAATAACAGCCTTGCAGTTAAGTTTCAAAATATTATTAAAACTTCAATACATCTAATGCTTTCTGAATTCACATTCTTAATTCATAGAATCATAGAATCACAGAATGCCTAAGGTTGGAAGGGACCTCTAGAGGTCATCTAGTCCAACCCCCCTGCACACGCAGGGCCACTCAGAGCATGGGGCACAGGGCTGCATCCAAGCGGGTCTTGAAGATCTCCAGAGAAGGAGACTCCACAACCTCTCTGGGTAGCCTGTTCCAGGGCTCTGTCACCCTCACTGTTAGGAAATTTTTCCTTAAGTTCCCGTGGAATGTTTGGTGCTTCAGTTTGTGGTCATTTCTTCTTGTTCTGTCAGTGGCCACTACTGAAAAGAGGCCAGCACTATCCTCCTTGCTGCCTCCCTTGAGGTAACTTGTACACACTGATCAAGTCCCCTCTCAGCCTTCTCTTCTCCAGGCTGAACAAGCCCAGCTCCCTCAGTCTCTCCTCACAGGGCAGATGTTCCAGGCCCCTGATCATCCTAGTGGCCCTGCGCTGGACTCTCTCCAGCAGCTCCACATCCCTCTTGTACTGTGGGGCCCAGAACTGGACACAGTACTCCAGATGTGGCCTCACCAGGGCTTAATTCTGGACTGAGCATCATGAAATCTCTCTGAGCCATTGAGAAGGAAGGTAAATCACTGAAAACAACCACTAACAGGCAGTGTGATTTCTCTGACTTCATCTGATTTGGACTGACTAGATTGATTCAGCCTTGAATTAAGATGTTTTATTTTCTTTTTTTTTCTGGAAGTGGCACTTAAAGAGCAAATGAATAGACTGAGCTTTACATTAGTTCTGTGCAAATACATACCTTTCTAAAGGTCAGTCCTTCCTCCAAACAGTTTAATAATGAGAACAGGTAAAGTAAACAAGTAGATCAAACTGAAGGAGTTTAAACATATATTAAAAAAAATCAAATACTTGACCAATCTGGGAAAAATTCACAATCCACTAGCTAGTTCACCTAGACTGGCAAAAATCTCTCTCATATAGGTGGAACTTGGCACAGTGCAAAGGCTTTTGAAAAGAAAACAAACAAGAATATTACTGAAACACTTGTCAGGGATAAAGCAAAGATGGAAATTCACAGCTCAGTAAGCTAGGTGTGAGCCTTTTGTCTTAGTGCTGGAAGATGTTATACCTTTTCTTACGATAAGCAAACATTTCTAGTATTGAGAAGAGCAGACATAGGAAAAATTGTCAGAGGCAGTGAAAGAAAAAGGAGGCACTATATCATATAGACATTAATGCTTCTTTAAATAAAACTGACTTAGCATACAGTTTGATTGTCTAATTTCTTGTTAGCATCCATGAATCCCCATTACTTTATAATTCCAGAATGCCCAGATGTGTTCCAAAGGTTAGTGCACAGATTTGCTCCAGCTGACTCTTCCACACTGCTTGAGTAAAATTTAAAATTTTGCTTAGATCAGAAAAGAATTATGAGGTACACAGTATATGCAGAAGTACAAGAACAAACAGAATATTTAGGATATCAGAATGTTCTTCAAAATTGAAACTTATGTAGTAGGAGTTAAGTAAGAAGTGAGGTTACCTGAAGGTTTGAATGGCCAAAATGTTAGACGAAATAATGTTTTAGAATAAGTACAGGTAACTAAGCTAAGAAGTGCTAGAATTTATTCAGCTGCTGTATTTCTTCTTCTGATTTTAAAATCTGCTTTCCAAAAGCACATCATCTTATTAATTATTGATGCTTCCTGCTTAACACACAGCCTTTCAGCAAAGATCTGAAAATGCTTCACAGATTTTTTATACTTGGATTATTGAATCTTGCTTTCTGCAACAGAGGGTCCTGCAGTCTAATATAGATGTAGTTCTCTCTGGTGTGCAAATACATACAGTTAGAATTTAGGTCAATAAATCACAAGTGGTGAAAAAAGGCAAATATCACCATTATTTTGAAAATTAAACACGTCTTAGACACTCAGAAAGTTTCTCTTAATCGAAAGGAGGCTACATTTTGTTTTCAGAAATCACAGCCAACTCTCCTTAGAGGTTAAGGTCGGGTTTGTATCCAATGCGATGGTCAAAGCAAAGGGAGGTACAAGCGGGTACATACAGAAAACACAAAAGTCCAGGAGGAATCTTCACATAAGGAAGAACTTCTTTCCTGTGAGGGCGACAGAGCCCTGGCACAGGCTGCCCAGAGAGGTTGTGGAGTCTCCTTCTCTGGAGATCTTCCAAACCCGCCTGGATGCCACCCTGTGTCACATGCTCTGGGTGTCCCTGCTGGAGCAGGGAGGTTGGACTAGATGATCTCTAGAGCTCCCTTCCAACCTCAGCCATTCTGTGATTCTGTGAAAAATAACTAAAATAAATATAAGCAAGATATGAAATGATAAAAACACCAAACAGAACTAGAATAAGTGGAAAAGAAGTGGAGAGACACCATATGGAAAGCAGGTCTCCCCCACACCAGCAGACACAGTTCTCTCCCAGTAGTAAGAAGCAGAAAGGCTTGCCTTCAAATGCCCAACTTACTTTTTTCTATTTTCCAGGTTTTTCTAGTGCATACAGTCATCGTGTCCATGAGACCGTACAAACACAACACACGCGTCCATGTACATGGCATTCATGAAAAGAAATAGAAATGGAAGGTTTTTTTAAAAAGTGAAGTACATAGTAGTTGTTAGTACACATTCAGTAGTTCTTAACAGCTTTTAGGCATGAACAAGTATTAAAGAATATTCATATGCATAATTTAGCATTATATGAGCTAAGTAAGTCACTTGTTTTCCACTCAAAGTTGTTTGATATAATAACCACTAAGGGGCTTGTGATAAGGACTACTGTAGCGCACCTGACAGTTTACCAAGAAATGGCTGTACACATTCAGAGAGAAGCTCCTGATCTCTCCTGGGAATACTGCAGTCTGTCAGCCAACAGAAATCATGTCTTTGACATCACTCTGAATAGCTAATATTATCCAAGCCTAGCCAAAAAGGCAAATTCTTTCTTCACTATGCAACAAAGTAGAGGATAAACATGTGAGTTCACATCCACACAAATAAAGACTGGCAGCCACAGTAAGGTGACGTTCAGAATTGCTCACATCTTTTCTAAACCTCATTTATGAATTCAATCTTTCTCCTTGACCCTTTTGCTTGAATTACCATGTCACCTTAAATATAAGGCATGGTTTTGCTGGATTTCTTACCTCTTACTCATTTTCCCACAGATCAGTGAACCTCAGCAGAGGAGTGCAAGGACAGAACATCCAGTTTTCAACACCTATGACAGAGGCTAAGCTTCAGCTCTGGGTTTGTTGGAAGAAATGGAAAGGCATAATTCTCACTGTCTGACAGCTATTTGGCTAAAAGCATCCTGACATAATAGGTAAAAGTTGAAATCTAGGAACACTTGCTAGTACTCCTTTCGTAGTGGCACCAGTGCTTCCCTGGAATAAGCAAATGGAATAACTGGTTATTAAGTCAACATAAATAACATTACAAACAACCCAAAATCTGAGAAAAGAGAGCAAATCCTCAAATTATGGTATGATAATTGACTGAAGCTTGAATGCAAAGACTTGCTGCTAATATTCCTTGATTTGAGAGACTGAGCCATTATAGCCCTGATGCTGTCTATGACCACATATATGTATAAATAGGAGCTTTCAAACATAGTTTCAAAGACAAAAATATTGATGTGAACAGGATACTGGCAGGGATCTACAACTGATGCTATCACTGGTCCTACTACCTCTTCACTTGTTTTCCTCCAAAAAACAATTATCTCAACAACTAATTGCTATATATGACCTTTAAGAATTAATCTTTTATTCCTTCTTTATCCTAATAATATACACTGAATCCTCTCAGGATACAAGACAGAAAGCAGCCTTTCAGCCAGTTTATCAATGAAACTTCAGTTCAATTTTCATGAGAAGGATACAGAAGCTTTCCAGAGGTGATACAGCAAACATCTGCCAGGGCTCACCTTGATCTGGATAAATGCCAAATAAAATCTAGGGCAAGAAAAAAGACACGCATATATATATATATATATGTATATACACACATACACATTAAACCATATTAATACAAAAATTGAAAATTATCTACTAAGATTGTTTCAAATCCTTAAGGGAAACTGTTTCAAACAATTCATAAGTTTGATAACAAATCATAGGTTTGTCTTCAATATTTTCAGGTATATTGTCCTACAACTTAAACCCTGTCATACAACACATAGTAAGGACAAGCAATTATCCTTAAACTTCCTGCCAAAGTCATATACCTGATTTATTTCATTCAATTGCCTCTTAGAACAAATTTGTAATCTTAAGCATCTGTCAGGAAATAAACACTCCCATCTGAGGGAATATGGAAAGTAATTTTTTTCAGCCTGTGATACAAAAACCTTGCAGCCAAAAATGTGCTCCTCATGGCAGTTAAGGGACTGCAAGTTTTGCAACCAGAGGCTTTGTTGATGTGAAGATTTCAGGGGCAGAGGTCAGTGGCGAGCCACCTGCCTCCTGCAATGCTCCATCTTTAGCACAGTGGAGCGCTGTGATTGCTCCCAGCACGTCGCTCCTGCACGTCACTCCTGACAGCTCCTCTGCTTCCCAGCACCATCCAGCTGTGCCGTTTATGTTGCTACTGTGGAGAAGCGAGTGCAGAAAAGCCGAGAGAGGAGCCACTCAACATCTGCCTCTAGCTGCCTCGCAGCATCACAAGATGGGCAAATTTAAAAGCCAATATGGTGATGCTCTTATGTGGTGACAGAGGCACAACAAAGATTAAGAACAGTCCTAATGGGACAGGAGGAGGAGAGGAAAGAGGAATGTGAAATGTTAGGAATGAGACAGGAAAACACTGGCGTGCTTAAATTTCAGAGGCAGAAAGAGAGCATGTTTCCCAGAGAAAAATGAGGGCAACAAGATGAAAAAGAGAGGAATACAGATTGTTGAAAGGGAAGGAATAGTGCACAGGAGAAATAAAGGAAGGAAGGAAAGGGAAAGGAAGAGAAGGGAAGGGAAGCAAAAGAGAGAAAGAAAGAGAGAAAGAGATAAAGACAGAAAGACTTTCTAAAGACAGGTTGGGGTCTTTGGTCTGCCAAGAGGACAGCTATATATTCTTCTTTCTTCTAGACTTTCAGTTCTCATTTCAGAGAGGCTCTGCTTTTCCTCAGGGGCTGCAAGCACTCACTGTCAGGAACTACTCCTAGATTTTTTATTTCAACAGCCACTCAGGAAAGCAGAAAGTCCACAAAAGATTTTACATGGTTTATTTTCTTCCATGAGAGAATGGCCATGTAAATGGAGGATGCAAACATTTTGGCAGGGGAGAATTTATGAATATTCCACAGGTTTTAAGTAGTATCAGAAGACTTATCCTAAATTTTAAATGGACCTATCAATGACATATAAGTTTGAGTTTAAATTGCCTCCTCAAATTCAATTTCCAACTCTTCCACATTGTCCAAGGTGGCAATTACTACACCAAAGAGTGGTCCAAGTATATATAAGGCTCTGTACATTACTGTCATTTTTTGCCATCTTATCCCCATCATTAAAGCATTATTTTATTAGCTAAATCCAAATATCATACCTCATTTCGAATTACTTGTAAGGAATTAAAAGTAGTTGCAATAGGAGGGGGGAAAAAAAAGAGAAAGCATCCAATACTTACAGAGCAGACAACTACAAAGATAAAAAGGCCTGAAACTTTTAGGAATTTTAGACAGCATCTGAAATGCAAGAAACATGTATTTATTGAATGATTACTTTTAGAAAATCATTTTGCTCTATTAATAGTTCTTCACTTCCAGCACCATCATGCTAAGCACTTCTGGGTGACACCGTGCAGTCTGTTTCACCGCACGGCCACCACTAGAGAGGGTCAGCAAGGGTCTGGGTGCACAAGCAACCACAAGGGCCTCCTGCCCTCACTCTGCTGCCAGCCCAGTCCCATGGTCATGGGAAGGAACATTTTCCTCTTGGGAAACTGGAGTGAAGCTGCAGCACAAGCTGGTGCCAGGACACAGAGCTGCTTGGCCCTTGCTTCCCCGAGCTGCCCACAGAGCCACCCCAGCAGCTTTGCATGTGCCACCACGGGGAGGGACAAGCTGCAGAGCCTGTCTAGCACAAGGTGGAAGGACCAGTGTTACCAAGGGGAGGGAAATAAGGAGCAAAGCGGGCAGGACCCAAAGCCGGTATCACAGACAGCACAGTGCTGGCGTCAGCCAATAACACCACGGCATTGCCCCAGCACCTGGCTGTGGCCCGTCAAGGGCAGTGTGTGGAAGAGATGGCATCACACACTCTCCAGCACAGAGCAGGCATTTCTGCAAGAACTGATCAGCAGGAAAGCATACCAAGAAAATCCCATGACTAGCCTGAAAGCCCAGTTTCACACGGAATACCAATACATACAGCCATAGGCCACTTAGTTTGCAGCTCCCTCTAAGAGGCTTACTTTCATAGGGGGTTACTTTCTCATTGTTTTGAGCATCAGAGCAGTTTTCCTCACATAAAAACCTAAAATCGGGGCTCTACACACATTTCACTTGTTGCATAGAGGGGTATTATAATCAAATAGTTCCTCAAAATTGGAATTCTGATATGCACCCTTAAAGGTATTGGGAAAAGACAAGTAGAAAATGGAAATGAACTTTAAGAATCTCTCAGTTTTGGAAGTATCTCTTTAAAACAATTCACGAGCATCTCTAGACAAACAGACAAAAAGAACTAGAGTTTTTTCCATAGCACATCTGTGGTCTTTGAGGGAATGCTCACATCTAGCTATTCAGTGCAATCAAATGTCCTGAAGTGTTACAGCTTATTATTTAATTGGTTAAGTAAGGAAAAGTCTAATTTAAAATTTTAGATGTAGAAAATGTATGTTCCTGAGTAATAAATCTTTAGACGTGAGTTTTAAATTAGCATTTTTGTATCTTACCATAAAAGGCAACTCAATAAATTATTTTCATGTTGCCCATCAGTATGTTACACAGATGTCTCAATTTAGAGAATGACTTGCCCTTATTACATCTTTTTATTAATTGAAGCCATTGATGTTCTCATCCTATCTTTTCAGAAGTAAACACTTAAAAGTTGCATGGCTTTCCTGACAGAATGATAAATGTAGGGTTTGATTTAAGCCTGATGATAGCAAGAAGGAAAACATTTCAAGTTACTAGGATAATTAGCTGAGAAGGGAACACTGCAATAAATAGCTGCATTGGCAGATGCTGTAGAACAAAATATTAGAGTAGCCTGAAGAGAGTCAGAAATATTTTTTAATCACAGTGGAAATCAGTTTCTAAATCAAGTTCATTGATTGAAAACACTGTGAGTGACTGGGGATCCATTTTTGAACATTATTGTTTTCTAAAGATTCCCTCTTCTCATTAGAGTTTTCCAAACAGGTAGAAAAAATAGTTAATTAAAATATGAGGTCACAGTCAATCTGGCTGCAAAGGTGCTATAACAAATTTACAATGGTAGAAATTTTACAGACTTTGTACAAAATAAAAATCTGGAGAAGGCGGCAAAGATAGGATAAGTGGGCCATTCAGGAACACCAGATAGCCCTACTGTGATAAAAAGCAAAGCAGGGATGGGGGCAATATAATAAAGGTTTAAAACAAGATGAATGACCAAAAAAGCCATTATCACTACCTTGCAAAAGATAACTTATTTAGGTATTGTGTGATCTATGGAAAAGAACTAAAGCCAGCTCAGTCATATTTTTCTCTCTCCTGCTTGTCTATTCTCCCTGTATTTACAAAGTTCTACTTCTCAAAAACATATTGCTTTATGAATTATTAAAGCCCAGTCCACTCGTATAGTTTTAATGCACTTGACATTTTCTGCTTGCACTTCTGAATTATCATTTCTAAAAATAATAATAATAATAATTCACACTATTATTGAAACAAGAAACATCAATAACTTGATTAAAAGACATAGGAGAAACCAAAGGCATTAATTAAGTCTTTATGAATTCATAACCGCTTGTCTGCAAACAGCAGAAACTCATCTCAAGGAGCTGACAAAATATAACAAAAAAGCTTTTGAAAATGTTATTTTATTAAATGTAGAATTTAGAAGGCTTTTTCCTCCTATCTGTTTGTTTTGGTGGTATTTCTTATTAGGCAAGCAGTGCTTTTAACAGCTTACAGCTGAGAAGTGATCAGCCTTTGACTTGCCCATGTTTTGCAATCTGTCTCTCTCTGCAGTTCTAATCTGGCACAGTGATGCAAGTACAAACTCAGAGCCAAATTCACTGCTGATGTATGCTTGCAGCACAAACCTATTTGACTTCAGTAGGAAACGCATGAAGTATAAATCTATGAAGGATTTCTCCCCCTGCTCTAAACCAAATGATTTTTGGTCTGATCTGCATGAGATGTCAGGCAGTTAGGGTACATTTATTATCTCAGTGGAGTTATGCTGATTTACAAGAGCCAAGGAGCTGGCCTCGTATGTACAACTCGCATTAAAGCGATGAAAATAATTCACAGGAAGTTCTGCCAGGTAAATATATTACTCTTCAGAGTATAAATGTATGCCATATTGGAAACAATTGATTCCAGAGTCGCACTCAATGACTTTGTTCCAGCAAATACCAGGGAAAGTACTGCGAGTGTGAAGAAAGACTTCTGCCAAAGTTCTTCACATCTGCTCATATTGCACTAATTGCAGCCATTGAAATTATCCCACTTCATTTATTCAGCAAGAGAGTGGCATTCCACACAATATAATATGCACGATGAAAGAAGGAAAACAGCTTAAAGTGAGGCGCAAGCATAAGAGGCATATTGGGGAAAGATTCATGGACGCCTGTTAAAAAGCATCTGCACATCAACACAGAGATGTGGACATGCAGTGCTGGACTCTTTGCAAATCTGAAGAGCTATTAGCAGAGGTCATAGCAGAGTATGAAAAAGTGTTGAAACTCTAGAAGCAGCAGAGAGAATTAGTATCTGAGATTAAAGGGTTTGCTAGTTAAAAACAAGGAGATAATATCCTGAAAAAGAACTTTTCTTGTTGTTACATTGATATTTTTTAATATATTAACAGATTCAACTCCCTTCTTGCCTAACTGGGGTCAAAGTTTACCTTGAGATAATGAAGTACCAAGCAATTAAAGATACAAAAATGCCTGGTTATATTTTGCATTGTGTATGTTTAAAAGATTACTATAATGACTACAGAAAGATTGCATTAGACATAATGAAACACTTATATAATGAACTTTAAAGAGAGAATTCTTAGAGAGATAAATGAATTTTTGAATTCAGACCTCATCTTTGATAAATTGAACTTTACATGGAGGTTGTCCAAGATTTCATATCTTTCAGAAGAGGCAGATCTGGACAAACTGGTCATTCCACTTCCCAGATGAAACCTTTGTTCAAATTCTGCAGAGCTGTTATCCCAAGAATCATCATCCATGGTAAAATCTGGATTATGAAGAGCCATGCACCGTAATCTGTCACACATTTTCAGTAAACAAAATTAAAACAGTTGTCTATTTCATTGGATAACAGATGCAATTGCTGTTGCATCTGAAGAGAGTCAGAAATAGCTTCACTATTTAGTGAAGTGTTAGTGATTTTAATGGAAATATTCATGGAAAGAGATTTATTTAGTACAGACTGAGCTCCCCTCAGTGACACAGCTGGGTAGAGCAGTGAGCAAAACCAAAAAATGTCATGATATCTGCTAGAGCTGCCCTCTGATGCACCAGGCAGACCTGCTTCAGGATTTGGCATGTACAACCTTTCCTACAGCTCTGCTAGGTCTTCAAGTGTGTCAGACACAACAGCACATGGGAGCAACGCAAGCACATGACCTGTGGCTACTCATCCTTAGAGCTTTCTAATCACCCCCATCTCAGACCCTACATCCTTTCTTTCCCCTCTTACAGCCCCTTTTTTTCACTCAGGCTCTTCCAAAATAAATCTCTTTTCATCAACCCTTCTGTTCGCATTATTTCAGAGCAGACTTGGTGTCAGAATATGAGAGAGATTCAAAATATAAGAGGGATTCATGTACGATTAAATAAAAGAGAGTTTAGCAAAGAACTATTTCATGTAAAATGAAAGTAACTCACCCATTTTCCTCTGAGGAATCCTTCAGCAGTGGTGTCCTCTCTGTAAAGCAAGTGTTTTTTGACCTTGGGCTGAATAATTTGGAAAAATTGAAGTGATATCTTTGCAGGAGAAAAAAAAAAAAAGTTAATGTGCATTGCAATGATTCTCTAAGGCTCTACACAGTATTTTACTAGTATCTAACTAGTCAAATATTCTTTAATAACGGTGTTCGTGTATCCTAGGATTTTTGCTAATTTTGAATTCCCTTATAGTCCAAAAGGACTTGACTCAACAAAGTGAGAGATTTTTGCCTCATCCTATAATTGGAGTCTAAAATGGTCAAAGAATTTTCCTCTAAATGCCAGAGGAACTTCAGGCAATTAACTCACACTTCCATGCTTACGTTTTAGACATCTAAAGTTAAGGCCAATAATGGGGTTGTAATATTAGCGAGGCAAAATTCTTAAGGTAAATAATTATCTATTTTCATATAAGTTTACATAAGTATACTGCATAAAATATCTGAATAACAGGATAATTTATCTTCCACAGAGTAATTTGACATGTGGATAACCAGAAATCTACTAATCTCCAGAACAGCCATCTCACTCTTTGCATTAGGGAAGAAAACTTCATCTGAAATTAGTTTTCTCTTGGAAATTTCAGCAATATTATAAACGCAGTGTAGGGAAAACTAGGGGGGAAAATAATACTTTGAAGGGCTGAATAAAGTCCTCCTTCCAATTCCGGACAAGGAACTACTACCCATCTAAAGTATGGAATTGGGATTATGCATACAGAATATAAACGCTAAACGTTTAGAAATTTAATATTCTAATGCTACCTAATTAAAGTTTTGCTAAGTCTTGGTTTTGGACATCCATGGATTATGACAACTATCACCTTTGTGAAAATATATTCCCCCTTTGACCTCAACTTAAGTAAGTTGACAAATTCTCTGGTCCACAGAATAATCTGAAGTTGAGAGCAGAAACAATAAAAGGGCACCACGGCCTTGGCAGGACGAGTCAGGCTCCGTCCCTATTGCCAGAGGAAGCTGCAAGTTCCTCATTCCTAGGGCACAAACCCTTCCAAGCAGTTTCTATCATGTCTCGGTCCTAGTGATTAACCAGATAATTAACTGATAGTAAGGTAAGTTTTGCCATATTTCAGTTTAACATTGCAAAGAGTCTTTTTCTTAAAATATAGATTCCAAAGTTTAAGAAAGAGCTGAAGAGAATCAATTGCAATTAAGGGGTCTAGCTCTGGGAAGAGCTTTGGAGAGAGATAAATTCACCAAGCCATTAGAGCATCTGTAGGATCTGGCTCTTCTAGAGATATTTTCAGTCATAAAAATCATTATCCAGACACACACAAATGAATTTCTTTCATAACTGAGGCCACTCACCACCTAAAAGTCCCAAAGGGATGTGCTAAACATAGAATCAATACACAGATTAACTGTTCCTGGAGACATTAGATGTGATGGGCACAGGAATTACATGGAAACCTTAAATGTCATTTGCTAGAATTATAAAGTCACAGAGTAACAAATAAATATTCAAAGGTGACACATAACACAGTCTTTAAAATATAAGACAAATCTAAAGAAAAGAGTAGGTATAATTAACTTAGTACTATAATGGAGGATGGTTAAATCACTTGTAATGTGAGGAGATTAAGTGTGAACCCGGAGTTCATAAAATTAAAACCTTCGGTTATTGTTTCAGTTTCCCATCTAGCAGTAATCCTCTGTAACTGTTCAGAAGCCATGCCTTGGGTGGGACTCCTCTTCCTCAAACTCTTCTGTAAGCACTGTATTTGCAATCTCAGCAAAAGTGAATGAGTGTTGGAGAAACTGAATTATCTGGTACCTCAGATCAGGTGTTAGACAGATGAGAATTCAGGTGCTATATTACACCGACACTTCATCTGTGAAGAGATGATTGCTCACAAGAGATGAGTGAAGCTCACTCCCTTTTAGGAGAAAGCATTCTCTTATTGAAATAGGAAATAGGAAAAAATATCACCCACACCAGAAGTTTAAGCCAAAGAAATCCCTACATTTTAAAGAACGTTCTAATCTAATCTTATCACAGCCTTAGAAGTAAAAGATTACCAGGAGCTTTTACAAAAATCAAATCTCTAGTGTAAAATCTATAGGTAAAAATACTGTCAGGATTTTAAGTGTAGGCTCATTGAACATCACTGATATACTTTTGGCTAATCCTAGTATTCCACTACATTTGAAAATTGTATGATGACACATTTAATAAAAATCCTAATGGTGAACAATGAATTTATGTAAGTCAAATCAGGAATGATCAGCTGTTTCTGCTGTTAAAGTCGCTACAAAGAAAAAGGTTCCAAAAAGTATATACTACATATTTCTCTGCTCTCACTGTGCATTATACATGTTATTAACCCTTCTGGACTTGCTTTTCTGCTTGCATGCCTGTGCAAAATCTAAAATTAGTAGCTAGAAACTTTCCTACAAAAAAAAAAAAACACTTTATTCTAATTAACAGTTACCAACACTGCTTTGGGTTAGACAATATGTACAGAAACTGTTTCTTTTAAAAGGTAAATATATGGACAAAAACAGTACAAGACGCTGAAAGATTAGCAGGTAGAGCACTCTCCTGCTACTTGAGTAATAAATACCTAAAACCCAGAACTTCTCACAATTTCTTCTCCAGTGATCCAAATCGTGCAATGAACACCCTACCTCCATAGTATCATTGAAACCAGTAAAGATGTATTCAAGACCCCAAAACGCAGGTTATTCTAACACAGTGTGGTGGGTCTCTTTCTCTTCTGAACAAGGCCATTCTGCTCCAGGCAGTGACTGCTTCCCCTACCAGTAAAGGACCAGGCACATTTTGATAATCCCTGACCTCAGGCACCAGTCAGGGCCAATGCCAGGCACATGGCCACTGCAGACCTGCCCTGTCCCTCCCCTGGTGCCCACTTCTGTGGAGAGCAGGGGACACCCTCACACCACAGAGCATTGAGCAGCAGCTCATGGTTTATCTGTGTTAAGGCTTCCCTGTTAGACACACACAAATTTGTAAAAACTAGTTTTGAAACTGTTTTGGAACCAGCAACTACCTTTTGACTACTCAGCTGAATTTTGACCAAAATTCTTAAAATTGCCAGTTTGTGTAGACATACCTGAGCGTGCACACTTCCAGCCACACTAAACATATGCAAGAGTTAGTGTATCCTGTTCCATGTTCCAGAGCACAGAGTCTTCATCACTGACATAAACTAACCAACATGCTGAAGGACAGCAGCAAACACAACGAGAAAGAGATAATAAAGGTATTGAAGGTATTGTGGAAGGTGTCTGAAAGGATTGAACCCTAAGTGACAAATTTAGAAAAATGATTAAAGACATCAACCTCACCTTCCTTTGGGCATTTGTTATCCCCACTTACTAGTATCAGTCTTGCCACCTTTAAATGGAACTAAAGAGTTACACTGATTGCCAAGAACAGCCAATTTGGTAAAATCGGAAACTTCAGCTGAAAACCATTAGTACATGACAACATCAATTTGCAGATTGTAGGAGCACATGGACAAGAATAAGCAGCAGGAAACCATAAGACTTGACAAATCAAGCACAATTAGAGGAAAAAGCAGAAGATCCTCAACTCCTCAGTGATGTGATTACTTTAATTAGAGAACGACAGTAATGTAAACAATAAAGCTAATTAGGGTATTAAAGAATCCCGATAGCAGAAAGCTCAAGACAAAAAAATCATGAAAGAAACAACACACACGTTTAGGATCAGCAGACTGGCCATCTTGACAACACCTTCTTCAATGACTTGAAGATCACTACCCATGTGAAAAAGATCGATGTATCTTTGATGTAAGGAAAAGAATATGAACTACCTACTGTACAGTCACAAGCTCCGGTCACATTCATTCTCACACTTGATACAGCTGGGCCTGTTTTTTAATTAAGAGAAATCTTTCCAAAAAAAGATTGTATTCTTAATCACTTTTCTACTGCTGTGAAAGTACTTCATACAAACGTTGGCTTTCTCCATAGGAGTATAGGTTTGTTCTGAGGAAGTATGTGTTTTTTGAGCTGGTTATTTGTAGTCAAAGTTACATTTTCCTATCATTAATCTTTCAAGCAATTACAATTTTTTACTTTTTCCATAGTAATCCCAAAGATCGACCAGCATCATAGGAGAGCTGTCCACCTCACAGACAATACAGCAGGTTCTGCCAAGTCATAAAGGTGTCCACAGACGAAACTCCAGCTCTCTGACAGAGCAGTTGGAGAAGGATGCCATCCTTTTGTGCCATGATATCCACAAAAATTCTAAGTATGAAGGTCCAAACTCAAGGGCATCTAGGCAGAAGCTCGCACAATCTATAGATGTGCTGCAGATTCATGCAGGCATGAGCAACGTTCAGGCTCTTTTGATGGTGCTTGTACCTCTTCTGTAGAGCTATACAACAGAAACATAACCTTCAATCAGTCAAACCAGCACTCCAGCACTCACTTGGACAATTTAAGGAGTAGAAAGCTCCCTCTGCCCTCCTGGTCACATGGAGGGTATGGAGAGAGCAAGACGGAAAAGGAAGGAGTATGAGAGACTCCAGCCGTTCCCACTGATGGGCTGATAGTTCACAGAGCGGCAGATGGCTGAAGCACAATACAGGTTCCACCTTCAGTAAACCTGTCTTTTCTATTAAGTGCAGGTGATTATTTTCAGTGGGCTTTGGATCAAGTTCACTGAAAACTCAGCTCCTGCCCCTGAGCACCTGATCAGCACACCTGACCTTGGGAGCACTAACTTTTCAGGCCTTTCCTATTTAAAAGTAGACAGACAGACAGACAGACAGATAGATAGAAAAGGGGGAAGAAAAGTAAATATGGTGCTATATGAATTGTTGCACAATGATAAACAAGCTTTCAAGTCTGAATACCCTAAAGCAAAGGACACTAAGAGAAGCAAATATCCTACAGGAACCTAAGGAAGGAAAAGCATATATTCGTCCAAGTTAGCTGGCAGACCCTTAAAATAATTGCTAGGTTGGGCTGGAGCATATTTTTTACCCTTGTACTGAAAAGATTAAGCCTGCTACACAATGCATTAAATTTTCAATTCCCATAATAAAAAGCATACATTTTAAACATCAGTTAATATAATGTTTCATCTGCCATATGCTAAGTCGTGCACGCAAGTATCAGTAAAAGAGCAATTTCTATGACAACAGAAAGCAATAATTCTCACTCCTACAGAAAGGAGTTGGTCAGAACTGAAGAAGACGTGAATATGCAAGCATATATATTGTGCAAGAACATCAACAATTTTGAACACAACTTATTGAAAATTTCACTAAATAAAACATTAAAGCAGAATCTCCTCAGGAAAAAAGGATAATCTGTTTCCTTGAATTGGTAGTCCTGAAAAGTCCATGAATAACAAAGAGCCAAGAGATTACAACAAAGAAGTCAGTAAAATTTTAGGCAAAGAAATTATAAAAATTTAGGCAGAGAGATTATAACAAAGAAGTCAGTAGAATTTTAGGAAATTTTTCCTAAATAATCCTGATTTGATTTAGGCAAATCACAGAGGAAAAGACATGAAGTTAGAATATCATAGAGTTAATTAATCATGCAGGACTCTGGTAGCAATGATAGGACTTTAATTTATGAGTTTTACATTCTTATTTAGCCTTATTTAGGAAGCATCATGTTCCCTGAACAGATAACATTTATCCTCCCACCAGGTCACATGTACTGAACTAATTGTTATTATCATAATTGTAAACATGCATGTGTTAAAATTAAATTGAAAAGCAGAGAACTTTTTACTAAGAAAAAAATCAAATAACAATACGAAAACAGAAACACAGAAGTATTAGACTGCATCTTAAAATACATTCTTCCACCCAGACTTGCTACTTGCTAATAAAATCTAATAAAATCCATTTAGGGACAATGGTTACATGGTGCAGATTCAGCATTCAGCTTTTAAACATTCTAAAAGCAGCGCTGCTGGGCAGATGCATTCATGTATCACAGATCTATGAACATCATGATCTGCATGTGCCCACACAGGCACAACGCTCTGTCGTGATAGATCCTCAAGGTTAGCACATCGCAAGGGAACTGTTAAGTTACCCATCACGAATGAAGTATGCTCAACTGATACACTAAGAGTCAAGGGAAGGATCCAAGTCTCCAGAGCTCATATCTAAACAGGCTCCAGACGTTTTCTGATGACTGTTTTATGTAGTTTCAACTAAATCAGCATATAACCCCCTGACCCTTTAAAAGCATGCACCATTAAGATGTCAGAAAAAAAATAGCAGTGAAAGCATTACTTAATACAGACTGATTTTCTCTTTGACTTTCCTAGTTTTCTTTTAGGCAGGACTGGAGAGGACTCCATAGGTGACTGCAGCACTGACACGACCTGACTGAAAGACACTACACAAGGTACAGCCAATGGTCAGGGTTCATGTTGGGATGTATCTTGCCACAGCCAAGTCTCCAGGCAAATTAAGAACCTGCTTAAGAACCACAGAATCACAGAATGGTTGAGGTTGGAAGGGACCTCTAGAGATCACCTAGTCCAACCCACCTGCTCCTCAAGCAGGGACACCTACAGCACGTGGCCCAGAATGATGTAGTGAAAAGTACACTTAACCTTTCCAAGATGGCAATGGGCCAATATATGCATCTATATAATGTGCTTGCTTCATTCACTTCTTTAAGCATATGGATGAGCTGCTGGATCTGGGGTGGAGGAGAACCTGCCCTAGAAGAAGATGCACTAGTAGTCTTGCCTCTAAAATAAGCTGCTTGGAAACAGCTCTAGTGTGATGTAAGCTTCTCCACACTTTCTCTGCCCTATATTGGGGTACCACAAGGGCTGGGGAACCCAAGGTGGGGAACAAGGTGCGGGGAGAGCAAACACGTTTGGAAGGACTAAGAAGTTATACTAAGGAGGCATGGCTGCTGCTGCTTCCTCTCCAGTTTCTTTTTTGGCAGAGGAAACTGGAAAATGATAGAAGAAAGCAGAAAAACTGCAGAGTCTGAAGGCGAAAACATATTTCAGGAGCAGGTGCTGCCAGTACAGTTTAGCTGTTGGCGACTGCCAGCAAACTGCAAGTCTGAGGAAGACAGCAGTATTGGAAATGGTCCAAATTCCCCAAGCCCCATTTCCCTGTGGATCACACAGATATCCTGTTATGAGATACTATTCTCAAATGCTGCGGGACACATTGAAAAATGAATCTGTTATATGAAGGCAATTTACCGGTAACATTTTGAGCATGGCTGCACTTATAATACTGTCGCATATTCTGCAAGGATGGCTTTTAAATGCCAGCATCTCTTTTTGGCACTCACTACTGGCTTTTAGTTTAACCAGCTCTGATGCTAACTGAAATTCATGATAACTTCGGAGGCGGGAAAGCACATTTCTAAGACTTTGAGGCAATTCCAAGAATCATAAAACCTAAGGAAGAGATCACAACTGATGTTTTAAAAGGATTATATCTGCCCAGACTCTCTTACAGAGGCAGAATCGTGGCATGACAGAAGCACAAACAGAAGAACAATGTCCATGAAAACACTGGACATTGTGGCCACATCAGCACAATGTTACCCTTAATCCACGTAGTGATACGACATGTCAAAGATATTGAAGAATATACATTAAAGTATGAAGAATCACTCTCAGACTGGCTGAATTTATAGACAATCAGAAAGGAAGCACTACTAGAGGAAGACCACTGGTTGCTTCCTAGATGAGGAAATACTTTCCTACAGAATGATGAGACAGAATTATTTTGATACAATTTCCCTTAATCCAAGCAATGTACTGACAAGATGCCACATGTAATTATGATTCTGGTTTTGCATACTCATATAATTTTGTTTCATGTGCCATTCATCCGAGCTTTGTAGACTGAAAAGAGTAATTATGGAGCTATATTTGAAGATGAAATTATAAAGAAACTATTTTCCTTTTTAAAATTTTTAATTAAGAATTGCTCTTTGTAATAACTCATTTCAAGAATTTGGAGAGAACATTATGCATACCTGTTACATTTAGAGAGAAAAAGTAACTTTGTCACTAAGAACAGAGTGCCCTCATTGCTTAAAGTCAAAAAAACAAACAAAAATGGACAGGTAACAGTTGTAACAAAAAAAAAGCTCTCATTAGCATGAAAAAAGTGTGACTGGCTCTGGGGCTGGAGAGGGGTGGAAGGGGCAGGAAGATGAAGACAAGCACCAGGCTGCAGCGAAGCTGAAAATGTTCAAGTTCCTACCAAATCAAGTTTTGTTTAAAAAAATACACGCTGAATCCCAAGTATTGTAATCTCTCTGGGACTTGCATTTTGTCCTTTAGTCATAAAATGAAATACACCACTGTGATACCTTTCAAATGAATAAGAAAATCTCAAGCACCCAACCTTATATTTGAGTTATCAGAAGTTATTACAGTATAACTCATTTGGCCTTTATGTAAATCCTGATCTCATCAGATTGCTCAGAGCCCAGCACAAAAATTCTCTCCAAAACTAGGACTTGAGACACAGTATTCAGAATAGACAGAGAAGACACAACAGTTAAGTTCTAAGGAATCATTTAGAGGGGGTTACTGAACTCTGAAAAAACAGTATTTAGATGATTAAATAATGAGTATTTTCTCACTATAAAGGAAGTTCTTTCATTATATTTAATCTTTTAATACTTTTTAATTAGAAAGTATTAGATTTCTGTTTCAGCCTCTGGCTGAGCATAAGTCATTAAAGAAGTTATTCATTTAACTTTTGCCATCTCAAATTCTGTGCTAGGACAGATAAAGTCCCTGGTGATGGTGAGAGCTCACCAAATCATTTTCATCCTCTTCATCCTTCATCTTGACTATTCAAGAAACCTGAATGACTAGCTTTGAGCTGAGAAGGATTTATATACTAAATAATATATAAGCCTAACACCAAACAAAGTCTATATTACGGTGTGCAGATTTTTGTTCCTCTTCTTTCATGCAAATTTAATTCAATATCAGAAAAAAAAGCTATCTTTGTTCTAGAAGACTTCACCAGAAAAGTTACTGTGTTGGTTACAAATATAGCAGATTATGGGCACGTCCTTCCAAACATGTTTTCTTCACAACTCCCTAACAAGTAATTTAAAACTGGGAGGAAAACCAAGTCACTGGTTTTCACAAAGCCATTTAGCTTTGAGATATATCAGAGGTATGTTTAAATTATTTTAAAAGCAGTGAATAAACAATGGGAAACCAACTGAAGAATCCAGAGAGATTTAAAACATAGGTGATTATAGTACGCTATTCGCTCTTAGTATTTGGAGAATATTCCCTGAAATAATTCAAGAACAATGAAATTTTGTCTCATAAAGCTCTTCCCCATAACAACTTTCCACCAAGAGCATGGTAGCTTATTAACATAACTAGTTTCAGGAAATTCATTCTACAGTACTGGGGTCTATTTTGCTACTAGACATCTTTCAAGGATTCAGATATCTATAGGGATTTCAAGGCTACAATATCAGAGAAGGAGCTATCTTATTTATGTAAACAAGCAGGTCTCAAATATAGATTCCTTATTCGGCACCAGAGGAATCTGAAGCACAAGTTCTGAGTCCAAAAACACAGCCAACTTAGATTTTCAAAAAGAAAAGGAAAAAAAGAAAAGGTTGAAAATCACATATTCCAAAGAAATTCTGTGCAGAACAGGCAAATGTATATTCTGCAAGCTTCCCTGAAAAGCAGGGAGATTGATAGCAAAAGAAAGGAATAAAGACACCATTGCAGCTTGCTTTCCTCTTGATTTAAGTGGCAATCATTCTCCAGGCAAGAACATGCTACTGTGCACTGAAAAGCCAACAAAACAAAAATACCCTTTTCAGGCTCTGTTTGGCAGATGGCTTTGTCCTAACAGCACTGTTATACTATGCATCATATTTCTTGACTCAGGGAGGTATTTCTTTACCCCCAGTGACACAGATGCTATATTCTCTCAGTAACAACACTATGTTATTCTTCTTCACGGAAATGGGGAAGCCCCATGCTGACATAGCCACCCATTGCCACAAGCCCTTTCTCTCTTCTTGCCTTTATTAAGGCTGAAGGCTCCAGGCTTCTACAGAAAGAGACAAAAAAAAACAGCAGGTCCTTAGAAATGAATCCAGTTAGAGAAGCAAGAAGGATACAACTAAAAAGCAGAAAAAAATGAAATTAGGAATCTGTTATTGGTACAATCATCACAGAGATGCGGTGCAACAGATGCATAATTTAAACAGACAGAAGATTTTCCAGGATTGCTTTTATTTTTTTCAAGGAGACATATAGTGCCTGAACAATCTATTAGTTTTCAAGTAAATATCACATGTTAATATTTTTAAAGCTTGGGGAAAAAAGGGATTTTCAACAAAAAAAAAAAGCAGAGCTTGTCCTTTGCTATGTTTTGGACCAGACAGTTACGCTGCTATCTGATTATAAGCTCACAAGGCTAAAAAATGTTCAGCACCACCAAATAAAAGAAGCTTGAAACGCACATCAGATGCCTGGCAGTAGCTTCAAAGTTGGATCAAGTTTGGTGGTAGCAAAACACAGTCCTCACATAAATCTTTTGAAAAAAATAACTGAAGAAACTGCCAAGACTAACAAGTTACTGCTCTTAAATATCAGACAAAAAGGTACAGCCATATTACATTAAGTAATAACAAAAGGCCATTGACTTAGCAAGGAAGGCTCGTTTCCATTCCAATAAGCATGTTTAGAGACTATAATTCCAAGGAAAAGAGGAAAATGCCCAGGACAAGGGGAGTTTGGCTACACAGACTGTGACTTAGGTATTCTATTTTCTCAATTTCCTGATAATCAGTATTGTCCAAGTATCTCTCTCCCTCTTGCTCCTTCTTTCAGTGACTTTGTTGCTAAAAGCAGAATGGGCTCAAGGCAGAGGAGAGACTTTTCAAGATACTGTCTTAGCTACTGGTTAATGTAGTCAGGTAAGAGTTGTGGTAGACTAGTTCATGTTGACTATTTGCCAAAAACTACTGCCACAAACTCCATCCAGGACTTCAAGACAACGGGTGCTAAGTATTAAGCAAGGAGAGGATACTCAGTCACAAACGGAAAGAAAAGGAGAGCCATCAACAGTATCAATATTGAGAAGGGTAAATTCAAGGCCTTGCATTTGGCTACGGAGAAACACTGGGAAGCTGAAATACAATGTGAAAGGAGTGAGACCACCATGTAGTGAACTTTTGAACGAGTTAGATAAAAGCAAGTTAATGCAATAGTTGTAATCACACTCTAAGGTGATCTTCAGCTATGATAAAATATTCTAACTCCCCCCCAAAGCTGTATTTCACAAAAGAAGACAAAATTATGGCTCCCTAACCTTAAAACTAGCCCACAGAGTTAATGGTACTCTTTGCTTCTGCTGAACACTTTCCATTTACTGTTTTATCTTTCAATAAAAAAAAACAACATGTGAAAGCAGGATAAAATCATGGAAGAGCATCATACCTCAAAAAGCAAACAGCTGTACTGCAAAGGGTATGGAAAGATACGTTTCATGCCTTTCCTTTTTGCATAGCTGATTGTTGGATGTTTTAAACTGCACTTCTGCTTGGAGATAGAGATGTATTTCAGTCTGCCCAACACTTTAAAAGTCTCTCCTATTAGAATTAATTAGCATCAGAGTGGTTTGTCCTCTTGTATAAGACTCACAGGAAATCATTCTCAACCATGGCAAAAATTTCCAGGGAAGAGTGGTCATACATTTAAAAACTGAAGTTCATGTTAAATTGAATGTAGTTGATGGCAAAATAGATAAATGCAGATGGAAGAAATTAGTTAGTGAATTAGAAAAAAAACAGGGTCACAGTCTGTAGTCTGTTGAGCCATATGGCTTTTTTCAAAAATTGCTATTCATAAGGAGCTCAAATGATTTATTCTCTGAAATACAGCAAAGGCTGATAAATGAGTCACCAAAATGCTTATAGACAGTGACCAAGCAAGCAATTCTCTGCTTGATAGGTACTAATGGGACTGCAGGGGCAACATGGAGTAACTGTGCTAATGGATCAGCAGGAGTCAGTGACCATGTAGAGCTCTGTCTGCTGCAGGCTTGAGCTAGGCAAGGACAGCAAGTGAGCTGGAGCCAGGTCCTGTCAAAACTGGGTACATTCAGAATTAATGCATTTGGGTTTTGGTCTTTTTCACTTTGCACATGTTTTATATATTTTCTTTTGAACAGAGTGAAATAGAAAGCAGGAGGATTGGCAGTCACAATAACTCTGTTTTCAGAAATGCAGTAGAGGACATTGACTCACTACTGACTGTGAATTAGCATAATTCAGAAGCCGCTGTGAAAGGCCAAATGTTTCACTGCTGCTTACTGAACTATTTGCTTTCTGTCCTCATCAATAAGGACAGTCCACCTATATTCACTTTTTGATATCCTTTATGGGAATTTTTGTAAGGATGCCTTTGCCTAAAGTGTAATTCCACTGCTTCTTCAGTAATTATGTCATAAAGTCATGGAAGCAATGTTACTGAGCTGGTATGTGTGGTAGGCACTACATTTCCTGTTTTAGAACGAAATTAAACGTTGTTGAAGAGTTTGCTGTAAGAAATGCAAGCCTGAATTAATACACTTATTTGAACTGGGTGGATAAATATTTTGCAGTGACTTCAGTCAGCCAGTATTGTGGTTTTACGTATTCTTTTCTTTGCCATTGCTTGAAAAATAGAGAAATAAAAGCAACTTCAAATATACTTGGTGTCTAATCTTGCTAGGAATGATAGGAGTAACGTTACCTTCTCAGCCATGTCAATGACATGTGAGCTGCAATCCTCTTTAGGAGTTTATTGACAGCTGTTTCATTGTGTAAACCTCTTAGGGTGAAAAGCATGAACCTGAATTTAGTAAATATGTCTGATAAAAAGAATGGTAAATCCAGAAGGAGGTAACAATAATGTAGCTCTCTTTTGGTCTGTTTTGTCTTTAACTGTAGAATCTAAACAGCAGGGCTATGTTCTAATACCACAGAAGTACATGATTTTGTTATAACGGTTGCTAACAGTTGGCTTCTTTGGAAATGTTTCAATGTACAGAATATGTCTAACTGTTCTGTATATTGACTTTATGGAGAGGCTCCCAGTGCCTTTCAGTGCAGAGTAACAAGATCATTTTTTTTCAGAAATGGTGCAATAGCATTTCTGCATTTTAGACATCCTTTTCACCTCAAAATCTACTTAATATGTTGAAGTCTGTGATGCAAAATGAGCTAATCAGGGACTGTAAGAAATAGTAATATTTCAATGTAAAAATTGTATACATGAGCTCATAAAAAGCTATTGTTTTTAACCACAAGTTAAATGGCAACATGCACTCATTACAAATCTGTTCATAGTTGTATAACAGCACTGAAGAGGATTACATAGCTGGAAATGTTCCAGCTAGCCTATTTAGTCATAAGACAGACTATCCTCGGCAGGAAAGAATGGTAGCCTGTCATAATGGTTTGTATAGATATGTGTGGTGCTAGTCACAGTTTTGAACATATTGATCTGTCAACAAAGTTGAAAGAGCTCCCTAAAGGTCTTTGGACCTCTAATGTTTTACTTATTCAGAAAAAAAAATGATATTTTTGAGGTAGAATGCAAAAAATGCTCAAAATCAGTAACAGACCTATCTACTTATTTACAACTTAGATCAGGACTAATCATTTAATTTTCTTGACCTATTGAGGTTGGAGTGTTTAGTTATTGACCAAAATGAATTAATATATAAATTGGAGTTACAGACTCTCTACATGGAATGAAGAGCAGATGAATTAATATATAAATTGGAGTTACAGACTCTCTACATGGAATGAAGAGCAGATGCTTACGGAGTCCACGCTTCCACACACATTTGCTGCAGATCTGGACCCACTGTCAGCTGTCCTTCAGACCCAAGGACCCACCCATCAGCAGGGACACCCTCATGTCAACACCATGGTGTGGAGAAAGCAGGAAAAAAGTACTGGAAGGGGTGAGAGCAGTCACGGTACGGTGCACTCACTGCTGAAGAATCTGGGCAAAAATATACCAGAGGGGTGGCCAGTAAGGAACAAGAGCAGTCACTGTATCATGCACCCATTTCGGGAGGAATCTGGGGAATACTACACCAGCAAGGTGGCCCTCAAGGGCAGTGAGAGCAGTCACTGCACCACGCACCCATGATTTAACTGCAGACCTCTGGTATGTATATTTATTTTCAGTTCTATTTCTAGCCTTACTATACTTTTAGCTTTGTTATTACTTCTTATCTCTAATAAAAGTCTCATACTTGACAAGTCTCATACTTGAGTTCAGTAACAACGAATCCAGAAGAATCCCAGACTCCCTGCTCATGGTGCCTCACAGCCCTGCAACTCAGCTCCATCTCTTTTCCCCACAGTTTTTTTGTTGCTGGAAGGAGTTAGGTCTGTCGAAGCTTCAGCCTCTTCCTCTCAGAGGAACAAGGTTCAGTTTTGCCTACACTGTTGAGAAGCCTGCAGTCGGTCCTCCCTCAAGGGTTTTCACTGCTGAATTCATATAAAGAATTTAATATGTCTGGGCTACCACCTTCATATAAGCACATTAACTAGGAACTAAGTGCATGGAACAAACAGTCCTTTAAAGAAAAAGTCTGTTTCATTGTTTACTTCATCTTAAATTGATAGCAGCTCCTCACATCAGCTGCATAATCCCCATATATGCCCTCGTGCTCAGCTGTGATTGCCTCTATACAGCATAATTCTTTGCAAAGTCTGACTGTCTGGTTGGCTTAACCCTTCAACCTTATAATATAAAAAATTACTGCTGATGTTTAAAAGACTTCTCCCATTTAAAAGAGGTTTATGTGAGCATACAGCTGTCAACCCCCAAAGAGGATTGAACTGTGGTGTTATTGGCATCTTTCCACAATTGGCCTACAAGGTCTAACTGAGAAGAACCCAACACAACCATATTACTAACTATTATGAAAAGAGTAGTTGCTTGCAAAATGTGACAGTTTTGTGCAATGTCACAGGAACTCAACTGAAACATTTGATCTTTGTAGGTAGGTACACAGGAATTAAATAAATCTCCATGAAGGGAAATTCATCCTAAGTGTGGTCTCTGTCTGGCTATTTCACTAACAGAAAAAAAAGTTTAAATCCTCCTTGTCCTACACATTCAGATTCTGTTCAAATGAAGCCAAATGCTCTCCTTAGATTATGCCATAAAGTTTCCTTCCTTTCTTTATGTTTTCAAGGTATTTTCTCCAGGCACCTTTAAACTGCAAACAGCTAATTAGCAATATTTTAGAAGGGGACAACAGATTCTTCAGCTACTTGAATTATTTATTTGCTTTTTCAGCTAATACTGTGTTTCTCTTCTTCCCACTATTCACGAGAAAGACTTGCTAGAATTGTTTATTGCTTCTTTTGAGATAGATATAAATTCATTTTTGAAAGGGATTTTGTGATGTATCTGCATGCACATTTTGTGATGTGTGTCTGCAATAGCTTGGACCTGTAATCTGAAGAGAGTCCTTGGAGTTGTATGTCCCCATATAGGTTGCTCATCACAAGTTCTATTGTCACCACATACCGCATGTTAGAAAGAGATGCTTTAGACACCATATTCAAAATCAGATGGATATAATTTAATTTAATAGCAAAGCCTTGACTCTAAAATTTCCTTAATATCACTGTAGTGACATCGCTCACTGGCAACAGCATTTAAATATCCTCACAGGGAGAAAATGCTCAGAATCATTCACTAGCTATAAGAAACACAAAGCAAGTCAAAAATTGCCACCAGACAACAAGCAAGATCACAAGAAGCCACAGGCGAATGATGTGTGTGGACGTTTGCTGTGAAATCATTCTCTCTGTCTTGGAGTTTTCTCTAATGTTTGTATCATGAACATAAAAAATCAGCTAACTCCCTGCACAAACATATAATTATTATGTGAAAATGACCACTTTCCCTACTGGACTGCTGAATAGAAGAGATCCTGTTTTATTCTAATTGCCAAATTAAAAAAAATCATCCTAGGATGTATATAAGAATGTGTTTTGAATGTTCTCGAGCTATTTTTTCATCAGTCTTTTCCTGTGTCTGAGTAAGCTTTTAAATTGTCACATAAATTTTACTCACTTAGACAGTAACCACGTCTTCTTGACATCTTATTGTAAGTCTCATAAATGTTTTTTAAATGCAGCAATTCATCAACATAATTAAAAATCAAACTTGAGATTTATAATCTCTCACACCTGAACTTTACTTTCATTGACTTTTCATTGTACAATGGCTTATCTTTTCCCAGCTTCGCCAGCTAATCAGAAATATGCCTCCAATCTTTCTGGTGGAGACCAGAGAATTCAAAAGACATTTTCAATTCGCTCACCTACTCACTGCAAATCAATTTCTCTGTTGATCCTGAGATCACAGATTCAGGCGAAAGGAAGAGTTGGATTTCACTCATCGTTTTTATTTATTCTTACAGAAGTGAACACTGTAAAAGTGAAGCTGAGAGAATGAAGATATGCTGAGGGAATTAGTTTTGCCAGATAAAACACAAATTCAAGCAAATTTTAAAAGAAAGAAAGTCTTTGTTTTGTTTTTTTTTTTGTTGTCCCAGAGATGAATCTTATAAATGAGACACAAAAGTTAGAGAAAATATTTCCAAAGTATAGTTTATCAAATGACCAGGAAATTCCAGGGCCCAATTTTATCCAAATATAACTTCAATGGAGTACTACTAAGACTTGGTTTCATCAGCTTTCTTTTATAGTTTCATATCTCTTGAGAAGGCCCCAGCAAAATGAATGCATAGCTGCCAACCTTTTTTTAAAAAAGATAATGATACCTAAGGCAGTTATAGCCAGCAATTAGATCAAGGAAAGAAAGAGACCAAAAGGGCAATATGAAATAAATACCAAGGGTCTAGTTACTCTATTACCTATTTTTTTCCTTCCATTTTTATATTCAAAAAAATGCCTTTCTCTTTTTCAGTAACAAAGTCTTAAATATCATCTCCAAGTAATTGGCTATACAGGATTACTGTTCATCTCATTTCTAGATGGCCTTTGAGACTCACTAATTCCTAAGCCGAAAACAGCTGACATCAGCCTCCTTCCCAAGGCTCATAAAGGGGAATTTCAGATTTTGTGGCCATTACACACCTCCTGTGAGGGTAGCATTGCTGATAGGGGGATCAAGGCTTCCGAGAGGCCTTTCTCTCTGACAACAGCTCATGAGTACAGCTCCATGGAGGAATGATGGAATGAAATAACCTGAACTTTGGAAATTTGTGAGAGACGGCCTGAACAGCATTGCCCCTGTTTCCAGAGAGTAGTGTAAAACCTTCCCACAAGTCAAGGGACTAAGGTAGGCGGTTTGGGACAACATCCGTGGATTGCAAAAGCCACATTCATGTAAGGAGATGGTAACTGACATGAAAAAGGGTTTGATCCATCAATTGTTTAAAGGCTGAGGAGAATAGAAGCACAAGATCAAGATCTAGACTTGGCTGGCATTTTGCCAGTTTAAAGCCGGAGCAAACTGTACTGTATGAAACTAGAGTAGTATATTAATACGTACCAATAAATATACTAGTACACAAATATTTTAGTATATACCCGGTGTTAATATATAAGAAGGCCAGGTCCGTTCACACTTAACATCCTGGGAGTTAATTTGTAGCCCACCTCCAAGAAACATGCCTACATATCCTCCAGGGAGTCTAGGGAAAGAAATGAGTTCCTACAGAGAAGCTGGACAGGCTCCTTTCAGCAGGAAGGATACTAGGGAATGACAAAGCCCTCAGAGTGACCACAGTGGGTGATTCAGACTTGATACAGAGCCCAAGGAGTCGAAGGCAATGCAGTAAAAGAATGTTAGGTAATTTGTTCTTCAATATAAGATGTAAATGAGAACATGTTTCAACAAGCTGGTGCTGCAGCCAGGCTATGCAATGTGCACACTGACTGCAGAATACCTGCAGGATTACCCGGCAGTCAAATTAAAACATTCAGTCAAGTATCCGGCAGACAGCTACCTCCCTGACTAAAGAGCACCAGTTAATTCAAGAACATTTCCTTAAGGACAGGTTTAGTGATGGAGATGAATCCTCTGTTCTTTGGAATGTCTTGTCTCAGCATACATTTGAACAATTTAGACACTCTGAAAATCTTACACCGAAAGATAATTCAGCAATTAAATAGCTGTATGAAAACAAACTATCAAACTATACACACATGTCAGTTTACTGAATGTTTTTATTTTATAAAGGGGTTGTTCTCCCCTGTTTTCTTAATCCTTAAGATTAAGAAACCATAAAAACCAGTTTTCCTTTGCAAGCATAAGAACAACTAACATTTAAAGCTAACTGCAATTTACTGAATCTGATCAAACAAAGTGTGAGATTGCAAAGGCTTATCCATGTTTTACTTGCATTATATTGAGTAGCTTGACTGACTTAAGGACAATTACTCTATTAGAAGAATGATCCCAGTGCAGAGTCATATTTTAACTGAGTCACTCAGCTCTTGGTGCAAAACTGCCCCTTATGTTCACTGGCTGAAATATACATGAAGAGCCAAATAAGATTAGTCTCCATGTGGAAAAAAAAAAAATCAATTATATTGAAGGAGCAAGACAGGTAAAGATCTATTAAGGAAAAAAATCAGGAGATCCTTTCCCACTTCTATAATTCTTTAAGATGACATTGGGATAGGTATTTAATTCTACATCCATTCCTAAATTACTCACAACGATTATATTTTTCTTAATAGGAAAACAAGGTTATCAAAAGACTCGGAGGTGCTACTTGCACTTGCAGACACTTGCACACTTGCACTTGTGCTTAATCACGCTGTGATTCAGTAAGTATTTTCCATCTCTGATTCTGTGACTATGATTTCCTGTGGTTTCATATGTTCTTGTGATTTTACAAGTTCATAACAACTTGCCTGTAGCTGGTGCCTGAAATAACATCACCCACTGGAAAACAGCATGAAGAATTTTATCCAGAACAGTAAGAACTGGTCCATAAGAATACAACCATATTTTTCGGTCCTATATCTGGGTAGTTAACAGTACACTTAAAAGCACTATTAGCACATCTTTATCAAGATATTAGATAAGATTTCCCAAAAGAAAAAATGTGGTTCCAGATGGACCCATCCCTTCCCTTTCCCATCTCTCTTTCTACATTCCCGTATACATTGTGCTTACCATGCTGTTTCAAAAGAAGATGACATCAGCTCAGCCTCATCCCTGCCACATGCTGAAGAACTTCTACAAGATTTGACTCTGCCCATAAAGCTCTTAGTCAACACAGTAAATCCTCAAATACCCTAAAAATATTTTTAGAGGATTTATCTGGCTTTTATAATCAAGCTGTCAATTTTTTGTTTGTTTGTCTTCTGTATGTAGAAATATAGTCATCATTATTTCCAGTTCTCTCAAGGCTATACGGTAATACTCTTCAATACAGAATCACAGAATGCTTAAGGTTGGAAGGGACGTCTAGGGATCATCTAGTCCAACCCCCCTGCTCCAGCAAGGACAGCCAGAGTACATGCCACAGGCAGATTTGGAAGATTTCCAGAGAAGGAGACTCCACAGCCTCTCTGGGCAGCCTGTTCCAGTGCTCTGTCTCCCTCACAGGAAAGAAGTTCTTCTGCACATGGAGATGAAACTTCTTGTGTTTCAATTTGTACCCATCACCCCTTGTCCTGTCAACGGACACCACTGAGAAGAATTTGGCCCCATCCTCCCTGCATTCTCCCCTCAAGTACTCGTACATGTTGATAAGACTCCCTCTCAATCTTCTCTTCTCCAACCTAAACAGGCCCAGCTCACTTAGTCTTTCCTCAGATGACAAATGCTCCAGTCCTTAATCACCTTCCTGGCTCTCCGCTGGACCCTCTCTAGAAGCTCCACATCCCTCTTGTACTGGGGAGCCCGGGACTGCACCCAGTACTCCAGGTGCGGCCTCACCAGAGCTGAGCAGAGGGGCAGGATCCCCTCCCTTGACCTGCTGGCAACACTCCTCCTGATGCAGCCAGGATCCCAATCGCCTTCTTGGCCCCAAGGGCACATTGCTGACTTGTTGTCAACCAGGACTCCCAAATCCCTCTCCACAGAGCTGCTTTCCAGCAGGTCAACCCCTAATCTGTCCTGGTGCCTGGGGTTATTCCTCCCCAGGTACAGGACCCTTCACTTGTCCTTGTTGAACCTCCTGAGGTTCCTCTCTGCCCAACTCTCCAACCTGTCTAAATGGCTCTGAACGGCAGCGCAGCCCTCTGGAGTACCAGCCACTCCTCCGTGTTTTGTATCATGTACGAACCTGCTGGGGGTACACTCTGTCCCCTCCTCCAAGTCAGTGATTAGTAAGTTGAACAGCACAGAAACTTAACTTGGTTCAAGAGAAGCTTTTGGTTCCCTTCACTTGGTTTACCATAAATTTATAGGGCTCATGCATAGGGAAAGGGGCACAGCAAAGCTCACTTTGCTATCCTGGCTCCACCTTGTCCAGATGCAGAAACCTACTAAAATGCCCCAAACAGATTTCCACCTAGCACAAACAGATTTCCTTTTTAGTGACCTGCAGAAGCACAGGGCACATCTCAGCACTTTACAGCAGTGCAGGATTGTGGCTAGCAAGCCCACAGCTATAGCGAGCGACTTCCAAACGCGGTGGTTGCTACTGGCACAAGGATTGCCCACTCCCAGGAGCAAAGCAGTTTAGCAAAAAGGACACATGAGCAAGAAATCTGGGATACTGCAGGATCTCCAAAACATTTCCAAATATCTGTAAGTAGAATTTCTGATTTTTAGAAAATCTGTTGCAGCAGAAAAATGAACCCTCCCTTGACACCTCCAGGCCTGCCTCTTTTCTCATGGAGTTCACACCCTGTATGTTTGACGCTGCAATGTGATGTGACTGTCACAGTTGTGTTACTGGCATCATTTGTGTATTCTCAGCTTCAGCCACAGTGATGCAGTTTAAGGACTTACCATGTACTTGTGAAATTTGTTTGCAGCTTCTTAGAAGAGCTAGGGATGGAGTATGAAAGCTGCTTTAGCTCTGTGTGTTTTGTGACACTTTTGTTTCTCCAGACCACACAGGGAAGAAAAAACAGGTGTTTGATTTTGAAAACACAGCAAAATTGACCTATGGTTGCTATTAAGGCTGAGGTTACTTCAGCAATCTGATGATCCATGATCCTCTTTAGGCAATTAAGACTGCTGCAAAGTCCCATAAACTTCCTGTCCTCCACTTGATAAAAACAAGAGTTGCTTAATGAAAATATGTATCTGCTCAGCAAGGAAACAAAAATTAATCGGGAGTAGGAGAAAATTATGCTGTTTCTCTTATTCTTACCTTCCCTGCATGGGGAGAGGAGTGAAATCCTTCCCTAGTGCAACACAGCAATCATCCCCTATTGCTGTGTTTTCACAGGGCACCTGTGGTTCTCCGAGAGCTGCTACCATGCCGTGATACTCTCTTAGCAGCCGCAGCTCGTTGCAACTTCTGCTCACCGGGTTGGACATCCCCTTTGCAGATAGACTGCCATGAGGTGAAGGAGATGTCTGATTCAGCTCCATCTCTTGTTTTCTGGGAACTGTGCTGTCATCCTTGCTATCGAAGTACATCTGTCCCTGTTTTTTTTTCTCCTAAAGAAAGTGAAAACAAACATATTAGAACAAAATGCAAATGACTCAGTGCTTGCTTTTGGTACAAGCATGTTGGACCAAAATCCCAAGCTGTAGATTTTTCATGCACCTGTGGATATTTCTTGTGTTGGTTTATTTCCACCAAGAATAATTCCAGCATTTTAAACATATTCACAATTGAAAAATAACCATTATATATATATTTAAAATGCTTTGATATACATCAAGAGATTAGTTTTACTTTTTAGCTTAACACAAACTTCTTGCACAATTTTCCCAGAAACTTATCCTGACTTATTCCATGCGATTCAGCCCTGGGACAGCAAGGGTCGATATATTGACTCTTTAGTGAGAAACAAATGAAGAGAGTGCTAACTGCAAATCCTGATTTTTTACCTCAAACACACATAAAAAGACAATTCTGGAAGATCTGTATACATGAAAATTCAGTTTATGCCAGAAAGAATTAACTGACATTTGCAGTCCTTTTAGCATTATTAGAGTAGGGCAGGGAACAAAATTCTGGCCAAATTTGAAGAGATTCATCTGTTTACAACATATGGTATAAAGAGAACTGGTGTCAAGATCTCTGTCTTTGCTGGTGAACTAAATCAGGTCTCAAGGAGCATCCCTTCATCCCACAGGCTGTTTAGGTGTTGGCACATTCCCTGACACGGCCGTGGCCCCTGCCAGCCAGCACTCTGCCATGCTGTGCTGGGAAACAGCCACGGGACTGGCACAGGCAACATAAACCTGCACTGCTGGGACAGCTGGCATCAGGGCCAGAGAAGAGTCCTGGCTCATTTTATTTATTGGTATAGACATAGCCAGTAGCTCCTCATGTTCCTTCCTATCCTCTGCAAGAGCAAAGCTGAAGCACAAACATTATTATAGTGACTTTCCTTAATGCTCTTCAGCATAGACCCAGGACAGAGAAGGACCCGCACAGTCTGCTAATACGGTGTCAGTGTGTGGGCTCAAAACATACGGCAGAGTCTGAGTAGTCTGTGAGCACCAAGAGTTTCCTCTGTCAGCTCTTGACTGTGGGCAAAAATGGCCTTTCTCTGCATGAGCAGAGAGAGAACAGGTATGTCCTGAGGCACCAGGTCCTACAGCTCATATCCATGCGGAGAAACCGCACATGCCGCAGCTTCACACAAATCCTCATTTCAGCTTCACTCCGGCGCGAGGTGCAAAAAGAGCACACTCTTCGGCACCCACCAAGCACCTCACTAGCTCTGAAAGCAGAGTTAGTAAGATTTTGACCCTCCTTGATCATCTCCCCTTAGATAGAAACCACTCCAAAGCATCTTTAGAAGTACCATCACTTGACTGTGACAGTCTGCTTGGGTATCCTGCTTATCATACTCCTCTCCTTTGGTGGCAAAAGAGCCACCAGTTCAGAAATACATCCCTGGCCCAGTAACAGGACAGTCTGCCATGGTTATAGCAACACTAGTTCACCATCTCACTGCACTCTTCTCTTGCAACAGCAGTGGCAGCAGCCCCACATCAGACCCCCTTGCAAAGCTGCTGTCGCATGGAAGCTCTTCCACAGCTGAAGGCCCCTCTGCAGATCAGATGCTCGAGTTTATGAAGACAACATGCCACTTCCTAAGTTACTAGTGGTATTCTTTTTAAATGTGAGTCAAGCCTTGATGAAAATTAGGCTCTATGATTATCAGTGGAGATTAGAATAAAGCTTAGTACATAGTGGTCAAAAAATTTTACAGTCTGATCATTAAAATTTGGTGTGAAAAGTTCTAAAAAGCACTTCAGAATCCCACAAAATGCACAAATAAATGAAGAAGGAGCTAAAGAACATTCTGTCTTAAACTCATGCTGTGGAATCTAATTACTGGAATATTTAAATGCAAAGTGCCAAATGCACCACAGAGGACAGAACAGGATCAGGAAACAGGCCTGTCACTCTCTTACGTCCCATGGCAGGGGGCACATCCTTGCTCCTCCCTCCAGAGACCTCAGTACAGGACAACACAGAACTGCAGGGCCAGGAGACAAAAATAGCACAGCATTAGGGAACAGGCTCTGCTTCAATCCCAGCAGGAGAAATAACCAGAAATGAGAGCAACAAGAAGTTAATGATGATTTTGCGCAGCTCTGAGCTCTCCCAGCCTCACAGTCTAGAAGGGAACAGAGGCTGCTGCAAGACCAGACTGAACACACAAATCTTGGCTCCAAGTAACAGCGGGCCTGCTAGCCAAATCTAAATCAGAATTTTCCCAGGTGGCATTTCCTTCTGTAGTCTTACTTTTTTTTTTCTTTCTATTCCAAATGTCCTTGGTTCTCACCTGTCCTTACAAACGGCTCTACTCATCATTAGCAGCCTAGAAAACATCTGCATAAACATTTACTTATTTTTTGTTCGTTTTCTTGAAAAGAACAAAAAAAGAATGGTGATTTAGGGAGACTGCTGGAATTACCAGAAGGAGGAAAACACAAAGTGTCCAGCTTTACAAAGATGTACATGGTTGGTATGTAGCAAGAAAACCCCAAACTTCAATTTTTAAGAGGTAAGATCTATCCTGCAAACATTCCCTAAAGGGACAAATCCCATTGCCAACCAGTATAAGCAGCACATGCACAGCTGATGGTGACCAAAGGCACAATCTTTGAGCTGACCCCAGGCTTCCCCATGGCCTAGACAGCAATGAAATTCCATGTCCCCAGAAAAAGGGCTAAGGGAGCCCTGGAGAGCCAGGATTGCTGCTTTTGCACCTCGCAGTCAGCAACCAGAGGTACTGGGAGGGTGAGTGAGCACCGTGCAGGGGCCACCGCTGCCACTCAGGCACCTCGGCACCTCTTGTCTTCAGTCTCAGTTTAGATATTCACATACTGATTTTACTAAGACATTCTGTAAATCATGACTGAAATATCTAGAGCCTTGTTCCATTTTTTTAACATTCATTTTTTCTGAATACTTGCTATGAAAATATGCAGATTTTTAAATGATGTGAGACTGCAGAATGAGGAGTGAACACACAGCTCAGATTTCCTGAGGTTCGACTACAGCAACTCAGGCTGTTCCAGCTTTTAAAAGATGTGAGACTGGTCACATACTCTAAATGTGATCCAGTTTCACCCCAAAAATGGTGAGATCAGGATCCTTGGGTGAATAAGACACAGACATTTGTTTTCAGAATTATCACCAGTGAAAAATAAAAGAATGCCAAGGACAAGAAGCTTGAGAGAAAATCTGATGCCTAGATACAAAATTATAACCCCCATTACTGCACATTCACAAAAGCTTTGCAAAAAATAATAATAATACAGCATCATTTTTCCACAAGACACATGTTTGATTTTGATTACCTACACAGCTAAAACATTGCTAAGGCAACTATCACCATGGTATCTAAACTTCTAAGACATCCATGCATTTACCATTCAAGAAATTCTCAAATGATCACATTTCCTTGTAGTTACAGGACTTTGCTTTTATTTCTTCCTCCCTTTTCTTAACTTATATTACATGTACCAATAATGAGGCAGGTGATATGTTAGCATATGAAGGTGAGGGATTAGTATCATCTGCCTGGAGACTAGATTTTGGGGTGATTTTTGTGTACCAGCAAGAAGAGGATTTAGCCACAGCTTAAAACGAATCTGGCAACTACCCCTCTATGCAGGGGCTAATATAGCATTTATGTTATCTTTGTTATCACTTTCACCTCAGTTCAAGGAGCTGAGTAGTCATTTTTAAAGCATTGGTGCAAAATTCATTCTTTTCATCTATTCAGGTGCTAATAAGATCAACTGCCCACCTAAGATATTCTGTTCAAGAGGCTTTGTGTAGCTCACTTTTTAGTTGCAAAAAAAAATGCCAGAGGCAAATGATATATCTGGTGCTATTTCATCATTTAAAATGCTATTTCCTTGAGTCTCAGTAATCATAGCATAGCATTTTTGCAATCAAAAATGAAGTAGAATTCAATCTTAGAGGCCATGAGCCTAAAAAATACTGCAGCTTCTCCAGACAATATCCATACGGAGCATTTTTCCTGCCTCGCACACTTTATCATCCATCAAAGCCTTTCATCTACCAAGACTGGAAAGCACATTACCTTCCCAGTAAGTCACCTTCCCATTACCAGGAAGAAACCCAAACATTCAAAGCAGGGGGGCTGCAGGCTTCTGCTCTGTGGGTCAAGCCCACACACTGCCTTACCCAGGAGAATGAAAACACTGCTTTTTAACCACCTTTCACCCCACAGAGACCAGGTCTACCAAGAAGCCTCTTTCCAAAGCAAATTAAAGCCAAACTATCTACCTGGCTGGAAAGAGAGCATCCCAGGCTAAAGACACTCTTCTCTCACTCTGGTTCCCATCTCAGCATGGCCTCGTCCCAGGAGCACTGCAAAGGCCACGTGTGCCAGCTGCTATGAGGAAGTTCACACAGTGTTTACACCAATAAAATACCACCAATGCAAAGCAAAGATTTTCCTCTCCAGATGTGCTGCTCATCCTAGCTCTCCCCCAGCTCATCCAGGGTATGTACTGGCCTCCTTGTGCCAATGCACCTAAAATCTCAGAGGCAGAGAGGAGAGTAGCTATTCCTAACTTGAAATATCCAGAGAAAACAGAGCAGAGCTTCTGCACTACCTCTCAGAAATCTTGTGCAGTTGACACCACGTATATCTCTTACCCTGCCACCCTAGGGACTAGGCAATGGAAAACTATTCCCAGGCTTTGAGCATGCAATATTCAGTTGAAAATCTACCCTTCAAGCCTAAAAAAAAGGTTCAACATGCACACACACACACATCCCACATTATTATTACCAAAATACAGTTTGTATTTATCTCTGAAAAGGAAAGGTGTAGGGGGATTTAATGCTGTGACATGCAAGTAAGAATTTTCAGCGTTCTCTTAATTCATGGTTTTTCTCACATAAAGAAGCAGTGTTTCTAGCTGTACAAGGCAGTCAAAACCGGCCTGGGAATATGGGATATAGCAAACTACCTCAGCATCCATGATTTGGAAGTATGTTTCAGTTTTCCATCAGAACAGTGCCAGTCCTACATACAGGATCCACAGAGTGGTGTTAGGAATTGCACAGAATAATGGACCGCAGAGTAACCCTCTCTTACGTGACTTAATGGGACACTCCTGACTGAGTGTCACTACTTTTCCTTTCATGTTTTCAGGGACTTTTTTTCTTGCTGTCTACCAATGCCAAGAGAGGAATGATGTGTCAAGATGCAAGAAACTACTAAAGCCCATGTGCGTACATCTCTCGTGAGGTTGTAAACTGTTTAAAATACCTCTATTATTAACCGGTGGTACTGCTGTAAGTTCCACTAAGTTGCTGTAATTCCTTCATCAAGAGGTGAGTGCAAGCCTGAGATAAATATGCTTTTCTAACCCAAGCAGTATGTGACCGGATCTGCTGTAAGCTGGTCAGCATGCAGCAGTTTGCTACGGCCTTATGTCTTATCATTCTGGGATGGGCACGGGTATGTCATGGAGCGTGAGGAAGTGCTCCAGGCCCAAAGTCCTGTAGGGATTCAGCAGAAGTTCCTAAGCCTCCTTGCTTGCCTCCATTGCCTCTGGTGGCTTCGGTAGTTGAGAGGCAGCAGCTGCTGGATCACAGCTCTGACCAACTTCTCGATTCAGCAAGAGCTTTGAGACCTTGCTTTGAGACCTGCTGCTTGGACCCTGCTGATGGACCTCACATCTGCCTTACACAGCAGCCTTCCGTATGCACACAAGATATTCACTTCATTAGTGGCTCAACATAGATGACAGGGATTCAGCAGACCCTGACACTTAATGATTAAAAATACAGATTTTTGCACTACCTAGGGTCTCTGACTTAGCTGCACGTAGGAAAAATCCTGCTATGCTCAGAGGCAAAACCAGGCCTGTGCAAATGCAGAGTCCTCGGCCTCCTCTAAGCTCATCTGCAGTCCAGCAGCTGCAAAACCCAGTGATACAGTCTTTCCTCTTTTGGGATTGGTGTTTACTAGACACCCGCAGAGCTCAGGGGAGACACGGGCCGCTATCACTCAAAGGAGTAGCTGCATTTTCAGCTGGCACTGAACATTTTCAGGGAACCCAAGGCCTGCCAGTGAGAGATCCGTAAGCACTCAAGCCTCTCCAGACCGAGCCGCGGGAGGCAGCAGACCCAGCACGCAGTGATGCTCACTGGCCTCCCGGCCTGGTTTGCGTGCACCGCTGTATGAGTTCATATGGAGGAAGCATACAATAACACTCCTGGGGAATAGAAGACAGAGACATTTTGAAAACAAAATTAAACAACATTTTTTGTTTCTGTCTCTGGCGTTAGCCAACCCAAAGCTACAAGGTTGCATTCCACACAGGTATCAGTTTTTAATGTCTTTACAATTATGCTGTAAAAAAAATAGCTGTCTTTCNGCAGTGATGCTCACTGGCCTCCCAGCCTGGTTTGCGTGCACCGCTGTATGTGTTCATATGGAGGAAGCATACAATAACATTCCTGGGGGGTGGAAGACAGAGACATTTTGAAAACAAAATTAAACAACATTTTTTGTTTCTGTCTCTTTGGTGTCAGCCAACCCAAAGCTACAAGGTTGCACTCTACACAGGTATCGTTTTTTAATGTCTTTACAGTTATGCTGTAAAAAAAAATCTGTCTTTCCCAAAGCTGGCATCTTCCACAGAAAATTTATCAGAATCTTCTTTAAGAGAAAAAAAAAAATGACATGGCCACCCTCTAGGTTGTGAAGACAGTTTCTGAAAAGGCTCCTGTGTGACAGCCATGGGCTCTTCTGGGCAGCAAGTGCAGGTGCTGCAGTGCCACAGCTCCCACTGAACAATACCCATAGTCCCTTCTTCTCCCCAGGTAACTGGGGAGAGAAAAGCCAACCTGGACTTGCTAAGAGGGAGAGGAAAAATTATCAGCTTTTTCCTCTGGGCTACCCTTCCTTTTCATCCCTGTTTCCTGACAAACCCAGTGGTCGCACTTGATTTTCAGGCAGAAGACCCTTGAGTCTCACACCATTTTCCTATGGAGACCGACCACTGCTACCTGATGTCCCCTGGTGCCTTGCTCACAGGAAAACTGAAAGCACCAAAATCCATGGGTGTAGGTCCATGGGCACCGGGGCATAGCTGGTGACCAGGTTCTGCAGATGAAGATTACGAGAGGGACATGATAGATGGAACTGATAGATAGGAGGCATGCTCAGTGCACAAGGTTATTGTACGGACTTGGTTCAAAAAGTCTAACGGGGAAGCCATTTGCAGGCTTCTTGCCCAAACAAAATCAACTTTAAGACCATTTTCCTTCATTGGATCCCAACAGACTGTTGCACCAGTGCAACTCTGTGGACAATAAAACACTGCAAAAGCAGGCAGCCCAGGTGAGACGTCCTTGCAGATAGAAAAGGCAATGTCTAACTGCAGCCCAAGAAGTCACAGAGCCACTAGGCTGGCTCAGTAAGAAAAGTAGCTGAGATGTGAGTATGAAAAATAAGCAGGATGAGCAGATGTAACAGAGACAGGAAAGTGTTGACAGAGTTTGGTAACACTTTTATAAAACATCCTGCCAGCGGCACATCACATGAAACGTGTCTTTTTGGGTGGCATCGCAGAGCTGGTTTCCAGGAGAGACTTTACGTAAGCTGTTTAGAAACACACACAGCTAGGCCAGCAGGACTTTTACTCTTTCTGGGCCACTTTCTTGCTAGTTTAACCTGAATTAAACACACTTTTCAGCAAAGGAGCCTCGGTGAAGCTGTAAGCCCCTCTGTTCATGCACAAGGTGCCCAAGTCCGTGTTCCCCAGCTCATGCACTCCCTCTCTCCAGCCACACAAACAGCATTCCGAGTGCGTTTTACTCAGAATAAAAGCAGGGACACGCTGACCCCTTGTGGCAGCAGGACTGTCTTTCAGAAGCAGGTTTCCTCCAGAAAAAAAAATAAAATATGAACTTGCAGAATTACACAATTTTGAAGCTGGAGCTGGACCGAGTGTTCCCCACCACGGAGCTGCTGCTGCTGCCACGCACTGCTCGCAGCCAGCAGAGGTGCCACGCTCTGAGTGCAGATTGCTCCCATTTCACTGAACAAAACCCAGTCACTTTCCCGAGCCACAGAAGTTATTCTTTGGATAGGGAAATGTGTATGGTAAAGCTGTCATTAGACGACATGATTCCCAGTAACATTCACCCAGTTTTGCTCTGGGGAGTGGAGACAGTGGGAGCACGAAACCAGCTACCATCAGTACTGCTGTGCAGGTACCGAGAACGGCTTTGGGTCTTGGCTATTTGAACGCTGATTTGACACTGCCACATCATTAAAACAGTACCAATATTCAAGTAGTTTTCCTGGTGGTAACCTGAGCAAATGTAGGGGAAGGGAAAATAAATGTCAATATTAACACTGCAAGTCACTGAACAACTCATTCAGTCAATGCTATTCAAGCCAATGCACGAGGGCCTGTGAGGGCAGCTCCCCTGGAACCAAAATGGCCCACAAAAACTTAGCAGAACAAGAGAGAAAAGCATCATTTGTGCTGAGTTTCTGGTCCTTCTGAAAGTCATTCTATATTAGAAGAAAAATTATATGATTTCTAGGCAAGCTATTTTAGAATTAGTAGGTATTGGTCTTACTTTGAGGTACAAAGCAGGAAAACTAGAATAGCTTGCAAAATGTATCTGGGGACCATTCTGCATACACAACTTGCTCTGATTAGGAGGTGTTGAGAAACTAGGTGGATTAAAAGAAAAAAAAAGTTCCCTGTGTTAAGTGTTTTCTTCTCTCCTTAAGCCTTCAAAGTTGTTTCTTGAGGCATAAAGGTAATGTTTCTGTATTCTCTTTAAAATGAGTTCAGTAGAAAACCCCACGTCCCAGAGAAGCTGAACAGTCTGTTGAGAAGCCAAAGTCCTTCCACACTGCATCTCTACAAGCAGGTGAAATTATTTACACCAAAAAACACTCCAGCATATCAGTCCTCTTAAGAGCTGTGCACTTCTGCTTTGCACTGTCAAAGCCTGTCATTACTTACTCACTGGAAAGTAACCAAATCTCCAATTCTCCGATCGTGCTGAAAATAACCGTGAGTAACCAATGAGGCTTCAAGATCTTGCAGGAAAGCGCAGCTGTGTGCCCCGCTTGAGACTGCAGGATGGCAATGACCAAGGCAGGAAAGCATTTTGATGTTTTAAATGTGTCCCAACAGTTCTTTATTGATTATTAAAGATTGATGGTTTGTTACTTTTACTTTGGGTTCTTCATCCTTCAGACATATGGGATCAATTATATAGCAGTACTCTATTCTGTTATTCTGCGCATATAAAGGTCTTTATGCCTTCTTTTTTTAGCAATGATTAAGACATTGGGAGAGGTGGTTAACTGAAAGTACATTTTGAAATCATTAAAATAACATCAATTAGCTTCAGCTCTGTTTTAGAGAAAAGAAAATTCACATTGTCGAGTGAAAAAGGAATACCAGTGTCAAATAACAATTTTTTATGCCCACACTGTACTAATAAATGTTACAAGCTCTTCACAAATTACTCTGCAGACTTTGAAGTTGAACACCAAGCTAACTAAAACAAAGTGTGGGAAAACGTTATTGCCCCCAGAATGACATGTCTAGATTATTGTTATTCCCACAGTGTCAATCTTTCTTATGTCTAACTTGATAAAATGCAGGTGCCTGAAACTGCTGCAGCAGCTAGAATACTGATAGGCAATAAGTGCTCATGTCACATTTCTGCTATTCTCAGTTAGCCCAAATTTACTTCAGAGAAAAGATGATGATAAGGAGTCTCTTTGCACAAAGGAATTAAAGTACCCATATGTCTTGGCAGCTGTACCACTGGAAGAAGATAATACCACCAGATGCAGAAGAGCAGAGTTCATGATATTGCTGGGTTTTCCTTTATTACAAATATGCAGCAAAGCAGAATAAAATAGATATTTTACTATAGAAACCAAGTTCAAATGGAGGTAACAAGACACAGACCTACAGTTTTTAGCGAGTCTCTTTCTTTGTCCTAATATCCAGCAGACTGGAGTTCGTTTTGTCGCAGAGCAACAATTTATCTGACAAAGCAAGCAGTGTACTGTGGGGAATTTTATGTAATTTGCAATGTAAATTTTTCATCACGATACACTGCTTTGATGGCTGGAATTTTTACTTTCATGCAGGTAAAAGCAACCAACATGTGATTTGTTGACACTGACCAAAATGCATCCAAAAGAACTGAATCCAAGCAGGGACTTTGAGGATGCTAGATGAGTATTTGGTATGCACCCATTTCAATATTCACTCCTCACAGTTGGGTTTTTTGTTTACTTTTTTTTTTCCTTAAGAAAAATGAATATTTTTATTTAAAAATAAGTTTTCTTCCTTTATTAAATGCTTCATAGCCATACTAAGAATTAATCATTTCCACTAGACCTTTTTCTCCCTCTCTTACAAAGCAGAAAATGCTAATATAATGTTCTGAAAAAGTTATGACAAAATATACTAGGAGCTAGGCACTTTCCCCTGTAAATGAACGTAGCCGTACTGATTTCAAGCATCACTAGTACTTATTCTTCTCTCCAGACAGCTAGATTTGATTCTGTTGCTATAAAAATTTTGTTTTGATTTCAGCTGGGACTAGATCAGACCTGACTGAGCTACTAAGCCTCACTTTGGATTAGAAATAGCAATGCTATGCTAATAACCTGTTCTTGCATTAATTTAAAATTGGTGAAAAAACAAAGGTGAAAAAGAAAAGACAATCATATTTTGAATTTATTTTTTTGTGGAATTTAGACACTGCAATATCATTCTGCTGCACAATTTTTTTTTTGCTAACATGCTATAAATGGCCCTGTTTTCGGGTATATTCATATTTCTTAGATTCAAGCTTTTGTGCATTAGAAGGAAACACAGCATTGTCAATGAAAATTGATGTTTTCCTGCTGTAAGTATCACTGGTTCATGTTATAGTCGTAGCAAATTAATTAATTTCTCTCTCAGCTTTAAAGAATTCTTACAAAGCCAGAAGGCTGAAAGCACAAGCTATGGGATGTAGATTTGTGAAGCTGGCAGCTTTCTAAAGCGTTAAAGCTTATGAAAATCCAAATCCAAGATAAAATGTATGGAATGTGAGCTTGCTTCCTGAGGCACGGGGGCTTCATCCAAAATGCACCAAGGCTAGCGAGGGTCCTTCCACTGTCTTCGCTGGACTGTGAGTCAAGTCCTTCAAAGCAGAGGCTTAACATGCTTAGTTTATAAGGGGCATTTGGTTACAAATTGAAGTTACCTAAATCAATACCTCTGAGCACCCTCAGAGCCAGGAGGTTAGGATCACATGGAGGAACATATACTGGTAAAGTTAAATCTCTTGTACTCCCCAAGGGAAGGCAGCAAGGGAAGCATATCAGGAATATACATCTGGATCCACTGTAGAAGAAAGGGTCTAGAAATAGGGAAGCTGGGGCTGGTGCACCAAGTGGGCATTTACATTTTCTGGCATTACTCCATGTACAACAGCGGAGTGTTCGTGGGTAGCATGTTTCTTCCTCCCTCATCGATGGGGAACACTCTTCCTCTTGGTGGGAATGGTTGTAAATTATTTTAATTAGTTATCCTTGGGAAGAAGATATTTCAAATACTACACAGAAATAGCTCTTTTCTACTATTAATACTAAAAAAAAAAAAAAGGAACAGCAAGATANAAAAAAAAAAAAAAAAAAGGAACAGCAAAATCATTTTTAAACTGATCAAATAATTTCTGTTCCAGTAACCAATAAATTCTTTAAGCTGAAGAAAGTGTAAAGTGTCAGCCTATAGCAGCTGCCCTGGAACTGCAGAAGCTTGAAATTCTGTACACTGCCTTGCTACCCATTTAAGTTTATTATCTCTCGAGTCAGAGGTATCTTGTCTGCTATTTAATATTAGTGCATTAAGTTTCTCTTAGCAAAGCTGTAAATTATTTTCAGATCCTGAAGCAGAAGGGAGTGGGGAAGTGAACTACAGCAATAACAGCAACCTGTTCTTCTCACCAAAATGTTTGCACTGTGTGTATTCATTTCAGAGGAGCAAAAGAAAAAAAAAAAAACAGCCAAAACACATGACATTTCCTTATTTCCTCGTTCTAACAATCAAAAAACACAGTGAGAGGTATGTTGTCTCCTGGGACTCTGAAGGTTTAACTTTGTGCCTGTTGCATCTGGCTGAGTTCCAACTCCAAAAGTTTTTTCACAACAAAAAGTGAAGATAGTGGAAGGCAGCAATGTGTCACTGTGACCAAATGTTTAGTATAATCCAGGATGGCTTTTTATCATTGTAAATTTCTGCAAAGCTGCTTAAAAAAAAAAAAAAGAACACTCTTCAGTAATGTTCTTTCAGTCATTTTCCTGTGATGCTCTCCATACTTTCAATACTAGAAACAAACAGCCAACTGTCAATGGAAGGATGCTCCAGAACTAAACTCAGGTTTGCTTAAGACGTGGTAACAATTGCTAAGAATAGCTATTCTGATTGCTTTACATACAAATATTAATTTGTTCTAAACTGTAAAGTCCTCTTACATATGCAGCAACCTCAGGCAAAAGCCATTCACAAAGAAACACCATAACCCCTGAACGTGTTTCCTTGAAAGGGGGACGGGGGCAGCCTTTCTCTTTAGATTGTCTTAAACAATAAGCTTTTGGCAGGGAGTTTCACTCACTGACATCCCTTCCAGCTGGCACATTCCTAAGCAGAAAGTTCACTGCACAGAGGAATCATTAGCGAGGTCTTCACGAGTGCCAAGGAGCGCTGCACCCTCCAAGCCTCCGAGAAGGTCTGGAGCAGGAATGCACTTCTGAAGTGGCTGCTTAAAGATCTGAGGGAAACTTGGCTGGAGGAGAAGCCACATGATCCTCTCAGTCCCCTTGAGGAGTCTGGGCTTCCAGACGTTAAGTCCAATGCGACACGACAGCCTTACGCAGTCAAAAACTCACCGTTCCCGGCTCTAACGTCGTGCGGGCTAAGCAGAGGAGAGAGGGAGAGGGGCGCCCATCTTTGTCTTCCTTTCCTTCCTCTCCTGTGAAGTTTCTAGTCTCTAAAGAGCTCAAATGAAAGCGAGAACTTCCCACGGTGAGTGTGGCCGCTGTGCGAGGCCGCACGCCGGCGGGGGAGGCCGGGCTGCCCCTCGCCGCCACGTGAGGCAGCCCGCTCGGAACGAAGTCCTAGCCCTGCGCGCCTATAGCTGACCTGATACTGAAGCCAAGTCCCGCAGGCACAGACAGCCCTGAGCTTTTGAAAAGTGACAGTGAGGATGGATGTTTTGGGTCTGCTAAGGAGGAACCTGGCTACCCCCAAGGAGCATCTTGCGTCTCTAGCCCTTCAACATCTTTATTTTCCTTTTAAAAAGCCCCTAGTTAAAAACAACCCTTCAAAAATACAGTTTGCATATCCTGCAGTTCAACAGGGTTCCGGGGGACATTTTCTTTTTGTTGCTTGATAGCTGGCAGTCCTAGTACTCCCAGCACCTACCTGTAGATTCACAGAATCATAGCATCACTATGGTTGGAAAAGACCTTCAAGATCATCGAAAAAGACCTTCAAGATCATCGAGTCCTTCACTACCATGCCTGCTAAACCATGTCCCTAAGTGCCTCATCTACACATTTCTTCAACACTGCCCGGGATGGTGGCATTTACATTTACATTCAGGAGGTGACACCTCACTCGCACTGTGGGACGCAGGCATGAATAACAAAGAGAAAAGAAGCAAAAATGTCTGGCCCGGTGCACACATTAATGGCTTGTCTCCCTACCGCCAAGCTAGAGCAAGATGCATTTGCACTTCCTCTAAATCCCCGCTGCAAGTCAAAGCAGCGTAAATGGATGCTAGGCTAGGTGGGAATGAGGACTGTTACCTTCACAGGGACGATCTCACCCATCTAAACTTGGCAGCAATTTTGCTGTAATACACAGGTTTTTTTACCCCAATATAATTACACCAATATAATGTCAATCCACTCCTAGCGGTCCTAAGAAAGCAGAAGGCAATGACTGAATAATTTTGTGCATCCTAAGTCCTTAAGCATGGATCATGCTTTGAGACATGTTATTCAAAGATACGTACGAATTTTGCATCAGACTGCAAACATTTGTTTCTTTTGCTTCATACAAGGTAATTGTCAGATTATAGACTATTATTAGATAAAATAGTCTTCATTTATCAGAGTTCACAAAAGTTACCTCATAGTAGAAATAATTCTGAGTTAATACAGCAACTAAAAATTCTACATTATTAACTTTCTCTGACATCCATGCAATTATTTGTACATAAATTAAGTCACTTCTCTGCTGAAAGTTGTATTTCAAGTAATTTATTACTTAGCTAGCTCCAAAAATAGTAGTTTACTCCCTTTAACCTTTTTTGAACTTGTTCATTGTTTTAAACCTTTTGAAAGTATTTAAATTTTTGAACCTTAACTAATATTAAACTTCCGAAACAAAAAAAAAATCAAACTTCCAAAACAAATTTATGGACAGATGCAGAATATCTTTTTGCCAAAAAAATTCAGTTTGTCCAATTAGAGTCAGAAAATTAGGCCTCTGGCTTAATTTCTGCAGTATAGAGTAACTAGTTTAAAAATGGCGATTCACTCAAGGAGAAGAAAAGGTGTCTACAATCTGTGGAAGACTGATAAACATATCTAAAGAATTTTAAAAAAAATGTTCCCAAATTTGTTCCTTTGAAATGTAAGGAAAAATAATAATGTCTGTACTGCCAAATGTATCACATCATTGCTTCTAACTGCTGGGAGATATTTCACTTTGAAACTACAGATATCTGAGCTTAGGGTTACCTGACCCAGAGTTAATGAGATAGCCTTTCCTTAATGGGTAGCATTGCAGCTTGAACTTTTTATTATAATAAAACTGTTTTTACAGATGTTATACAGAGCAAATTGAGCTAATTCAGACCAAACATCTCTGTATATGGGTGTATGCAAATAATATGTCTAGTAACAAGGAATGTAGCCTGTTTATAGAATGTGAAATGGTGTGAAATATTTATAGAATGGTCTTGCAAAATGATCTGGCATTTCACAACCAAAGAACTAAGCCCATATTCATCAGCACAATGTAGAAAAAGAACAAATGCAGTCCTTGAAGGTGCAAGGCCAAATAGCATGAAGAAATCAAGACCACTGATTTATTCTTGTATTAGAATTTTTTCCCCACTAAGTACTGCATGCAGTGCTGGGGTTCCCAGTTTGAAAAAAAAAAAAAAAAAGAAATTGGAAAAATCTAGACAGTGCAGCGCAAGTGCTTTGAAGATAATTCAAAGACTGGAAAAAAATGCCTTAAATTGACAGAGATATTTGATTTGTCCTGTTTTTTGAAAGAAAACAGAATGATGGCTCAGCTACTATGCCATCTTTACAGAGAGAAATATATGGTACTAAAAGACTCTTTAACTTAGTGGAAAAGGCATAACAAGAACTGATGGCTGAAAGCTGAAGACAGATAAATCCAAACAGGAAATATGGCCCTCTTTTTATGTCTTTTTTTTTAAGTAGTCACACTGATTAACTACAGAAACAAACTACTGAGGACAGCAGCATGACAATGTTTTCTAGACTAGAGATCTCACTGAAAAATCTGCTCAGTCAAGACATACTGCTCAGTCCAATGCTTAGCTAAAATGTGTGATATTCAGCAATTTGGAGCAAAGAATCCTCTTTAATCCCAAATTCTATGAAATTTCCCTTCAATTCATGAGCTCGTGATGACTTGAGGTTAATTTTTCAGTTTAGAAGTTACATAGAGTCAGGTGAAAATTGTTTTTAAATTTGTTATTGGAGATCTTTGGTTAAAAATGGAGAAAACACAAGCAGTTATCACAGTAGAAAAAAAAAGCTTTTTTAAAAATCCTTATAGTAATGTGCTTTTTGGTGATCTGTTAAACCTTTAGGAAGCTTAGGCCCAAGAAATCTTCTAGTTATTGAGATTTTTGTACATTTTCAAGCTTAAAAAGGAAAGCTTTTGTGACAATTTTAGAATCATAGAATTGTCAAGGTTGGAAGGGACCACTAGAGAACACCTAGGCCAACCCCCCTGCACACGCAGGGTCACCTAGATCACGTGGCACAGGGTGGCGTCCAGGTGGGTTTGGAAGATCTCCAGAGAAGGAGACTCCACAACCTCTCTGGGCAGCCTGTTCCAGTGCTCCGTCACCCTCACTGTCGAATAAGTTCCTCTGCAACTTTTGGTGTTTCAGTTGGTGGTCATTACCTCTAGTTCTGTTGGCAGCCACCATTGGAAAGAGGCCAGCCCCATCCTCTTCACTCCCTCCCTTGTGATTAGATGCCCTTCCAGCCTTCTCTTCTCCAGGCTGAACAGGCCCAGCTCCCTCAGCCTCTCCTCACAGGGCAGATGTTCCAGGCCCCTGATCATCCTTGTGGCCCTGCGCTGGACTCTCTCCAGCAGCTCCACATCCCTCTTGTACTGTGGGGCCCAGAACTGGACACAGTACTCCAGATGAGGCCTCACCAGGGCTGAGTAGAGGGGCAGGATCACCTCCCTCGATCTGCTGGAGACGCTCCTCTTAATGCATCCCAGGATGCCATTGGCCTTGGCCACGAGGGCACACTGCTGCCTCATGGTCAACCTGTCGTCCACCATGACGCCCAGGTCCTTCTCTGCAGAGCTGCTCTCCAGCAGGTCGGTCCCCAGCCTGTACTGGTGTCTGGGGTTATTTCTCCCCAGGTGCAGGACTGTGCACTTGGCCTTGTTGAATTTCATAAGGTTTCTCTCTGTCCAGTTGTCCAGTCTGTCCAGGTCCCTCTGGATGGCAGCACAGGTATCACCTACTCCCAGCATTGTATCATCTGAAACTTGGTGAGAGAGCACTCTGTGCCTTCATCCAGGTCATCGATGAATAAATTGAACAGGACTGGACCAAGGGCTGACCTCTTGGGGACACCGCTAGCTACAGGCCTCCAACCAGACTCTGCCCTGAGTCTAGCTGGAGTGGATCACCACCCTCTGGGCTCTGCCATCCAACCACTTGTTAATCCACCGCAGCATCCACTCATCTATCCCGCAACTCTGGAGCTTCCCCAGGAGGATGTTGTGAGGGACGGTGTCAAAAGCCTTGGTGAAGTCAAGATAGATGACATCCACCGCCCTCCCCTCATCTACCCAGCCGGTGATTCCATCATAGAAGGCTGTCAGGTTAGTCAAGCATGATTTCCCCTTGGTGAACCCATGCTGACTACTCCTTTTCATTGAACACAGTTATTTATAGAGCCACTTCAGACACAAAATAGGGTGTTATAATCAGCCTCTACATGCTTTGGCAGCCCTTGACATGCATGAGAGGTAGTGTATTCAGACAATCTTCTTTTTCTTTTTAACAATAAAAAAGAGTAAATACCTATTTTCCAAGCTTCTATAGAGATAGAGAGAATGCATTAGCTGAGAGGCACACAGAATGCAAATGCCTCTTACACACTTAGGATGTAAGACACCACGCTTAGCTAGATATTATATTTTAATCAGAGTTTCCAACAATATGAACAAAACACATCTTGTAAGGGAGGAGAAGAGAGTAACTCTGCTCTCTCTGTGCCAGCCCCTGTAACAAACAGGATGCTTCCAGCTCTTTCCTCACCACCGACCACCAGTGTCGGGTGAAGAGAATAAAGCAGAACAGAGGTCCACAACCTCTCTGCCAGGCTCATGTGCAAAGCAGCAAGTCAGGACCTGCAAAAATAAATGCTTTCTGATATGGCATACAAGAAAGTGGCTTAGTTGTGTGCTCCTTTCAACCCCACTCTTATCTGGAGCCAGAACTATCATGGGCCTTGCCTCTCCTTGGGAAGCTGCTGAAATGGACCCTTGTGCCTAAGGGGAGCTCAGTTTGGTCAGTATGGCATGGTCAGTATAGCAGATGGCATATCCATAAAGGCTGCCCGCTAGCCTTTATGGGCTGAAGAGGATGTTAGTGATTCATGCAACTGTTTTAATTGCTTGTGTGGCCATCTTGTGCTGGATGACACAAAAAAATTCCCCCTCTAGTGGTTCTTGGGAACTAGCAAAGCGGATGTTAAAAGCAACTAGCAAAGAGAAAGGAGAAAGACAAAATTCATTATCACAAAGTGCTTAAAAGCTTATAGGCTAGCTATTGATATAAAGCTTGTTCATTTTAATTATTCAGGCCTCTGAAGGAAAAAAATGTTATAGAACTGTAAAACACTCAGGAAAAAAGTGTTCTGTAAAAGACCAACAATCTGCTTATGGGAAAGGTTAATATATTAAGAGTTAGCACTTGACGCAAATATGAGTAGGCAGCCTTAAATTCTTACAGCAAGTAAAACTTCTGTTTGTCAAGGGTTATGCACATATGCCTGTTGCAGCTACTTTTTCAACTATACTGCTTCTTTCTCACTACATTGACATTTACTTCAGCTAAGAAAAATGTTCAGAGATAGTCACAAACATAATGCACTAGCCACTGTCTAAATATAAATAAATAATGAAAAGTTTACGGTCTAATAAAACAGTATATAACTTAAAAATATCATGTAATGATGCAGGAAATGCTACTTTCAGCCACTTTCTCATTTGAAATCAAGAATATAAAAGAAGCATATATAAAACACAAAATCTGTGCGTTAGTTTACAATACTGTCAGTAGTGAACGTGTTCATGTCAGTATGTGCAGAATGCAGGAAAGTTAAACCACACTCAGTTAATCTGATCACAAACACCCAAGGGTCCTTTTAAAGACAAGCTATGTCTTTATGGCTAAAGTCAGCCCTACAATCCCTTGGGCCAAGTCCCATATCCTGCCCTCCCCAATCTCATGCAACTCATGGATGTCCTGAATTAGCAATGGTAGCTCGGGTTTCTCCAGTCCTTGCAGGACTTCTGTGGCATGAATCTTCTTATTCACCTTTTGAATCCTTGAAAACATTACATTTTCACAGCTTCCTGTTGCAAAGAGCTCTACTGCTCAGACATCTACTGTGCAAAGCATCCCCTTTTGCTTGTTTTTAACTTGTCTCCCTCATTGTTGAAGGAATGTGAGCTCGGTTTTCTGTGCAGGTTAAATATGTAAATAAGTTTTTCAAAGCACTGAATTGATTCATCAGTGGTGCGGAATCTTTCAGATTCAGTGGCTCAGAATCAGTGGCTCAGTTGGCCTGTGAAAGTTCATTACAAGTGACTTTTTATGAGAAGTTTTTAAGTATACCCAGACAGGCATTCTGGTCTAATCCAGACAGAAGAAGGGACATTAAAACATGGCAAAAAAAAAAAAAAGAAAAGAAAAAAAAAGTTACTGGCACGGACAATACAGGGGATTTGGATTAAAATTCCAGTTAGTCCAAAGCTAGATATGCATCCAGTGCCCAGCATGTAGTATGATGTTGGTCAAGGGCTTTAATTTCCAGTGGGGAAGAGGCAGCTTTAAGTTTCTTTCTTCCTTGAAAGATATGAAGCCACATGAGGTCCCACTACAGAGAAGGATACAGAATCAAAGAATAATTCAGGTCAGGAAGGACCTCTGGACATCATCTAGCTCAAACTCTGCTCAAAAATGGCCCTGACTTCAAAGCTAGATAAGATAGATGATAAACCTAAGTATCCAAAGCAGCCCAGATCTTAGGTCAGATGATCCCTGTGTATGTGAACCTGCTCCCAAAAAGGAATGGGCCCAGAACAGCTTGTGGGGCATGAGTATGAAATGTTCCTGTTCATAATTTCTGAGTTTTCTTCTCTAAAAAGGCCTCTGCAGAACTGGAATCCTCCCTATCAGTGCATACAGGCAGTTTTCAAAACTGATATGGGTCATTTTATCGAGATACATCAGAAAAGCTTAGCCTTCATCCAGCAAGCCCCAATCTGAAACAACACCATATAGCGGCCCCAATTCTGTACAGAAAGGTTTTTGCTTACATTTTGCTTACGGTTTTTGCTCTGTTACATCCGTAGCATACCATATGAGGCAAGTACCAGCGCCTGGCACACATGACAGTAGTGAGAACATTTGGCTGACGCTGCTTTCTCAGCTGACTGGCCTGATGGTTATGTAAAATTCCTCAGACCGTAATGAAACATTCCTGGTTAGACATACATAGTCTGAGGAGCAGCTGGATACAAAATCCATCGCATGAGGATGCTGGCATTTATGAATAGTCCTTACATCTTCCTGCACATTCACAACTCTCTGCCCTGATGCAATTATTCAAGCTGGATCTTGGCGAACTCTTCCAAAGTCCTGAGCCATCACATGAAGAGTCATCCACAAACAGCAAGGTCATCAAGCTGCGGCTCGAAGAATGGTTAATTGTCCATTATTGGGTGTATTTTAGCATTTGCCCTTCTGTGCTCTGAGATTCTTAGTGTAATGCAAGAGAAAAGATAATTTCAAACAGGAAATTATATCTGCAGGGTGAAATATCAGTTTTTAAATTGAATTAGCCCCATTCATTGCACTATAAAACTTTCAAGTAAATCGAGCTAGGGCATACAAGCACAAGACAGAGGATATTGAAAACAATGTTAGCCTATATAAAATCAATCAGAAATTTCCAGCACAAAAACTAAGGCAGGCTTGCTTTCAAGAGGTTGAATTCATCGTTGAAAAAGGCAGGTTCTTGACCAAAGCGTAGTCCATGTTTGCATGTCTTAAAGGCTGTTGAGCTAAATTTTCTGGTGTCTATTAGTAAGCGAGTATGCTCTGCAGCCATATGTTCTACAAAAACAATACTAAAGTGTCTCTTCTTCTCTTTCCCTCACCATTTTCCAAGAACTTTAGCTTAAAGGCACACAGTTGTGTCATCCATATATATCCCAGGGCTTGCTTTGAGTAACAAGTGTCGCAGTGACATTTGTATTCACTGCCCTCCTTCCCTACTGCCAGGTAGAATTTTCCCTGCTGCTGCTGAGATGAATCAAGAAACTCTGAACTGCTAAATCAGGAAATCAGAAAATGATTAAGAAAGCTTTATAAAGGTGCATTGTTTCTATGAAAAAGGTAGAAAAAATATATTGCCAGAGCTGCCAAACTGTTAGAGACTGTTCTTACTTTAAATAGCTCCCTTTATCTGAAATTCTCCTCAATACATTCCTAAAAGCAACAGGAAAATATTCAGAAGTGCATCATGATATGAACAATATTGATGACAAATTATATTTGTCTGGCAAATAACTTGGCCAGAGAAATCTGGTTAGCTTGAGCAAAATAAATTTCTAAGTTACTTCTCCATAGTGTTGCAAATTCTGCAGCACCTTCTCTAACATATATTTTAGTAGGAACAAAATGAACCATCCCTACAAAGAACCACAACGACAGAAATTAAGAGACACTATTTTAAAAACCCATTTAAGTGCTCCCCTTTGTGTAAAGCAACCAGATATATCTCAGCCCAGTCTACTGAAAAAGAATAATCAATGCTGTTGTCAGCTCTGAAATTACAAGGTTATAAGGCTTATTTTGCCAAGTTGCCTAATTTAATTAAAACAGAAATCAGCAGATGGATTTTGTGTTTTAAACTAAACTAATAATTGTAAGAATACAAGTGAAAGAGGTGAAGTTTTCTGCTATAAACGATTCATGTCAGAAAGGAGAAATGGTTAGAAGAGATCTCAACTGTCGCATCCACAGGGTGCACTGGTGATTCCATAAATCAAGCTCATGCAAGAATAATTAGCCCTCCCAAGACAGCAAAAGGATCAGTATGTTTATGCAAATGAGTAAAAGGCAATGAACAAAAAATGAGGCCTCTAAAATGTAGGCCCAGCTGTAATTGCAAGCATCTGAAATGTGACATATGACCAGAGCAGAATGCAAATGTCTCTTATATTGATGGGAAGGAGGCTGGCAAAAGTCAAGCAGTTTAGAAAATGTGCAGAGGACAAACCTCCTGCCCTTGTCCTGTGTCCTGTAGCTAATGAGAGCCTTATAAGTCTTCAGTAGTCTTTGGACCAGGTATCTTTTGCACTGACCAAGGCTTGTTTTTAAAAGACAGCCTCTCTGAAAGGTAAGTCCAGAGCACGAGAATTATCTGCTGTGGCTGATGATACCAATTATTTAACTCTCTACTTTGATACCATTTTTAGGCCTTTATATAAGTTCCTGAAATACCACACACTTTCTACCTAAACCCATTGAATTCTGCAGGAGGATTTTTTCTGGTTTAAGTGTTCTCTCAACAGGCATCATGAATAAGACATCTGAGCAAGGAAGTGCATGAAAAAAAATCATTAAGCAATGAGACAATGTTTATCCTGCATAGAACCACTCGTTTGTTTTTAAAACAGGAATGGGACTTTTATTTAATTCTAGGCTATCCTTTTTTCCTTTGAAGAGATATCCCTGTACATTGCTGAGTACAGTGATATTCCTGCAGAAATGAAGATTTTCAATACTTTCAGTGAGGTCATAAGTCTAGGGAGAAAGCAAAGTGTGAAAATAAGAATATGAAAATCAAAATAGTGATTTATGATCTATTCCAGTGTTTGTGTTCTGCACATCTTCGAGTGACTGAACTGCTTTGGTGGTACTATACCAGAGCACAGAGGAGTTTCCTTCTTCTCTCCAATTTCTTTTTTTTTCTTCTTTCTTCTCAGGCAAATTGAGATATCAGTGTCTTCACTCCTCTTTCTTGTTTGATCTGCTCCTAGCTGGTCATACATATTTTAAAGTGTATGATGGTGCTGCAGTGACCACATTAAAAGAGAAAACATCTGCCAACAGTGGCTCCTCAGATAATGCTCCATTTGTCCCTGCTTACAACAGTGACGGATGCAGGATGTTGTGTTTCCATAACAATTGCTCTCTGTTGGAAAACAGGATTTTTGCAGTATTCTAGCTTCTTTACCCAAAAATCCTAGGGCATCTAACCTTGCACTACTAACTACATTTCACTATTAACACAGTGTGGCAATATTTGATCTTGTCTAATTTTTAGATTTATTTCTTTTTTGTTTAAAGTGAATGAAATGACCTGAACTGATCATGGTTTTTATCCTTCTTCTAAAAAATATATTGGCTTTGTGGCTACTCTGCAAAAATAATTTACTCAAGCAGTTTAATCTATGCTGAGAGAGAGACAATGGCCAGATCTTAACAGTCACAACCTAAAGGCTTTCTGCTGTAATGGGATTTAGTAATAACTTTTAATTGGCAGTTCAAAGTTAATCCTTGGGGGAGAATGTGATTTGGCAAAAGCACCCAGTTGTAGAAGAAAAAAAAATCATTAGACTGTAAGTTTTTTTCTTAGTATTTGTGCAGCTATTGTTATTGGGAAACATTACAGGAATAATTGTTGCATTGTCTTGGACTAACAAGGCTCTTTCTAGACAATCCATTTTACCCCTTTTGTACTTTATCACTCTATCAATGAAAAAGGGGACAAAAATTTGCATTTCTCAAACTTCTTCCTAGGAAGCTTTATTTAACCCTTCTTTTGAAGGGAAAACAATCTAATAGACTGGTACGCTTCTCTTCCTTTCCTGTCATTCAGCAACAGTTTCGCGTATCCACAAACGTAAATTTTTCATCCATTACTACTCAAAAAGTTTCCACAAAGATGGCCAGTGAGGAATAAATTCTGCTCTTAGATTTAGGTAGGAAAAGCCCATAACCCAGACAAATCTTTTCATTAACACACCAGGATCTGCTCTAAATTTAAGCAATTCTGTAATCTGTGATTTCCCCTCTTTGTTCCAATGATGTTTAAGACTAACTCATGGAGATTAACTCATTTTTAGAAAAAAGCATATGGATGACTGAACGGAGAACAGATGAGGTCCAAATTAGTCTCCTGTTAATAGATAGAAATCTGCATTGAAAGCTAAGTTTGGGATAAAAAATCAGGCATTTCTCCTATGAAGCTACAAGGAATTTTGATAGTAGCATGTGGGAGACCAACCTATTTTTTGTGAGTCTTCAGGTAGCAGATAATTATGTTTTCCATAAATGAATGCACTGTAGAAATATAAAAAGATTTCTTCATCAGCTGAACCAAATTTCGTGAAGACTGTAGCTCTTGCACATGCTTTATTTGCAGTACTAGATTTTTTTTGCCTACTAGATTTTATTTTATACAAATATCTCCTATAAAAATTATAGGCCCTATAAAAATTATATAGTATCCTTTATGAGGCTGATCCTCCGATCTTTTGCTTACGCAGCATTACAGTCCAAATGCTCAAATGTAATTTATAAAATCCCAAACTCTTGGGAGGCAGGACAGTTTCACCCTCTTCCTCCCGCAGCAAACACCGCACTGAACAGAACAGACCAATTCATTGTTGGTCTAACAAGCTGCTCTTTCTGGCAGACTAATCAAGCAGGAAGATGAGAAAAATCACAAAAGTGTGTTACATATACAGTCAACCTGACTAAAATCCTTGAAATAAGTAAGTGCTTCATAAAAGTGATGGGAATATATATATATGCCCCACTCACTTTTAATTAAATCATTTAGAGTTTATAGATATATTCATTGTACATCATCAGTGTATTATTTCGATATATGGATCTAAACATACCTTAAAAAAGAAAGGTCTATACCATGTAGAATATTTAACTCAAAAAAAAGCCTGAATTACTTCTCTCTTACATATAAATAGAAACTAAAAATAAAATAAAATCATAATAAGTTTGCATACCCAAAGAATTTACAATTTAAAGAAACTTAAAAAAAATAAAAATATTTAATATGCTGGGGATAATTAGTGTCTGAAATAATACAACAGTAAAGAGAAAACATAACTAAGAGAACAACTGAATATTATAAACAACATCTGAGGTGTCTCGATGTTTTAAACTGCTGAATGCTCAGGTGCATATAATGTTATCCCGAGACCCTGCATTACTTGCAAAGTTTAAGTAACTTTTACTATGTAGTTTTTTATTGCATATATTAAAATTCCCTTTCTCAAAATAACAGAATTCCTTTAATCTATTCTAGAAAATATTGTTTGTAGAAAGATTGCATTTTACCTGCTTTTTTTTGAAGAATTCTTGAAGTGGTTCTTTTGTTTGAAAAGAAAAACTTCCAAAATGAGAGAACGTGGACAGCTGTTGAAAATAAAGACTTGGTTCAGCTGAGAGAGCAACAAGATGCCTGGTGCTTTCTGAATAGGAAGTTTATTTGAGTTAAGTGAGTTTTTTCAATAATGAGTTCAGATCAGTCCTTTGTAGTAAGCATCTCTAGATCAAGAGAGAGTGACATTTCATCCTGTGCACGCTCATAAATGAAGCAGGAATTCCCAGATTTGCCATCATGTGATTTCAGTGAGGAACCAGCACTCGCTTTACTCGCAGCACCATTATTTTCAGCCTAAATCAAGCCCCTCTGAAGCCCAGAATGGTTATAGCAAGTGGCAAAGAAAGAAAGAGTAAACACATCGCTGCGAGCCTCAGTGAGCACTTAACAGACTGTCCTGAGCTTGAGCAGTAAGCAGGAAAAAATGTGCTAAAGAGAGCAGGGCGAAAGTACTGAGATCCGACTGAGATCCCATGTTAAACTTGCCAAAGACGAGAGTTATAAAAGACCAGATTTAACTGTTCTCACTATGAAAAATCAGTAACATTTGAAAGAAACAAAACAAAAAAAAACCCAATTCTTATCTTCCACCATCATAAAGTATTACAAAGATTATCCTGAAAAATACACATTTTCATCCTTTGCATGGAAATTTCAAAGACCTACATATTATACTGCATCCTGAGTGCACAATTATTTAAGCAAAGCACCATTCCTTTTTAGCTGCTTTTGCTTATAGCAGTCATAAGCTGATAAAAAACAATATTATAGTCTTGTCTATCAACAGTCACTATACTGCATACAGCAATTGAAAAAACAGATGCTACATTAACATGATAGCTACCGTTATGTTATATTAGGAAAATAATATAAAAGTCATCCTGCACGAAGCAAATAATACTATTGACATTTTGCCTTAGAGAACTATATGCTATTAAGTAGCAATGATAGTTTTTACTAGCTGTACTTTCCTAAAAAAGCAATTATACTTGAAGAAGTAAATGTTTTGACCTAAGACTCAAGGCAAAGGTGAATGCTTCCAGCTCCCCCCCAGGATGCTCCATGAAGTCATCTGTGCTTTTCTCCAGTGTTCTCCTTTGATGTGCTCCATGATGGCCATGCAATTTCTTCTCTCTTGCTGCAGGACATTTGATGCATGAGTCTGGTGAGGAGCTGCAATAAGCTGGACCATTGTACAATTTCTACTAAATAGTATCATCTATGTTGTTGCTGGGGTTACTAGAATTGTTTTAAAAAAAGGTTTTGGTGCATTTTTTAGGTTATAGAGCACATGTAGATCCCAATTTAATTTGATGGTCTACAAACACAGAGGTGACAATATCTTAGGTCCTAACAAGCTATTTACAGCTTTATAACTCAGGAAGTGCTTGACCATGTTCTGCGAAAGCAAATCTATTTATATATGTTCCCAGTAATACAGGAAGGCTGCTCATTGACTGCTTCCTAATAGTGTAGCAATAGACCCATTAACATGAAACAGGTCACCTTATTTATCACAGAAAAATTCATTTCCATGAATTGCAACAGAGTATGAACACAAAGTTGTCATCCCATCCATTTGGATGGAGACAAGTGAATGCAGTTCTCCTTTCAGAAATAATTCTGGTGTTGAAAGAATCCTTTTAGTAAAACAAATTATATATGTGTAACTTCCTTATAGTTTGTTTGGGGGGGAGGGGGAGTGCAGTCTGTTTGTTTTTTGGAGGGCTTTGTTTGCTTGGTTGTGGACCAGTCATGGCCCAAGCAGCAGGCAGTAGGTGCTGTATAAACACAGAAAAGATGAAGCTTCCACCTCTATAGAAGCTGTGTAACAGAGATGACAGCAAAAAGGACGAAGAATGACCAAGACACTAACAATCAGTATAGCAACTGTGGCATCTCAAGAGAGCACACATCAAAGGGAAGCTGAGCGTTCTTCTTGCCCTGGGAGTTCACTCAGTATGCATCATATCATGTAACCTGTGCAGCTGTTACTGGGATAAATGTTTCAAAAGTGGAAGATCTGGAAGAAATCTCAAGAATCACAGAATGGTTAAGGCTGGAAGGGACCTCTAGAGATCATCTAGTCCAACCCACCCTGCTCCAGCAAGGACAGCCAGAGCACGTGGCACAGGCAGATTTGAAAGATCTCCGGAGAAGGAGACTCCACAGCCTCTCTGGGCAGCCTGTGCCAGGGNGGGACCTCTAGAGATCATCTAGTCCCCTAGATGATCCCACCCTGCTCCAGCAAGGACAGCCAGAGCACGTGGCACAGGCAGATTTGAAAGATCTCCGGAGAAGGAGACTCCACAGCCTCTCTGGGCAGCCTGTGCCAGGGCTCTGTCACCCTCACAGGAAAGAAGTTCTTCCTCACATGGACGTGGAACTTCCTGTGGTTCAACTTTACACCTGTTAACCCTGGTCCTGTCACCAGCCACCACTGAGCAGAGCCTGGCCCCATCCTCCCTACAATCACCCCTCAGGTACTTGGATATGTTGATCGAGTCTCCTCTCAGCCTTCTCTTCTCCAGACTAAACAGGCCCAGCTTGTTTAGTCTTTCTTCAGATGATAAATGCTCCAGTCCTTAATCACCTTCCTGGCTCTCCGCTGGACCCTCTCTAGAAGCTCCACGTCCCTCTTGTCCTGGGGAGCCCAGAACTGCCCCCAATACTCCAGGTGCGGCCTCACCAGAGCTGAGGAGAGGGGCAGGATCCCCTCCCTCAACCTGCTGGCAACGCTCCGCCTGATGCAACGAGGATCACAATGGCCTTCTTGGCCACGAGGGCACACTGCTGACTTGTGGTTAACTTGTTGTCAACCAGGACTCCCAAATCCCTCTCTGCGAAGTTGCCTTCCAGCAGGTCAGCCCCTAATCTGTGCTGGTGCCTGGGGTTATTCCTCCCCAGATGCAGGACCCTGCACTTGTCCTTGCTGAACCTCCTGAGGTTCCTCTCTGCCCAACTCTCCATCCTGTCCAGGTCTCTCTGAATGGCAGCACAGCCCTCAGGAGTGTCGGCCACTCCTCCCAGTCTGGTGTCATATGCAAACTTGCTCAGGGTGCACTCAGCGCCCTCATCCAATTCATTGATGAACATTGCTGCCTCCCACCACAAAGCTGACTCATAGCCAGAGTGCCCACACAGCCCAGGCCCTCGAGGGACATCTTGCTGAGGCAGGTGCAGGATGGACAACTGGTGGGTGCGGGGAGGAAGACAGCTCCTGCCCCACCAGACAGACAACTCACGTCCCAGCATGCCAAAGATTTCAAAGCTCTAGGGTCAGTGTCCAGGTAGGTCTTGACCAAACCTGTGGCACAACAGAAACATGAAATACGGGAATGGCTTTAAGGATTATAGTGATGCAGGTATTAACCCAGAGGTTGGAGCACCAAGTTTGTAAGGGTCAGAAAAGGCTGAATCAGTAAAGGTTTAAGGTGTCTACTTCTAGCAAGATGCTCAAACATCTGTGTCGTGTAACTAGTGACTGGCTGGGACAAGCAGCCTTTATTTCAGGGACAAATTAATTTTAGAAAGCAGAGAGCAAGATGCAACCCAATACTAATGCCAGGGATTTGACAGACTAGACAAGGCTCAGGTTGTCGGGAGTGAAATGAGACTGGAGACTATATTCGCACACAGACGATGAACTTGGCAGGAGGGCTCTAAATTGATGGTAGATCATTGACCCATGAAATGCCACAGCCTTTGCTATGCCAAAGGTCTGACTACATAATCAAAGTGGTCTTATGGGAGTTCATGATGCTTCATTTTTTCAAGGAATACATTGGGCATAGGAAGCATGAAAGCCAGGGATACATTGCTAGTACACTTGATTCTGATTTCCAATTCTCTCCTTCATAAATTTAAGAAAGAACAACCAAGTCACACCATAGAGTTGCACCAGAGATATTTTTTTAAGTATTTTTGTTACTCCCTCTGCCTCAAGTCTCTGAAAATTATCCATTCAACATGATGTTAATGTATTACATGAAACATCCTAATTTGGACTTGCAAAGAATCTATAATGGGAGCAAAAAGATAAGACAATAATATTTATAAATTATGAAATCACATCTAGAAAAGACTGCAAGAAGAAAGCTTTTCTGTTGTCCAGTTTGATTTCGGACTTTGTGTCCATATCAAAGCAATAAATTTTCTCATACTTAATGTTGAACCTTTTTAGTTTCAATGGATTAGAACTAATAGAGCTGGAAGGCAATCCCGTTTTGGTTTTAGTTTCATTATCTGCCTTTTCAGAGCCAAAACAAAGCCTCAAAACCTTCTATATTTTTGTTCTGAGAAAATTACCATATGTTTCTATTTTGTCATTTATAAATGAATAAATAAGATCATAACCTGTGTATTCAAAACAAGTCCTAGCTATAGCTGCAGAGTGAACAACACATATTTCTCTAGAGGAGAACAGCAGGCCTGCAAACAGTCTGGCTGTTGTGTGCAAGTCACGCAGCTCAGACTCCGAGCGAGGGGCTTTTGCATTCCTGACGGACTTTCCAGGGAGGCGAGCGCTGCTCACTGAACCCGAAGGGCTGGGGGAGGAGGAGGGGAGCCGGGAGCTCGGCTGCGCCCGCTCACTGCCAGCGCATGACAGAGCGGAGCTCAGGGCTGCGCGGCACAGGGGCCGCCAGCGTCCGAACTCCAGTGGTTGTTTGATACAGGGCAGCACGTCTGGCACAAGGGGCACAAGCAGTCCTGGGTCCGTACCAACAGGATCTAGCAGCACGTTGCTTATGAACCCTATATTTTCTTCAGTATTTGGAAAAGAGTTTGGGGTCTCACACTACAAAAAAGACACTGAAGTGCTAGAGCGCATGCAAAGAAAGGCAACGAAGATGGTGAAGGGGCTGGAACACAGACCTTCTGAGGAGCAGCTGAGGGAGCTGGGGTTATTTAGTCTGGAGAAGAGGAGCCTCAGAGAGACTATATCACGCTCTACAACTACCTGAAAGGAGTTGTAGGAGTGAGGCGGGAGTTGGTCTCTTCTCAAAACAGCTGCCGCTAGGACAAGAGGAAATGGCATCAAGTTACACCAGGAGAGGTTCTGGTTAGACATTAGGAAGAATTACTGCCTTGAAAGAGGGGTTAAGCATTGGAACAGGCTGCCCAGGGAAGTGGTGGAGTCACCGTCCCTGGCAGTGCTCAAGAACCATGGTGTTCAAGAATGAGGCGCTTAGGGACATGGTTTATTAGGCATGGTGGTGATGAGTTTACAGGTGGACCTGATGATCTTGGAGTTTTTTTCCAGCCCTAACGATTTTACGATTCTGTGAATAAAACTATACACCCATTCATAGATACAAGGACAAAATTCAAGCTGCTGATTCACATGCTGCTTGTATTTTTCATCAGTACATTCCAAGGTTTGAAATATCACTTGAAGCCACAACTTTCCTAAATCCATCATACAGAGATGTATTCTAAAAGCCTGGTTGCTCCCATTCACACCCTCTGCTACCAGCATGGCCATCACCAAGGCCAGGCCTGTTGCCAACAACCTCCCATTTGGGTACAAATGTGAACAGTTGGATACCGAGGGACTGCAAAGTGACCCTCATCGTTGCCAAACCAAAGCCCTGCCTCTTGCAGCGCCAAAGAGCAGCCAGCAGAGCTCTGGTTCTGGTACCCAAGCAGCTCTGCTCAAGATGAGGAGCAGCAAATCTCGTGCAGCCCATAGAGCTGAGCCTCAACGAGGTGCCCAAGCACCATGCAGACCATGCACCTCCCCCCCTGCTTTTCTTACACAGCCCTAAACCCCATGCTGGTGAAATACCCCATACCATTGCAGGATATTTATATTGCACATGAACGAGCAACTCATCCAACTAAGTGAGATGAGAGGAACCAGGGCCAAAAAATGTGCATTTCTCCCTGTTAGCTGGGAAGGGACCCCAAGGATACCACCTCAGCTAAGAATTCTACACTGGAGATGTCTAAATGAGGCATCACACCCATTTAAGTTTCTAAGTGAGTTGCAGCATACTTTAAACACCTTCAGGTTCCCCAATTTGGATTTCTTCTTAAACAGTAATTGTGTTATGTATCTAATCTAACCTGCCTCCTCCATTTCCTCTATAACATAAGAGAGCTGTCTTCACACAACTCTAAGGCACAAATCACCCCAGCTCAAGGTAAGGTGGGATTCATGCTGACAAATTTTAGCTATCTGCATGGAAGCTACAGGTCTAAACTTTCTGTGTCTGGAGATGCAAGAGTGTAGAAAGACTCCTGACCACAGCTAGGTATCTAATTCAGGATGAGACTAAAACTTTTCAGGGTTGTAATTGTCTTTATTAATTAAATCTCCATTTCCTAGAAAGGAGAGAATAGATACTGAGCTCATATAAGGATGTCTCTAACATAGACATCTAGATTTAGGTGACTCAGTTCAGTATGGTGAATAGTATCTCCTTAGCAGTGTTCTAGAGGGAAATACCTTCACCTCTTAGAGAATAAATGGGGGAAAGCCTGGCTGTGATCTCTCTAGAGGAAAAACTATGAGGGTAAAAGATATGGGAAGGAATAAGGGGCGGGAGTCTAGTTTAGATTTATACCTGCAAACCTTGCAGCTGCAGTGCATGTCACAAGTGACTGATTTCCTCTGCCTTCCTACTGAACAGCAAGACGGACTTTCCAGAGGCAAGTCAAAGCTTAGACGCCAATTTGTCACCCTGAAATGACCATCTGGAAAGCCAATGCTGAAGTAGGTCAGGGCTGAACAAAAAGCCAATTAACAAGTGAACTTGAATGAAAGATTTGGCCTCGTGTAATATAAGGGAATGAACAGGCAATCCAGTCAGTGCTACAGCAAGGAAAAGAGAAGGAATCCATCTTGGAAGGCCAGTCCAGTGGTCTTTCAGGGTAAGGCTACAGCAGTGTCGCTCCCCTTGTCATTCACTCCTGCATGAGGGAGCCCAGGGTGGGTTTGTTTATCACTGCTGCCAGAGGCCTCCAGGTATTTGATACCAAGCTATAGCTTTCAACACACCGGCTTCTCACCGCAGGAGCCCTTGACTTGCCAGCAGCAGGAGGGCCCGCAGGGAAGAGGAGAGCGCTTGTGAGCCTCCCCTCCTTGCTGGCGAGCAGATGGCTTGGACACGTCCCAGCCCTCTTATCTTTTCCTCCATCCATTGTGAAAGACTCCGTGCAGCAGGTCATGGGATCCGGCCGGGGAGGGGTGCAGATCACAGCGGCGCCCTTTGGGCTCAGGGCCCTGAATGGTGGCATTGACTACCTGCTGCGGCGGCCTGCGCGCCACGCACTGCCCAGCCCGCAGGTCAGCGAGCCGACAGCCAGATAGCGCCTCACGTCGGGACACAAGGACAGGAGAGGCATCTGGGAGCGTCGTGGAGGGCTATTTGGACCATTAAGTCTCTCTCTAAGAAGACATAATCATGAGAGCAAACACCCTCTCAGACATGAGCGTATACGTCAAGAGGCACGAGACAGTACTCACTGCGCAAGAGCAGCTTCCTTTTTAAAAGTCATCCCATATCTTTAGAGTTAATCACAACTCAGCTGAGGCAATTATAAAGACAAATCTTTATCAGTGCTGAGCTATCATCTACTCAGAGGAAGAAATTCTGAGCAACTCTGAATTCGGTGTCTTTCTACACCTATTCCAGCTCCCGCATCTAATCCAGAATAACTGCTCATGTCACCGTTCCTCATCCAGAACTGATCTAGAATAGATCAAAGGAAATAGTCATTCCAGGCTAGAGATGCCGGTGTGTCCCCATAGAGACAAACCTGAGCACTAAATGGGTGTACGCGGTCACTCCTTCTGCGTCCCAGGCAGAACAGCAAATGGGAAAGCGTAGTTAAACTGGGAAGTTTACTGATATTTAACTGCTATGATTTTCCATGGAAGTTTAATAGTGATTCATATTTTTTTTCCTCATCAGAATTCTGTTTCCCTTTCCCATTTTTTCTATAAATGTATACACACAGTTTATACATACATACTTTATACATAACTGCCCCTTATTACACATTTCCTAACATGTACAAATCTGTTTTCATGGAATTGCATGCTAGTCTGCTTGAGTTGAAACATCCTTACTCCCTACAGGTTTCAACTCAGCATTTCCCAAACAGGTCAGAAGATTTTTTTCTTTCACCAAATTTTAAAGTGTAGCTGGCTCTAGAAAACTAGCATTTGAGAACATCTCACCATAACCTTCATCTATACATCAGATGTGAGGAGAGAGGTGTATTTCGCAAGTCACTGTTTCAACTTGCTTCACAGTTCCCATTTCTGAACTTCCATTTCCCAGGGAAAGGGAACGTTCTGTCACTGGGAATAGCAAAAACTTTTCACATTAGCTTCACATCATATTCAAAGTCCCACTAAGACCTAGTGACTCCTTTCTGCTGCTTCGCCTTTTCTATCTGCTATGTGGTTTCTGGTACTAGCCACTTTTGGTTGGGTCTCTTCAAGAGACAACTACTCACAGGTAATCTGGGATTTCCTGTCTTCAAAGGTTCCAGCATCCTATAACAGAAAATTTAAGTATTACAAAGTCTAACAACTTAATAAGCTCCATTCACCATTGTAAGTCCAGTAGGACCAAAAGCTAAACTAAAAGGATATCAACTCTGCACCAACACAGGTAGTCAAGCGACCACACGTGATCCCCTATTTCTTAGTTACATGCAAAGACTGGGCCTCTTCATGCAGGGTCCTAAGAACGGCTTAATGCTGAAAATGCATAGTCTATTTCAGTAGCAGAAAAGCATCATTTCATTTTCTGACAATTCTTAACTCACCAAATAAACCCTCTATTATGCAAAAATCCCAGACCTCCTTGAAAGTTAACTTCAGGAGAATGCCTGCCTGCCTGATACACAGCTATGGAAAAGGACAGCAAAGGACTTCGCCATGACAAACCAATTTGCTTTGAAAGTAGCATACCTGGTTCAGAAGGCAAATACATGGTTTTAAGATTTTTGTAATACCAAAAGGACTCTTTTTTTTTTTTTTTAAATCTATTCCCACTATTTTAAAGTGCTGTAAAATACACTGGACAGATATTAAAAGGCCATATATGCATCATCACTGTTCAAACTGCAATTTGTGGTGGCATCTTCATGGAGGATTCCATTGAGCTTTATGACTACTTCTATCTCTAACCTAAACAAGGAGACTCAGATGACATGATCAACGTACTAAAGGACACCTCAAATTCTTCACTCTGCACCATCTTTTGGTCTTATTTCCTTCTCTGCCCTCCAAAGTATTTCCTCATTACTATCCATACATTGGTCACCCACACAGAGTACCCTCTCTTAAAACAGTCTCTATTCATCTTCTCAACCTGGCTTTTCAGGTTAGGTGATGCCTAACCTAGAACAGATACCTTGCAACTCCTCCAGCACAGCAGTAGCACATTTACATTAGTGTTATGAGCTGCGATCATCTTCAGGCAACAAATGAGAGCCTGAGGAATTCAGAACAGCAATTTGCAATCTGAACAAATCACTGGCAACTCAGTGCCCCAAGACCAGCCATGCCAATAAAAGGAATGGTCAGGGTTTGCAACAGTTTTCTTTCCTACAAGCAGCTGGAAAGCAGGCAAGAGCAAAGCATCAAAGAAATATGTGAAGTACTCTTGCAAGATCATTTTTATCAATGGATCCTATGTGAGAAAATACCATTTCTGTACAAAGCAATAACTTTGATCTCCTGACTCCTAGTCCTGTGCCTTAACCACAAAGGAAGCTCGAAAATGTCCCACAGGCTTCTGCCCTGATCATCCTCATGTTAATCTCATTGCAAACTGCCTCGAACCCAGCACGACACTCTTGGAAGCAAACGCCAAAATGTTGCATCTAGCAACATTCGTGCAGCACGCAGGCAGTTCTAAACATCGGACAAAGACAAAAGGAGAGTCTAGGAGCTGAGCTGCAGTCAGGACTGACTTCACCTGGAGCTATGCTACTCTTTTTTATGAAGAGTTTTGTAGCAAGCACATTTCTTACTCTAATGGGCTTTCTTCTCCCAAAACATACAATGTATAAACATGCCAGTCTTTCAGGAGAAAGACAAAAGGAGAGTCTAGGAGCTTAAAAAAAAAAAAAAAAAAAAAAAAAAAGGATTAAAAAGAGTTTGAGTAAGCTAGAAAGGCAAGTATAATCTTTTGGACTGGTCACAGAATGGCTTTCCCACTCTAGTTACCAAGGCTCACAGTACAAAATTTAAGGTCAGCTTCCTGACTTCAGGAGACAGATGATAGCTAACCTTACACTAAACTCAATAATACTGCTCACCTCAGTTATCTGAGCAGGTCTGAACTGGCAAAATGAGTTTACGCAGCCTTCTTTCCTCGCCGCTTGCTCTTCCCTCATCCGCCTCACAGTGTGTCAGCACAATCATTTGCAGATTGCAGAATGAGGAAGTGATCCCAACTCACAGAATGAGATTCACATCACTTGTAGAAGTAGTAAGTAGGAGTGGGACATTGCTTTAACATGATTTGGAGGCAAATTACACTGTTACTGCATGGAGGTCACAAAAAACTGCCAAGGAGATCCTCCTGTTGAGTCACAGTGTTCAGAACAGACCCCTGCCCTTGCTGGATCCAATCTTTGTCAGCAGTTTATGTGCAATGGATTACACGCGCAGCTCATCCAGATAGAATTTAGCAGAGTTGACCAAGTTTCCGCATGCCGTCAGACACTTACCAAGGGTCTGTCGCCAGCAAGGGCGCTCTCAACCTCGAGGAGTATCCTTGAGAGGCACCCCTGCTCAGGGGCCGATCCTGGCAGCCAGCCTGCGTGGCAGTGTTTCATGTGCTGTTTATGCTGGCGCTTCGGTCCCATCGCTTCTGCATCACTCTCCCACTCCTTCTGACCTCTTCTTGATCTCCACTTTCAGTTTGCCCTTCTCTGGACTTTCCTTTGTACTTTTTCTCCAGTGAGAATGCTTGTGTCCTAAGGAGCACTAAGAACCCTTTGGCCAAGGCTATTTCATTACCAGCTAAAATGGACCTTTCACCTGTGAACAAATGAAACTCACCTTAACAGAGCCTGAAAGGATACCTGCTCCTTTTGTAACTGCTTGTTACTTGCCAAATCATTTCACCTGTGGACTTGTCACCCTTTCCTCCAGTAGTGTAGCCTAATCAAATTCCTTCAATGATGCTTTTTTGGCCCTCACTATATATATGAACTTTCATACCCATTTTCAGCTAGTTGAACACATCTGTCCTTAACAACTCATTAAAAGTTTTCACAGATCTACACCAAAAAAAAAAAATCCCTGTTACTGAAAAAGTACGAAGAATAAATTCACTGTTATTGGCAAAAGTAATTTGGGGAAAATCTGCAAAAAAAATACAAATGCTTGCCAATAAAGTACAAATGTTTGCCAACAGCTGCAAACTTCAGAAAAAAATTTTTAGTTGTAGAAATATTCAGCTTATATGCATGACCATAAAAAACACCACAGTAATATTTTCTGTGACAGAACTTTTATTTGGAGGGAAATTATAACTTTTGCATTTACATGGCACAAATTATATACAGTACACTTTCCATGATAAGAATTATGATGCTGTTTGCGGAAAGGTATCAAATTTGAGATACATAATGCATAAGCTAAAATATACAAATCGGGGGCGGAAGTAAACCTAATGGCCATTTTTTTTATTATCTATAGAAGAATTTCAAGGAATAATGTTAATTCAATGTTCAAAAATCTTTAACAAACTTCTAGTAAAGTTAATTGAAATATTTATAATACTATTTAGTTGTTGCACAGTATTTCCAATATACAATCAAGAAGATGCACAGAACACAACACTTTATATGAAAAAAAAAAAACCTAACAAAAAAAACCTATTGCACCCACAATTTAAAGGTTTTGCTGCCTTTTGGATGCTGCACTACCATATTTATATAAACATTTACAACACTTCAGTAAACACAAAGGTTCTAAATATAGTGCAGCATTACGGGGGAGCCACTTTCAGCTCTTAAAATAAATGTTAAATGCCCACATACTGTGCCATTTATTCTAAGCTGATGATTTAAGCTGTACCCTTTATTTCCTCCTAGTGTGAGTAGCAAACACACTTTCCCCGTATCAACAGATTAGCATAACTCTGGCTGTACATATTCTATATTCTGAACTATAAACTGTCCTTGGCTTCATTGTCATTTTGGCATTTTGCCTCAGTGCTTGTGACAACTCTCTCTCATCCTATGCTCTTAATGTCCTGTTAAGTAGTCCTGGGTAGAATCTGAAGCAAAAGAATCGGCATCTTCGTTATCAGAGTCATCGCTGCTGTCATCCGCAGCTGGCTCTCCTGTCAGTGCTATTCGGGCATAATCATCAGTGTCGATGGACTTGCAGAAGTGAATGGCATACTTGAGTTTTTCCTCTAGCACTTGCTTACAGGAATATCTGGGCAGCTTCAGCAGAAAGAAGCAAGTGTAGGACTCGGGAAGGAAGTGGTCTGGAGGATTGTATTTATCCAACACCTGCCAAAAACAAAAAACACAATATTTCTCATGCACTGTCCAAACAAATTGTGAGATGATATGTCAGACTTTTTCTTTAACAGGATGTTACATTTGTTATTCTGATGCTTTCTTAAAAGAAGAATGAAAACAATCCATTTTCCCTACACTAAATAAAAAAGAAAAGCAAAATATGAATTTCTTTGATTATAAATATATGGTTGAGAAGAATTTAAAAAAAGTAATACATCAACAACACTGAAACATGATTTCAAATTCAAATTTTGTTTATGAATTTAGCTGAAATGACTATAGAACTAAATGAAATGCTAAATAAATGCCAGCCAAAACAACTGATGACAGCTAGCAAAGTAAAGTTGGGATTCTTAATAAAAAGAATATCCACTCGAGAAGCACAAAAAAAAAGAGAAATATTCATGCACATTATTGGTCTCTGTTGCACTGTCAAATATACAATGAAATCCGACATTGAAATTTCAGTGAAATCAGCCTGTTCTCTTATACAACATGCTACCACCCCTTCACCGCTAGTTATTTGAATTTAACTCCCACGCCCCCTCTGCTTACCTGAATAACGAAGTCTCTCCCTCTGAAGTCTGCAATAGTCCTGGGCAACCTTGTCCTGCCCCACACAAAACGCAGGAAGAGCGAGCGTTCCGTGTTGGAGAAGGATTCCATCACTTCCCAGAACCACTGTATCAAGGAAGCTGTTGGTTCGATGCCTTTATATGTTGCTACAGATTTCAGAAGGTGAAGTGGAATATCTGGGCTTCCACAGACCTGAAAATAATTTTAAAATAATTTTAAAAATAGCTAGGAGAGACTGATCAAATCAATTACAGGTGATTTGTTCCCTCAAACATCTTTCCATCACGGGGCAAAAAATAACCTCCTTACATATCCCTGAAGCACAGAAAGTATTTTAACATTTTACTTGAGAAGTGCATATCCAATCCACCTTTAACAATGCAGAGCTGTGAATACTGCTTATGACCTTACATCAACCTGCTGTCAGATCAAAAGATAATAGTTTTTGCCTACAAAAATTATTCATCAAGTCCCTGCTCAATTATATCAAAGTAACCTATGTATAACAAAGTAACCTGTTTAATACCAACAGGGAAGGAAGACATTTTCTAGGCTTCATTTGGCCAAAACATTTGCAATTAAAGACTGAGCGCTGTAAACAGTACTAAAATGTGGGCTTTAGATCAGTAAGAGTGAAGCATCTTCCTCAATTCAACAGAGGTAGCAAAGCAGAAACTGATACCATGGTTTCCAGTTCGTATCCGGTGAAGAGCGAAAGCAGAGGAACAGGGACGACGCGGGCCATGCCCTCACGAACTGCTGCGACTTGTTCGTCAAATTCATGAAGCCTGCAGAGAAACATTCCCAATACGTTCAAGTTGCTACGAGCACCATTTCTAGCAATTATGTGACCTAATACTTATTACTGTATCACTGCACTCCTTCCATGCTCCCAGCCAGGTACCAGAGAAGATCGACAGACATTTGTCACACAAGAGACCTTAAGCCTACTACTACATCATATAGGAAGAAATAGATGGACAGGACATTTCCCCCGTAAAACTGCAAGAACTGCCCTGTGAAAGGAGCTATTAAAATTTAGAATCATGCCTACTAATTTCTCAAGTTTTAAATAATATTTCCTAAAAAGTATGGTTAATATTTTATCCTTCAGCAAATATACACAGATCAGAAAACCCAGCAATAATCATATAAAATATTAAAATACATGCACTGGAGGTCTGAAGAAACATTAAAGAAACGTTGTTTATAATGTTTTCATTTTCTTAAAAAAAGGTAACGATTATTCATTTGAATAATTTGACTTATTAAACAAACCTGTAGTTTATTGCCAGCCTCACATATTCAGCTCTATTATCCAGTGTGATATGAGTGTACTTGGAGCTCAACTGAATGTCTTGACCGCTTGCATTAGGCACAGTGAATGGCAGGCTCATAGCTTCAAATTCTTCTGAAGTAGCTTCGTTGTCTCGAATGTACATAAGCCCAGGAATAAAATCTTTATCAACCTATTGAAAAGAATCCAACTCTGAGTTAAGATCAGATTATTTATTATAACAGTGTCTATTTCACTCCTAGAGCACTGCATCATGTGCCATCTACTAAAGCCATAGTGTCAAATGCCTGACCACAACCTACCTAACTGAATTGCAAAGCAACAGAATGGCTCAATGTGTTACATAAAATCACATTATTCTGGAGAGTAGGAGGGAACGTGTTCTGTTTCCAGTCTTTTAGGGTAACATCTGCCAAGAAACTATTATATAAGAAAATGGATTTAAAGCTTAAAAGCATAATCACCCCTATGCATTCCAAAGCTGGTTTTGGTACAAAAGGAATGACTTTCTTGACAAGTAAATGACTCAATGCTGTTACAGTAAGTACATTTCTAGATGACAGTAGTTGAAAAGCAGATCTCTGTGACAAAGATCTGTTAATCTCCCTTAGCCAAGTTCAATAAACAGAAAGTTTATGATTTTATTATGCAGGCAAAAGCCATTTTCTGCAGTAGTTTGGACTGAACTTATTTTGCTTTGCTTTAAAACAGTGTAGGTTTATCTGTCCAATTAGTTTCTGCATCTTAGCAAGAGAGGCAGGAAAAGCTATGGAAAGACTTTCTGGCAAGGAGATGGACCACACATTTATCTAGTCAAACCCATGAGCAGATTTGAGCGCTCTTCAATTCAGTTTATTTAACTACTTTTAAAAGACTTAAATTTAACAGCGAGTACAAGCAATGCTTTTACACTAGCTTGAAATGCAAAAAGGTGGTCAAAATTCTGTAACCATGTAGACTGCGGAGAAACCAATCACCCAAGAAATAATTCTAGTGTCTGCCTGTCTTCTCTAAGTTACATCCCTATGCAGAAACATCATGCTTACTTCACTGAGATCAGCAATTGTCAGGTTCATTCCTGCAAGCTGTTTCCATACTGGTTCAGCCAGGTTGAGACTCAGAGGGCTCCCAGTCCGGATAGCAATGCCCAGCAGTACACCTGCAAATTTAAACACAGATATTTTTCTAAAGATTCAACATCTTCTGCTCATGTAACAGTAGAACATCACGCTGCTGCTAAGAAATTACCCAGAAAACGAAACATGTTCATGTGCAAGAGAGACTTGGCAGCAGGATTTAATAGGAAGCAATCTCTGTTAGCTCCAGATTCATCTCTTCCATTTGGTGTTACGATTAATAGAGGGGTCAGCCCATTCTGCAGCTCCTCACACATTTCTGCAATTGATTCGCTATAACCTCCACCACAATCATCCACGGATTCACCTTGGAAAAGAGGAAAAAAATGCTTACAATTTGCACAATGTTCAAAGACACTTTTCTAAATGAAGTTTTGAAATAAACTGCATTTCCTTCTATAAGGATGAGCGGTTGAACAGAAATGTGCTAGAAGCTATACTGTCACATCCCTTCACATGAAAATATCGTTATGTTTTCCTTGCAGACTGGGAGATTTCCTGTTCCTTGCAAAAAAATTACTATCTATAAAATTATTGAAATAGAACAGTTTTAAAAATATTTTGCCAGAACATAAATAACACTTTGGGAGGAAAACAGAGCCCAGGCAACATGTGATTCCTAAGTGACATCTTACACTGATAAACTTGGATTTAGATATAGTTCTAAATACATACCACATACATACACACACAGAGTAGATGCAGTGGCTGTTATTTTTCATCAGAAAGCTCAAAGTGAGTAAAAATAACTCAAGAAAAGTCAGTTAGACAAGATTATCTATTAATAACACCTGAATAAGCAAGGTTAGGTTTGGAGAGTGTTCAGTGTTAGCAAAACGAATGCCTTTGGAATTTAAGGACAACTGCAGACGCATTTCAACTAATGTCAAGGATTTTTTTGAAATCATTTTAAAAGGTCTTTTTATTGCCTACCATTTTAAGAAAAAAAAAAAAAAAAAAGTGAAGTTAAATGCTAAATAGGTGGGAAGTAGAAATTCTTACCAACAAACTTGACTTTCCAAACCCGATGAGGTAGCAAAAGACTGTCGGGGCTGAAGGAACTCATTTTCGCACACATCTGCCCAAAAACTGACTTTGTGCCATCAGGCCCAGCCAGTCCTCCTTTACTCCTCGAACGTTTTACCTATCAAATGAACACATCATGCAAGTCATGATAAAGACATATGTCAGCTATCATCAATTTGCAAATCAGATCGTAAGATTAATGTTCATAAAAATATCAGTGCAGCTAATGAAGTGCTTCCAGAGTTCCATGCACTGCCTTGCACATAAGTAGCATATACAGCAGAAGAACCTAATATTGATTTTAGCAATCTAATGTTATTGCACTGCAGTATTTTCCACTATCACCTAATATCCATCCCTGGATATGGATATGGCATATCCTACTACGTATCTATCCACCCACACCCTCTGTACACTTGCAGTCTCAGGCTATGAGGAGGCCAGAATGATTGCCTCTGACCTGAAAGCAAGGTACATATCAAGGATAAAAAGGTACTGGGTTACAGGATGGGCTGTTCTCCAGCTTCTGCAATTGTTACTGCCTCTGTTACATAGCTAGTTAGACAACTATCAGTGATTACTAAGATCATCATTCACTTATGAACAGTACAAATTCCAGGACCTACATAGTACAAGAAGAATTTCAATTAATGCCTGGACTGGCACGATCACAGAAAGCACAGGATCTAGATGCTTGGTCACACACCCTGAAGTACCCTGACATCAAATGGTTGTTCGAGATGATTTCAATGACCTGAGATTGCTGTAACTACTCAAGACAATCCCATTTCAAATGCAACTCACAATGATGATGATTTTTTTTTAAATAAAATTGAAATCGATTAGTCTCTTCAGTAATTTTGTTAGAGCTGGAATTTATGCAAAACAGTGAGTTAATTCCAGCTGGACACAATGTTCCTTACTAGTTCTGTTTTCAATCCTGTTGGCCCTCTTACCTGGGCACGAAATTTATGCTTCCACTCTACCAATATGTTTTTTGTCCTTAATTTTACAGTTCACTGTTTCTATCCCTACTCAACTTTTAATCTGTTCTGTTCATCTTTAAAGTAAACAGAAAATTAGAGGGGCATAAGTGATAGAATTTTGTTGATAAAAGGATGCCTTCTTCCCTCTTTTATCGAGCCACAGCAAAGATTTTGATCAGTTTGGTTGCTCCGGATCGCAATGCACCTCGTTAACGCATCCCGACTCTCCTCATACATTCAGTTGTCAAATCTGGGTATGGCTTTCGTACATTACACAGAGCAGAAGCTGCACTGCTGACCAGAAGTCTGAACAAGAACTTTTCTTATATTATTTCGTGATATTTAAACAGACATCTATGATATTTAATAAAGTTCTCTAAAAGTGACTAAGCATTACTAAAATGCACACGTATGTATAATGTTTCTTAAGCACTTACAGAAAAAAAAAATGGTAAAAAGAACCAGAAGAAATGTCGTGCAATAAAAAACCAAACAAACAAACAAAAAAAAAACCAAAAAAATTTTGCTGCAGGAGATAAAAATGAAGTTAACAAGCATATACCGAGCACTTGAACATTACAGAGAGGAAAGAAATCTAAAAGTAAACTGAGGGCCAGAGAAGCCTAGTTTTTTTACCTTAATCATCTGCAAGTCACAGCCTCAGCCTGCCCTGACTGTAAAGGGACTCGCATGTAGGTCACCCATATGTTTGCACTGAAATAGCCCAGAACCATCCCACTTACATCCCACTCCAAGGTATGCCTCAAAATCAACTTGTCCTGATCCTACAACCTTAAAAGGACAATATCCATCAGACTATGTTTGGATTTTCTTGAAAGGCTGACTCTCTCATGCTCAGGAGATTCTATATCAATAAAAGATGGCTTTAATTCGATGAATTTCTAGCAATTTGGAAAAAAATGGAAAAATATGGATGCCTAGTTCACTTTAAATTGAAAAATCATTGGTTTTTTTCCTTAAAAAAAAAAAAAAAAGACAGCACGAAAAGACGTTATGTGAGAATGCTGCACTGCTTTCTCAAACTTCGAACCTCATGTGCAAATAAATCATCAAATGACAAAACTGCCAAACCAATATGCAGCAAAACCAAGTGTTGTTCAAAGATTAAAATGGCAAGCAAACCCACCTGAACTGACCAGGCATACACATTTACTATTACCATACATTCAGTTTGTATTTATTCACTAGCAACACAGTATTTTCATTCCATCTGATCATTTAACTGTAGGAATGGTTAGGATTTTACTTCTAACAACGCCATGTAAGAATGTTGTCACAGATTATTGACATTTCTGCCAGCACTTTCATATGTTGCCATGGTGAGAAAGGTAGACAGCAAAACTGTTCATTTAAAAAAAAAAAAAAAAAGGTGAAAAAACAAACCAAATTCATGCATGCCACAGTTCCAACACAGGTGTTCTGACTTTGTATTGTAGACGTCTGCCTTGCTCATCTCTCTGAGCCATCTCCTTGAGAGATGTAAGTACATTTTAGATCTATTTTAGTGAAGAGGTTAAACAGGGATGGATATAACTCATTTAATACATGCTTCCCTAAACAGACTTAGGCTATGCAACATCTCAAATTTTAAAATGCACGTCCAGCCTTATTGCTGCTAAAATACATTTTTTTAGCATAAAAAAGGCTGATATGATGATTAGAGCCACAGAAGGATTTTTATACAGCAATATGCAATCAGATGATACCAGATTGTGGAAAGCAAACTTTTTCTTGATCAGAGAGAACCACAGCAGCTCAACAGCTGCAGTCAGTGTGGGAGACAAGTTCAAGAAGCTGCCTCTGCAAACACAGCAATTGCTTGCTGGAGCAGAAACATTCCAGCAAAAGAGGAAAGAAACTCAAATCAATCTGGTTAGAACATCTGTAATCTGGTTAGAACATTTAAATGCAAAGATAAAGACCATGATTTAAGTTCTGTCTATGAAGCTGAAGAACAGAGCCTTATACTTGGATCTCAGCCTTGCAACAGAACTGCTGGCCATCTCATGAGATCCCTTCTCTAAGGGCAAAAGAAGACTTGCTTTCCTGCAGATATGTAATGGGAGAGTTGTTATTAAATTCCAGAGTTTTGGGTAGCGTGAAAAGCTGTTTCCAAAATATCTGTGCCTGTATAAAACCTGAAACATTAGCTTAAATGTGAAATTTCATATTTATTTCCATAAGAGTATCAAAGATAAAGACAAACAACACCCTTCATGCTAATACTAAGCTACTCAATCATCTCAAAGGACTGGAAAGAAAAAAAAAGGTAAGAGTAAGAATCACTCTAAGGAAACAGAGAAGAAATGCACAAACAGAAAAGTGAGAAAGTAGCAGCAATGGTGCCCTAAAAGAATGGTATCATCTCATCAAGTGATATTAACTGGCCTAAAGGGAAAGAACAATTACACTGAAGGAGGGCAGGTCCTAGCAGAGAGGCTCCAACAGCTGGTCTGAAGGCTAATCTCATTCAGTACTTGAATAAATGAATGATGCAAAACGTTCAAGTCTGTTAATGAAATGGGGGGAAACAACCAAACGCAAAATTGGGAAATGGGGGAGGAAGGACTGGATACACAAAGATACACAAATGTCTGGATGATAAGCTTACCCATTTCTTCCCACGTAAGTGCAATAGAAGGAATGGGAAGACATGGAGCACTGTAGCATAAAGCCATGTACTTCGAAACTAGCAATCATGTTTTCTGAGAGATAAGAGCTTATCAGTTTTAATCAAGGAAGAGAAAAATGTTGTTAACAAAAAACCCTCTATGAAGAAAGAAAATGCAATTCAAGGATAAATCAGCAAATGGCTCTCCAAAAGTAGAGAAATATCAGTGCAATAATTACAAAAGCATGGATGGAGCCACATCTAAGCCTTGATGTTTCAGCTATTTACATTCACACAAACTACTGAACAAGGTAACTTCAGGAAACGGTTACAAGAACAAGTCAATATCTGAAAAAAAAAACTTTTAAATGAAAAACTGAAACTATTGATTTTATACCAAAGAAGAAAAAATGAACTGACTGAAAAATATAATATGTAAAAAGACAAATTTTTCTGAATCTAAAGACTGCCTGAAGTTAAACTAAATTAGCCTACAAATAAGGTGCAATTTTTTAATGATGACAACAATTAGCTGTTTGAGACTAAATTACACAGCATTTGAAGTTTACTTATATAACAAAAGATTTCTGCAAAAGCTAATTCAAACATGAAATCATGGCCCGCACTTCGCACTGTGTTAAGGTTAGATGCTAAATACCATCTCTTTCTTTTATACTAGAAGAAACTAACAACATACCTGGGTTGCAACAATATTTCACCTCCACAAAACAACTATGAAAAAAGAAGCCCTAGAGCTGCCAGTTCTTCTCTGGATTTAAAGAGAATAAAGTAAGAAACTGGAATACAGAAACCCACCTTTACTAATTAACTCAAAAGTAAAAGCAAAGTGTTAAGAAGTGAAACTTATTAATTCACTTCCCACTCAAAGTTAAATATTTGCATTGTTTATTGGACTTTCTGAATTCACAAGTAAAAAATGGAAAGTATCTGGCATTCTCTTCAGCTTCCACTTTCTAGGTAATAAAGTAAAACAAGTCACTTGAATCATATAACATGAGAATTTTTAAGTATCCATAAAAAGGTGGAGGAATGTAAGAGAGAGTCCAGTCCAAACAGAATGTATTTCAGTTAAGTCGACTTTAATTAATTAGCCAAAATTTCCAGTTTCTCTATTCTAAGCTTAAAAGAGTAGCTTTTCTTACTTTTTACTATATGGTAAAATAAAAATTAAGAAAACAAACACACAAACAAACAACAAAAAAAACAGGAAAGGAAAGAAATGTATGAGGAAACCCAAGCTTCAGTCTGTTTAAATGAAAACAATGTTTTACTATTCAATGTTTCAGAAATACTTATGGAAAAAGACTTATCTAGCCTAAGGCATGGCATTACATTTTCAAACATCAATGATTAGGGGAAAAAAAGCCCTTTCATAAAAAAACAATTCCATGATCCATATGACCACATGTAATGATCAGCAAAGGACAAGAGTTTATCATCCTGATTCTAATTACCTTCAAGGGCATTTTTTTTCATGTTCTCTGTTACGAAAGCAACAGCTGAAAAATCCATGTGATCATTTTGAAAGGTAAGAAAGACATCAGAGCCACCACTCCCTCAAATAGTGCAATAGTGTGCTTTCAAAAAGCAGTCCTTTGTCAAGCTAGACATATTTGGCTCATGTTAAATAGCATGGCTATGTTAAATAGCATATTTAACTTTTCAGGAAGTGTCCCTTTGCCCTTAAAAAGCTGTAGACAAAAATGCACTGAAAAGAAAATGAATAGCCCTTGCTGCATTATATTTTCTGGTCCTCTGACATAAATACAGCTCTTCAGCACTCAGATACCCAGAGAGTTGAGATGTAGAGCACTGGGAGCTAAACATACAGATTATACTCAAAGCTTTAGCTTTAGCTACCTGTATTCTGTTGAGCTCTACCACAGGCCCATGCTGACGATCTCTCACCATAGTTGCCTGCACAACTTTTCTGAAAGCTGCCTCCTGAAAATGGAAAATACAAAAGAACAAAGGCAATCAAAGGCAATGAAAAAACCTGCAACCAAATAAGAAAGCTGAACATATTTCATAAATATGTATCTAGTTCAACACAAGACTGAGATTCTACAACAGAACAAAGTAAAAAATCCTGCAGTCCTATTCCTTAAGCAATTTCCTTCAGACTACAACACAAAATGCTAGTAAAGGCTCAAAGCCTCCAAGTCTTTCTTTAGACAAAATTGAAATACATATCAAATACTTCAGAATATTCAAAAATTAAACAGGCAGACAAAGGCAACAGAAGATAAAGTTGTGAAATGTCAGTTAAGGAGCATGTTATTTGTGCTAGTACATTCAAGTCTGAAATATTTGGGATACTCAAAATAAAGAAGTGTCTCCTGTATTACTCAATTTTTTAAATCTCATCAGATTCAGTTATTACTAAACAAACAACATGCCAGTAACTTAAATATACATTAATGTTTACCAAACCAATAAATATATATGGAGAGTAGGGACATCAGAATAAAAATAAAATAAAATTAAATTAAATTAAAAAAAAAAAAGCCAAAGAAGAGCCCATATTGCTAAGGAAGGCAATGAATCACAAAATCAAACCCAAACTTTTCATTCAAATATAAGTACCAGAAATTCACGAAGTAAAAGTGACTCAATTTCCAGTTTCAAGTAAGTTTTAACATTTTTCAAATCTTTGACTGTAGCCTGACTTGAATTCCTAGTTATTAATGCATCATCATAACTTCAGTGTTTCTTTTGAATAATTTTGATATTAAATATGCCCAACATCACACTTATCGTATATCTGAAGCCTTTCCACAATGATTGCACAGACTCAGAACTAAACAATATTGAATGTATGTACTTCCTACACATCTATTCCTACTCCTAACATCATTTACCTAAAGACTTGAGCGTTAAGATTTACAAGTGTTGTGAAGAGTAAATCCTATTATTTTCCTTTGCATTCTTTTTATCTAGATTTTGATGAAAAATGAATGATCTTTTCCTGGTCTGTCAAAAGCATGTGTTCTGCTGAATTTCTCCACTAACTTTTTTTGTTTTGTTTTTCTGGTCTTAAGACTTTTAGACAACAAATGTTCAGGAGTCTAGTTACAAGTCATGTATCCTATGTGAGACACAAAACAGCCCTGCACAGAGCGAGCAAACTCTCGCGAGCCCTGCACAGAGCGAGCAAACGAACTACTTCTTTCTAAAAATACATCTCACAGCAGATTTTGATTATTAATATATCATTCTTTGCTAAATTAAACAAATTATTATGACAGTAAGATCTAAAACTGATGATCACACTGAAAGCTCAGCAACCTTTTAAAGGCTTTCCATATCTGAGGTTTAGCGCTGCAGCCTTCAAGGCTAACAATTAAATGGATTTCCTCATGGCTTACTGAGCTTGTGACTATGAAATTCTGTGTTTCTCTGCTATTTGAGACTGAAACTCCAGGAAACACCTGAAATGCAAAAAGCAGACCAACACCATTATGACACCCATCTTGCATTTCCTTAAAACCGTATTTTGATAAATACCTTCCCCTGTGATATTAATATTCCCCGTAAGGTGTCAAATCCAACTGAGGGTCCCTGGCCAGTTTCATCTAGTCGTCCTTCAAGATCAAACATTGGAATGCAAGGACAGAAGAGTTCAGAAATGTGATGCAACAGCAGAAGTCTGTTTCTCAATGAAATGATGGGTATTTCCTGTAGATGATTGTACTCCATAGGAACCTACGGTACAGCAATGACATCTAAATATACTATGAAATAATTATATACTGTATCTTATTAAACAAAGACAAGAACCATTTATAAGTCGTGCAGAAAAAAAATGTATTCTTAGAAGTTCAGTATTTGCTTATTCACGCTGTCAAAAATAAATATGAGTTCAGTTTTCTACAAAACGTTAACAGTGTATCTCTAAACTGAAAGTTCCTGAAAGCATTAGAAATTCAACAGATTTTTCTTGATATTCCAAATCTTACTATTTTCTTTATCCATAAACATACACATTTTATATCTTGTCATCCATACTCAAGCATTATGCCCCATGATTGCTGCTAAAATTAAAAAGTGAGAAACTGAATATTCAAAAAGCCATCTCTTAAAACAAAAGCAAGCAATAAAGAACCCACTTGGAAGGCTGAGACTTTCATAGCTGCAAGATGGCACTCAGATTCCTTCCGATCTGAAAACTAAGTTTACTGTTTAGAATTGGTTTGATTATGAATGAAGAACCTTCATTCATATGAAGTGCGCACCTACTGAAAGATTGATAACATACTAAATTTGTTTAAAATCTGAATGTAATAAGCCAAAATATTACCTGTGTAGGGAGCTTGCCAGCATTAGCAGGTTTGCTCGTTGACCAAGCTAAAGTGTGTGCTGAGCCACAGGCTACTCTGTTGATCTTTTTACCCTGCAGTGCTGCAACCAAGCGTGGTCTCTGGATAGCATTAGTTGTTCCATCTCCAAGCTGTCCTTCATCATTATCCCCCCATGTATACACTTCCCCTAAAACAATAAAAATAATTACTTCTTCCAAACTTAAGGTAGAAGCTATGTTTTTTATAAATGTTTATAAATCACTTAAAGCAAAGAGCTCTTTTTTTTATAATCAAGATTTCTAGGTCTATCTGTAACTCTGAAATCCACTATGTAGTAAAACTTGAACTTCAGAGTTAGGATGACATTCTGAATGTCCATACACCATATATTATGAGGTACAGTTATTTCCTCATTGTTTGTACAATCATTTAAAGTTTTGTACAAGAAAAGGAAGAAATGATGACAGTACAAGAATAAATACGACATATATATCAGAAAGAGTCTATATTTGTTAGTTTCATAGCCCAAATAGCTGATATTTAAAAAAAAAATAAGGAAAGATTTAAAGTTCTGTATAAGAAAAAAAAATCCTGTAATAGGTTGTATTACTATAGAGGACATTAAAATTGGTGCTTACTGTTGCAAGATAATTGGAAACTACTTTCTATGATAGCAACCTTGTTTCTAAGCATTCATTTTGTGCAGCTACATCCTATTTCATGAGCATCTATAAAGCCTTCTTTGTGTAGACTGGTTAATTAAATAGGAGAATGAGTTTCTGACAAGGACTATTCAGTACATCAAGCTGCTCTGTAAGAAACCATAGTTTGCATCACGCTTCATTTACCAAGTTAAACACCTCAGTAGGTTCAGGAGACCCTCTTAAAAATAATCAAACATTCTAAGTGCTTTCATTCAAGTGTTTGGCCAATTTGTAACTACTGCTCTGCATTTTCTTTATACCATTAGAGCTTGTAAAGCTTAATTCTGTATTTTTTAGTTAAGTAACTTAAAATCTTTAGCTGGGTTTATGCACTCATTTTCAATCAAGAAATACGCAACAACTGTAAACACAAAGTATGCCCACGCACACAGGGGACCAGCATTTTTTGCAAATACATCCTACCAGAGCTGACTGAAAAAGTTTTGTTTTCTTTTTTTCAAATTCAATATTAAGAAGTAACGAATTTGTTCTTTATACCATCTTCAGTGCAGCAAACACAGTGCAAAGACCCCGTAGCAATTGCAATGACTTTCTTTCCTTGCAGCCCCTGCACTTGTCGTGGTCTTCTCACGTGGTCATCAGATCCATGGCCTAAGCGATGATAATCTCCCTTGCCCCTGCACAAAGGAGACACAATGTTTCAAAACAGTTCTGACTCTTAGAAGAATGGGAGGACAAGGTACTTTGTCTGTAGATGTAATAATCGACAGTCCAAAAATATTTGATATTTAGTAGAAACAGTATGGCTCTGCCTCCAAATCCTCAATATTAATCATTCTTAGTTTATATGACAAAGGTGTGATTCTACTGACACCATAAAAAGACTTAAGCTGTTAACGTGAAATATATGCAACGTATATAGCCAGGTACCACAATCACGCAACTCTGACTCTCATACGCTGTTTGTACTTATGCAGCACAGGTCTTTTTATCACCTTGGCAAGCTTTTTTTTTGTCCTTTTGAAAGGATCAAGGATTAGAGACATTCAATTGCAAAAAGAATAAGTTTACTGACGTTGGAAACTGGAACTTAAACAATATACGGCTTAAAGACATCTCTAATGTTACTGGAAACAAGGGGAGGGAAACTTGGGCTAAGGTTTTTTTTGTTTTGTTTTTTTTTGTTTTTTTTGCATTTTAAGCACTCCAGTCTGATAGTTTAAACCACAAAAATCAGAACTGTACAGAAAGATTCAAACAATGAACTAAAGTCAAAAGTCTAGGACTATTGCCATCGCAATTTAGGCAGGTTGGGATGTTTTGCTGTTTTGCTTGATTTTTGTTTTTAAATACATGACACTTATTTATGGCGCTTTCTTCCATACCCCATGACACTTCAGAGTTGAACTTCTACTTTTGCATCTTACAGTAGTTGGTGCTTGGAATGATAACACTGGGTTTAGTTCTCTAAGACAAGTCTTTTCCCTCAAATGGCAATACAAAAAACTGCACAGAACAGTAGGTTTTATTATTAACCAAGACAGAGGAACTCTTAAAACATTTTTTACGCCTGGGGAGATTGAAACAGTGAAGACAGAATAACACTAGTATCTGCCACAGACCAGATTACATCTACTGTTGTAAATATGACTAATACAAAATGCTTACCAGGTATATACTGCTCCAGATTTGGTAAGAGACACAGAAAATTGTGATCCACATTCTACTTTAACCACTCCAAGCCCGGTAAGAGAATCAATCTAGGAAAAAAATACCAAATGAAGTCAAAATTTAGCTGTCTTGAGATTCATAGAACACAACATCTTAGGTATGACTTAAAGAAAATGTAATATGCAAGTGAGTGACTATGTATATTTATTAACAAAAAATGCATACGCAGATCATTTAGCATAATTCCTCTCCATTAATCTTTCTACCATTTTCTTGTTAAACATTAAAAATGAGCTCAGATTCAGAAAACCATTGACAATCATCTCTAGTAAGTTTTTCCTTTCAGTAACTCAGTATTTGCCCCTTTTTTCCTTATCCTATATGAGATTGATGTAGTTTAAAATATAAAACAGCTATTTTCATATTGAGTCACATCATGCAATAAAAAACTCTTTTTTGGAATAGGCTGGTGGACTGCATCCAGGTATTCGGGTTTCATCCTAGACTGAGAATCTAAAATTCAATGATTAGTGGTATATACAGTAAGACCACGACACATTTTTCGAAACAGCAACATTGTTAATAAGTTCGGGGTTTTTTGTTGATTTAGATCAGATGGCAACATGGATTTCACTGTTAATGTATGGAGAAATTCAAAGTAAAACAAGCATTCTAGTGAAGAAGTTTAGTATAAAGCAATATCAGTGTCCCTCTCTGGAATGAAGCTACAATTTCAACTGTATGCAAATTTATTACACGAGGAAATTTGAAGCGTTGTTGGGAGAAACAGATTGTTTTGAGAATCAGCAAAATCAAAATGAGATATTTTCCTGGAACTAGCAATATTATATGAAGAGAAAATGTGCAAGTGCAACTTTACCAGTGAGCACAAAAATTCAAGACCTGTCATTTTATTCTACAAAGTTCATTCTTAGCAACAAGCGGGAGAATCCAGATATTCTAAGATGTGTGGAAGTTTGCACATACTAACAAATCGCTCTTCGGGCTTCTCCACTAACATCAGAGATCTAAAAAATAAAACATAAAAGACAGTTTCAAATACCTTCATTGGTACTTTGCAGCCATCACTGCCTCCTCTTCCAAGTTTTCCATAGTCTCCATCACCCCAGGACCACACTGTATCATCATCAGTGAGGCACAGTGTCTGCGCATCTCCGCTACCACAGGCTATGTCAATCACTCGATAGCCCTGGAGAGCTTCCACCTAAAGGACAGTCACCTTTTTTTAATTCCCAGTAAAAAACTCAGTCATTTAGTTTCACAAAATAAGACAATCCAACTTTGAGAAGGTCTTCATGAAAAGTACAGGTCTGACATCTCAGGATCCAGCAAATAAATGTAAGTAAAAGGACTTTAGGCGAATGAAACAAAATGAGAAATCACTAGATATTTTAAAACAAATTATTCTTTAATTAGTGAATTACTTAATTTTTTTTGTCTTTTAAAAAATCAGAGAAAAAACTCTTATAAAACATGGCTTACGAAAGGCTTTAATTCTGCTTGCACAAATTCAGGCTCTTTTGTTGTATGGTGTATAGTAAATAAGAACGCTCTTTTTCAAAAAGCTGTTTAGTAGATTACAGTTTTCTAGCACCTGTCTCAGAATCCGAATTTAATCCATTTTAAGCTTTGAAATGCTGCCATCTAGTGACGAAGCGTGTAATATGGATTCATGAGGTGAAACGATGCTGACCCACATAAAATCACATCCTGCTCATCCTCACTCCTACCTGAAATAAAGGACTAGAGGAAGCCCAATTCATCATCGATATCAGCACAGAACTTCATATACTACAAGTTACCCAGAGCTTAGCCACTTTCATACAAGCTATGAGCATGACTGAAAAAACAACTAGGACCGTTCCCCCTTCTGGGGAAAAGGAACAAGAGCAGCTGGATACGGACAGTAAGGTCCCAAGGTGGATAAGGAATCTGTAATGCCTCATCCCACAAAACCAAGTATTGAAAAAACAAAAAAAAGTGAAAAATCTTGTATACAAATACATAAATACAAACATGTACACACAGCTATGAATAAAAGTTATTCACTAACAATCCGTTCAACTTTTGTAATATTATCCTTTTGCTAATGAATTGTCAGGGCAAACACAGTACAGCTTTGTGCAATAATACTATTCTCACTTCAAACTGCCACAGCCTACTCAGCAAATTTGTTTAGCAAATAGTAATTAAATATTTAGGATAATGTTTTGATTAACTCTTCAGGATTTAATCATGAAAATTAAGTGTATAATTACTTTATCAGGAAAAAATGTAGTTTGCAAGTGACTTTATCTATCATTGCAATCACTGGTAACTGTTTCCTGGAAGTAAACAGAGAGAACTAGCAGACAAGGAGCTCACTGTTTACTGTCAATGAAAATACTCCTAGGAAGAAACAGAATTACTTACTGAGGAAAGGGTTAATTTATTTTGGAAGATGAGAAGTAGGCACTCAAGGTGCTTTTGAGACCTCACCCCTACCATGGAAGCAGACTGGGCGTTGAAATGGCATTAAACTGAACTACAGTTGCCATGTTACATCCTTACTACAGGGCCCCAGCATCACTTCATGTTTTGTTTGCTGCTTTGTTTTTTGAAGTCTTTCTTACACAAAACAAATTCCTTATGAGCTCTTTAGTGATCTCTCACAAAGGTTTGCAGCTGTATTTTCACTTCATTCTTTTAACCTATTCTTGGTTTTTAAAACAACCAGTTACTGCTGACTCCCACAAATACACAGCATGTTTCTTCCTTTTGGTCTTTATACACAGGAAAGCAAGAAAAAAAAATACTAATGAGAAGTTGAGAAGTGGGACTAAAACTGTATATAATGGCCAACAAAGATTCTTACCAGTTTAGGTTTTAGCTGGTCCTCACTGTCTCCATGCCCAAGACGCCCATATCTTCCTTTTCCCCACGTATAAAGGTCTCCTGCAGCAGTAATACAGGCGCTGTGCGCTCCTCCAGCCGCAATATCAACCACTTCTATACCTCTCAGGGACTCAATTACACGAGGACGATCACAAGGGCTGAAATGGAAAATTTGTCTAAACAGAGGTTTCAAAATACAACATTCACTGTCAGCAGCATATGGAGAGCATATTTGAAAATGAGCTAAGGACACCTAAATTAACTACATACTTATTTTTGTTCCAGCTTAAGATCTTGAAGTTTAGGTCTAAGTAGCCATTCAGAAGTATCTAGCTATAAGTAAATCTACAAGTATTTACCATATGTTACACTACAGTCTCAAAGGTAAACTGAAACTACAAAAACAGTCCCTTCAAATTGTCAGAGCCAAACATCTATGCTTGAAAAATTTGTCCTACTCAGTATACTTCACTGAAATTTCTAGTATAAAAAACACTTTTATTGCACTTTTTTTTTTTTTTTTTGCATCGGAACAGTGTGTCCACTAACAAACAACAGAATTTCTCTTTCAATTTGGGCAACAGTGAATACGGACAGCAGAAACAGAATGGCAGCTTTGCTCCCTAAAGTGCTTTGAAATTCTGAATACCTACATGATGGATCTCAAATGAAATCTCACAGACCTTAGATAGCAAATGACTTGATCTGAAAAATAGTTTGTGTTTCTCTACTTTAATACGTTCATCTCCATATCACCATGTAATGCTGGCTGGTACTTACAGGCAGGACTTAGACGAGGCTTCAAATATATAGCAACTGCAACAAATGCCTACCAACAGTTTTTAAAAATAACATTTCAAAATGTTACCTTCTGTTTCCATGACCAAGTTTGCCATCTTCTGCTTCACCCCAAGAATAAACCTCTCCCTCAGATGACAATGCCAAACAGTGCTTTCCTCCTGAGTTCACTGCAACTTTCTTTATAAAGACATGTTGAATGGATTCCAGTAAAGTTGGAGTAGAAACTGACTCTGTTCCTCCAATTCCAAGCCTTCCACCTGCTCCATATCCAGTGGCATACAGCTTAAAAAAATAAAATAAAAAAGTGTAACATTGTTTGCCTCTTGAATAAGGACATTATTCTGTACAGTTATGATGAATTCTCAATGTTTACTAGAATAAAACTACATGTAATGCCCCAAAAGAGTTTCTAACATGCCTCTGTATTTCTTGAGAATTCACGAAAATGTATATTAACAGCAAGAGTGTTTCTTTCTAATTAAAAGTAGCTTTGTTTTAGGATTGAACATGAGCTGGCAATGTCACTATATGTTCTATAAGGAAGTTCCTTAGCATGTGAAAAGGAGAAGAGGAACCTGTCTTGTCATTTTGGTGTTCATAGCGCTCTAGAAGACATGACAGTCTAAGGACAAAGGCAAAGAAACTTTAGTGTAATAGTCTTTTTCTTATTAGCTCAGCTAACATGGATAGAAAAAGCAGAGAGCCTTTGGGCGATCTAAGTTCTTCAAATGTGGAAACAGGAGAGATTACCTCTATTTGAAAGAAAACATGAATTTTAGAACTTCACATGACAGGAGTGAAAATAAGGCTACCTTCAAGTCACTATGAAGTATCATTGACTTAATGAATTTTATTTCAAAAATATTATGTAAAAGTATCAAGACGCCAAAGCTTCATCACTTGTAGGTCTCTCATATAAACTATTCTAGATTTATGTGGAAATGCATGTAAACACGGTTGCTTCTTCCCCTTTCATTCCATATAGTTATGTACTTCCTTTCATCCACTTTTTCTCTATCCTAATGTAATTTCTCCCAACACAGTTATGTTGAATGATGCCATTGAACTCTGTCATCCTTTTCTGAAACATTAACCAGGATGATACTGACTGCTGAGAACAGAGTATCTCACCACACAAGTGTAACTAAGTAAGCTCTAGCTTAAATTCTTGATCACATCCTTAAAACAAAGCTGTCAGCAATATCAAAACAAAGACTATGAAATTTGTTAGTATTCCTCCCCACTCCATTCATTATAGTACTACCAAGCCTCCTCACAGTGCTCCCTGTCACTGATGATTAAAGAGTGTACGAACTAGATCCTGCAATTTCTAAATTACAGACTTTTAGCCAACCTAGGACAATCCTAGATTCCAATTAAAGCTCCATTTTCTGAAGGTGACACAATCATCTTCACCATTTCCCCTCTCTCCTGTTTTACAAGATACTGCACATACGTATTACTTATATCCTGCTCTCTTTTTCAAAATTTGATCACAATTCTGGATTGCAACCTAAAATACGCATGCTTTGTTTCATGTGTCTAATAACAGGGCCAGTACATTGGACCCCTAGGTTGCACTGGCAAAGCTGGCATCCCTATTTGTCTGTACAAGTCATGCACACAACTTTTGATTCAGCCAAACCCATTCTACCTAACCCATTTGTCTAATAAATCATCATTTATTGTATCCTTACTTTCCCATCAGCAGTCACTGCAAACAGAGTCTGTTCACCACCAATTAATTGCACTGGTCTAAGTGTAGCAAGAGCTTCACAAGGGGTTGGAACTTTGACTTTTGCCCCTTCAATGCCTCCAAGCTGTCCTCGATGATTATGACCCCAACCATAAATAGTTCCACTGCCTCCAGCTGAAAGTGTCCAATCATCTGGACGCCTGCAGAAAATTCAAAACAGGGAAATAAAAACGATAAGGAACTTTTAGAAACAGCAAGTTGTAAAAATAAGATCAGTTTATCATCATACAACAATGACGGGTGACAAGACCAAACCATGGACAGCTGAAAGAAATAACCTGTTCATCCACTGGACAAGCTGTTCATCCTGCTCTCTCTTAAAGACATCATGACTCTCGTGAAGAGCATCCATATTTTCATTATCTGCCATTAATTCTCGGATTTTCTTTGCTACCTGTGAAATATTTTAAGATTAAACAACATTATTCAAACTACCAATTTTTCCTACCACAGTTGGCATAAAATGCTTTAAAAGTCAGCAGTTTAATGGAACACTTTCATATGCTCCATGAAACATGTCAAATATTTCTGCACTACCTCATCAAGGAAAAGGCGAGGTAATGGGGTCCTTTTATCAAGAGCCACAGCAACCCTAGATGCCATGCAGTATCTTCGGAACCAGGCCCATTTGTGCGTCTCTGCACAGCAAGGGAGGGTGTCCAACTCTAGATCGCAAGCAAGAGCCACAAGTACCTACAAACAAACAAAAAGAGAGAGAACAGTTAAAAAAAAAAAAAAGAGAGAGAGTACAATGTAGAGCCATCTTCACTTATTCTCATTAATGAGACAGCATCAAGTGTACCCAGGGATTCTTCCTGTACCTAATCCTGTACCTAATCCTGCACCTAATCTAATGTTTGTGAAAAACACTCCCTAGAAATAATTATCTTTTCGATATCAAATACCATAGACATAAATTTTTATCGTCTTATTTTACTTAAATCTTCCATATGAGTAAGAAAAAACAAAAATCAATTGTCAAGAAAGCAACTAAAACTGTTCTTCTGGGGTGTCTTCTGAAGTAATTACCTCCACCTAGTGAGGAAGTCCTCATCATGTGTTTATACATTTGATTCTTTTCCTTATCATATTTGATACGAAATATTTTGTCTTTATTCAATTTAGTCTAACTATTTTCAGACCAATTCTTCCATTAATTCAAAAGCCATCAATACATCCTTTACAAGAAATAGCTCTTAGGTGAAAACAAACAAACAAACAAACAAGAAAGACCTACAGTGCTGAACTATTTATGGTTTGAAATCTGTTACCTTGAAGAAAGGGCTGTGAAGCAATTGTTTGCCACCTCTCACAATGGGATCTTCATAGTCAAATTGTCGCTGCAAAGCCTCTGGAAGACCTTTAACCAAAGCAGCTAAAGCACTGCCTGTGAAACTCTAGAGAAACCACAGAACAGAAAATTAGTGAATACATTTAACATACATATTAAAAAAATCAACTTATTTATATGACTGTGTCAAAACATTAATAACTAACTGCAGGTTGGAAATTTATGGGAAGTATAATTTCCATTCTCTTCCTTATGCAATTTTTTTTTCCATAGCTTTCTGGTAATTTCAAAAACAAACAACTGCATGGACACAGAATCTGAATTAGGTTTTCTTCCCAAAATGAAGTTTTTACAGACTTGAGGACTTATGAATGAAGGTTGGCCACTTGCATATTTGCTATTTCCTGGTTAAAAGCGAAAGACTTATACACCAAGGTGAACATTTTTAATGCTCTATGTAACTCTGAATGTGAAAGATGTTAGCAAAAAGCACCACTGGTTTCTTACCAAAGTTCGTGTTTCTCCATCATTATCCCCTAGAATCCGATTGATGTTAATAGATTGACCAAACTCTGTTGTGAGCAGCTTCCGTAGTCTTTGCAAGGCCCACATTCTATGGCCAGCAGCTAAGGAAACGTAAGTACACAAAAGGAAACGTAAGTGCACAAAACCAAAATGCAGGTGCTTTGCACAATCATTTTAACCTCAAACAAATGAACTTTACTTCAAAACTGCACCTACCTAAGGCACTCAATTGAGCACACGCTGCAAGAGAAGCCGCCAAGCGAGGAACAATGCTCCTGTTGGAAGCAAAATTTAAGCGAAAATCCAACAAACACGTAACCAAATCCATTGAGGGACATGAAAGAATGCAACGATCTGAGAGAAGGTCTTTAGGGCCTGCAAGAAACAAAAAGCAAAAAGAGAGAAAGGTGGGGAAAATTCTCCTTAGATTGAAATAGGGATCAAATATGGGCAGGATTCATCTGATTAAGTAGAACAATTTTGACAACTGCTCTGTATGTGACCTAGTCCACACTAAGTGAACTGAAGGAATGGGAAGGTGCACTTTCATAACAGAATTCAACATATTCAAAAAAAAAAAAAAAAAAACAAGGAAAAACACCACAGCTGAAATTTTCCATAGAAGTAACCTTTTCATTGATGGAGAAGCAGACTAAATTGGTTCGATAAGCTGCATGAAATTAATGAATAAATGAATACTTTCAAAGAAAAACTGCTCTAAATGACAATACAACAGAACATTTCTATCTCCTCCCATTATTAGAGTGCACCTTTCAGGACTTTTTCTTGAAAATGCTTACTAAGTATGAACAAAAATGTTTTCTACATATGCACGTGGGTAGTTCAAATCTGGCATGTAAATCTCTATCATGCAATAAATGTAATCGTAAAAGAGAAATACATCTACTCTCTCTTCCCCTTCTCTAAAAATGAGATATGATACCTTACCTGCAGCTGGCATGATAGGGTAAACAGTGAAACGCCATCCCCATCCGTTCACAGAGCCATCACTGATGAACTTCCACTTTAATTCATCCCCTGGAATTCGCAGCTCACTAGACCAATCTGACCACTCACGACCTGTTACAGCAGGTAATAGCATATATAGTCATTTATCCTGACTGAGGTTTATTGAAACCACTCAATAGCAACTTCCCTTTGTTTATGGTTATGTATTATAAATGGCACATAATTGCAGTCAAGAAAAAATGTATACAAAGTATATAAATTCAACTATGAAGTACCTACAATCCAAGAGAAATTATGATATTATGTCAAGCAATCTTAATCCTTAATAAAGATTAATTAGCATTACTAACAGACATATTTAGTAGTTTTAATACTATAAAAAGACACCTGAGAGTCTAAGTCTAACTAAAATCCACTGTCCTACTTCAAATGCTTTTGTAATATTACAAAACTAGTATCAACATACAGATGACACTAAGCTCTAAGGATTTTTGCAACAAAGAATCTGATTAGAAATAGTTCAGTAATGAAACATACCCACACATTAATCCAAAACAGTTTGGGGAAACATGAGTCAAGAGCAAGAACCCCTGACATGACTGTTATTTGACAGAAAAGTCAGCAAAGGCAGTAAAAATTGTCTTGACTGTATGATTTTTTTTATTTCCACTCGAGAAAGAAAAAAGAAGTCCATATACCATCCAAAGAAGTATCTTTTCTCAGTTGTTTCAATTCGTTAATAAATACTGTAATTATACAGCAATTCACACGTGGTGGCTTGGGTGCTAGACATTTACATTTCGCACTCTAATTGCTCTTAAGAAGAACATATGAACATGCATTTCTGAAAGATTCTATTGTAGTCACAGACTTCAAGTTTATTCTTGCATGTCTGCAAAAAGACTGTGTGTATTTGTAGTTCAAAACAGATGAATTTATGTATTTATTCCCCTTTTTCACTGGCATATCTCGCACCGTATGTCAAAATATATTCTAGTTGCACTTTGCTGAGTATTTAACAGTAGGTCACATGAGACTTTTGAAAAACACTAATTCTCCTAACCTGATCGCACTGAAACAATTCTGTTGACACCATCCATTATAGTGAGTGGGTCGTGGCGCCGCTCCGTAGAGCACTGGCGATCAAATTCTACTCTCAGGCCTTCGGCACCTAAACAGCAATACAGAATTCACACACTTCTGAAGAGCAACCGGTACCAAGAACAAACACAGTATTTTAGAAATCTACATGAAATCAATTATTTGGAACCATATTGTCATTAAACTAAAATATGCCCGTATTCTTATTTTTATTAATGACATTATTGTCTGTAACATTTTCTCTCCAAAAAGGAATCCAACAGCAAAGCACATGTGATTAGGAGCTACACTACATAAGACAATATTCAGAACTTTCCAAACTGAAGTTGCAAGCTGAAATTGCAACAGAAAAAAATTCTACATACAGTCAAGGTTAATGTCAAAAGTTACAAGCAACAGAGAGCTAAGTATTAAAAAAACATACTGAAGAAAGCACTACATGAAATTGCACCATAAAAGAAAAAGAACTATTTCCTTTGGCTCAAGACTAGGAGACAGGCATTCAGTTAAAGGTTCGGGAAATGGCTGTCATTCTGAGCTTTGCAACAGAACAGAAAATACAAATGACTGATAATTAGAGAAATAATGCATAGAGAAGCCAAGAAAATGTGTTATTTTATAGGATCAGGTGATCAAAGATTCTAGGCTTGTAGGCTTGCAAGCAACTTATATTACATTCAGTAATGTAAGTTTAAGAATTCTATACCTGGTATTTTAACTGTGCCGCTAGTAGAGGTATCATCAGTGTATGGATGGCTGCTTTCTACCACAACTGGTTGTGAAGAAAGGCGACCACTTTGTGAATCAGTTGCCACATCTTCTAGTTCAGTAACACATAGCTCCAGCAGCATGTCTGCGACCTAATAATGGAAAAGTGCACACACATACAAAACAAACAAACAAAACTACTTTTTATTTATCCAAGAATCCTAAACCTAAGTCTAATCCCCTTCCCATTCCCTCCCAAAAAATGCTCACACCTCTAAATACCTCCATATATGACTGAATTCTATAGCACAGGCAAAGAGATTAGTGAAATTTTAGTGAAATGTGTAAATATTTCACTAGCATAAAATGTATTTCATCATCATTCATTAGAGAAATACCTGATAGGCAAAATACAAGAAACACTGAACAACTGTAAGTTACTCTTAGTTCATTATTGCAATGAAATATTATTTCAAATATTGATGATCTGTACCATTCTCTAGTGTAGCTGCTGGTATCCAATACTAGGGACTTGTTGTTTGTCAATTCTCTCCCCAAATCCCCACACATGGATACTTGTAAATAGTTAGAAACTGTGATACATCAAATTTAAATCTTAAAAAACCAAAAAGCATAATTGTTCACACTGTATATTTATAACATTTTTGACTAACAATAACAGACTGCACCAGAGAAATGAACTTTGGTGTAAAACAAACCTAACAGGCAAGTTTGTAAACACTACACAGATCCAGCAAATAGGGCTCAGATAACTTAATTCAGGTAATGTTTGTCACATACACAAACTGAATTAAGTGTCTATTTTGATGTCTAATTACAGCGTAACAAATTGACAACAGATTGCTAACATTTATAGCAAATACCTGCACTCATGCAGCATACAAATCACTCTGACCTACCCTTATGTTCAGCTGTAACTTTCAAGTTTAATAAGTTTCTACTTGGGTCAAACTGCACTTAAAATACAGGAAAAATGTATGAAAATGTATGAAAGAATGAGAAGGGCATAATTCAAATGCAACATAAATAAAACCTGACCTGTGGGTAAGCTGTGCCCATACCGGACAGCACAGCTGAGAGAACATCTCTTCCCTTTTCCCCTGCTCGGTTGGAGACAGCAAGCTTCAGCAGGTCAACCATGACTCGTGTGTCATCTGGTACTAAGAGACTAGTAAACTCATCTAAGTACTGAGGTTCTGGGCCAGATACTTTATTTTGGCTTTCCACATCCTACAAAACAAAATATGGAAATATTTGGACAGTGAAGAAAGAAATATTTCACAACGTCTGAACAAGTTAATTTGTCTGAAAATTTTATATATGTAGTTGAAAATTTAGTTTGCAATTCTGCGATCATACAGCTCCTGAACTAGTTTACTGTTATAGAGCTTTAAAGGGTTTCCCGAAATTTTAAATAAATTTTAAAAGTCAGTGATTTGTAAAACAACTTTTAAAGCATAAGAACAATACAACTGCTTTACGAAAACAAGCTAAGAACTTTAATTCTGAGAAGGAGAGTAGCAATATTACCTCTTTGGTTTTTGTCATAGTCTCTGCAATGATACTGGCAGCTCCTGGATCATCTGTGACGGGAATAAAAGGACGGGAAGAGGCAGCAGCAGCAGAGGGAGTTACAGCAGACGGTGTTACAGCATCTTCTGAAGAAACAACCTAAACAAAATAAATAATAATTGACAAAAGCTGCAATAAAAAATTGTAAAACACATAAGAAAAATCACTTTCATTGAAGGATTTATGTTCAAAGAAAATATGAACTTTAAAAAAGCAGTAAATTTCTATAGCAGATTTAACTCCCTGTAGGTTTAGTTTCTATTCCACGTCCCTACCACGGGAAACCAGCCAGAAACCCCTATGCCAGCTGCTACAGACACATACTGGAAAAATGGCAGTGCCTGCAGAAAACTGCAATTCAGAAGACAAGCCATAGAAGTACATGTTAAATTCATGGTTTGGGAAAAGAGAAGATTTCTTCAGAAGCAAGCATCTCATTTTTTTTCTGTTAGCTGTTCAGAATCTCTTTTCTGCTCATTAGATGATATAATAAATTTACAATTATGTTTCATTAAATAATTGTTGAGAAACTCTCAATCTCGACTTCTAAAAACTACTTTTGTAAAGAGTACTTTGATATTTCATCAAATGATTGCTAATATTTTCAAATTAACAACCTTAAAGTGTTAGTAGAAATCATAATTACATTTAAATGACATACTAGATACTCAAAGTTGTATTCTGATTCCAGAGTAAAATTTTAGTCTTTATAAATCTGATAGAGCTGACAAATTCTACATATGTAGTGTCTGCTCCAGAAATTAAAAAAATGTCAGGAACATTTAACCTCTAGCTCTATAAAAATTAAAAAAAAATACATTTTTTTGTTTTTATTGTTAAATCACTCTGGAAAAATTAACGTCACCCTTTACCTCCCCTCTCCTGTCCTGCCAGGGGTTTGGGCTGAGTCTCTCTTCTCCATCAGCAGCGAGGATGCATTCATCTCCATTTGCAGGGCTCCCTAGAGAAGTAACATCTGATGGCGGGGCTGGTGATGAGGAGGGACATTCCACTGGCGCAATCATGCTTGCAGGCATCAACGCTCCAACAACTGCATCCCTGAAATCGTTTAGGTCAGATCAGATGTACATAAGCACAATTATACTCCCTCATTAACTACAAAAACAACAACAAAATAGCATTAAGGTAGATTAATAATTTAAGTGAAGGCTTCCAAGTTCTGGAATTTGCAACCTAGTTTATCTCCAATTCTTCTTTGAGTCAGATATTGTGATTTTAGGCCCCATTTTTACATGAGTTCCTTTTCAGAAGTTTTAGCACAAATACTCTTTTGTTCTTTACCAAGAAAAAGATCAGCACTGTGAAGTTTTTTTTTCTTCTCTCCATCAGGTTGCCCACTGTGCCCTTCACATCATCTGTCAAGACTTGTTTATACTCTTTTCACATGATTTACTTGAGTGCTCCTAAATAAGCTATTACTCACAACCCCCAAACCAGATGCTTCTTATTATAAAAACATAACAGCATAAAGCCAATATCAACATTGGAAGTAAATTTAAATGAAGCTAGGGCCTACCTTGAGCTGAAACTTGTAAAAATCATTAACTGACAGGAGACGCACTAAGAGAGAGTAAGCCACACCATCTTTTGCTCTTTAAAACGGAAGTCCAGAAGCCTACCTGGCATACATGATTTGCAACGCCATCAGTATATGAGATAAGGCCTGCTGTTTGGCAACGTTCCCATCAAGTGACAACAGGATCTTAGCAAGCGAAGGGCGATTTGGCTTGGAGCTGTTTGGGCCACTCATTTTGTTACTGGCAGCAGAAGAATCTGCATCTGAAGGAACACCTGGAGTGAGAAAGTTTTTTTTTTTTTTTTTTAAATAGGCATGAGTAATTGGAATTGATTTCTCTTAATTTCTTGGAGAAAAAAGTCATGAAAGATCACTTGCAGAGCCAGCTTTAGAGGAGACTCCTAAGCTGCAGTGCACACGCTTACAGTATTAAAACCAATATGGATACTTTTCAAGAAGGACTTTCATAAAGTGTTCTAACTTCTTAATTCATGAAAATTAGGATACTTCAGATGATATAAATATTCTGGTGATCTGCACCTAAAACAAGTTTTACTTGAACATAATTTTTCAGACAGCAAGAGCATTTATACTTTTTTTTTTTAAATGCACTGCCTTTTTCATAAAAAAGCTTAATTAGTATAACGCTCAGGCATTTCACTTTTAACACAGAACATTACTTTCTGATTTGGCTTCCTCATTCCTCACCCTTTACCTTGGAAGTGTACACTAGTATTAAGGATTTTAGCAAGAAGTATAACATTGAGAATCCATCTATCACTATCCCCATAAAGCCCTATCTCATTTCAGAAACAGGCTTTGAGACATTTGATAAAGCTTATTGCATTTTTATTTTCTGAAGAACAATGAAAGTTCAAACTAACGCTACTTCAGCCTTCTGCAGCTTCACTTTTTGGCAGGTTTTTCCTTAGACAGCTTACTTTTCTTCTCCTATCATCAATCACACACACACACAACTAGCTTTCCAGCGGCATTAATAATAATAATGAAAACAATAACAATATAAGGTGGAGACGAGAGGAAGAGAGGCAATAAATACTAACCAAGATAAGAAGCGCCTAAAGGGTCCCTCGCTGTCTGGAAAAGCACTGGCTCATGAACAGATGGGGTAGCCACGTCCACTGTCGTCCACGCTACACTATGTGAAGACCCACAAGCAACCCGGGTGATCTTCTGGCCTTCCAAGCCCTGCACCAGAGTGGGCTTTCTGTTGACGGTGGTAGTTCCATTGCCTTGCTGCCCATGGTCATTGTCACCCCAAGCATAAACCTGCCAATAAACATTTCCACATACCAGCTTGCTTCAATGGATGCATTTACATTACGAATTCCTATGGAAGAATCCATAGCAGCTATTTCTTTGATAATTTTTGAAAATAATGCAATAGTTCTCATACATTAAGAAATCAAATGAGTGTTATTTCTAGTAGCTAATTCATGAATTATTACATAATTCATAATGTTCACAGAAAACATTTAGTTAAAAGGATAAGTTACACAGTAAATACACTGGAGTTATGTACTGATACTATGATAATTCTAGTCCTGGATGATACAGAAAAAGCTGTCCAATTACTCTAACTGCTTCTGCATTCTAAGAGTGAAAAGTAGGAAACTGATTATGTGGCTAATCCACAAGTCAGGAAAATACTGCAGAAGCTACTAAGTCAAGAACATTTTAAGTCCAGTAACAACACACTAAGATATTTTAAATGATAACCGTATTTCTGCAGGGGTTTAAAAGAAAAATAGGTATAATTAGGAATTTGCTTTCTGTTTATTCAGTACTGATACTATATATTCCTCTTTCACAACTATTTAGGTTGTTTCTCTATAGGGTAAGGAAAGAGGGAAAGGATGATGATACCCAACCTACCTGCCCAGTGTCGGTAACTGCCAGGCAGTGGAGAGCACCTACAGCCACATGCACGATCTTTTTACCTCTCAGCCCTTCCACAACTTGTGGCTTTCGCACATGTACGTCAGTGCCGTGGCCTAGCCTGAAGTAATCTCCCTTACCCCTACAATAGACATAAAAATAAATATAAAACGCAAGACTAAACTTTGTCACATATTTCTTCATTGATACAACTTTCCAGAATCAGAATTCTTCATATATCACTATCTTAACTAGACATAAACACTGGCCATTCAAGAACCATGGCTACATCTTCAAACCTGAAATACAAAGGCCCCAAAATGAAGAGAACTAGGATGGTATGCTCTCATAGCTTTAACATCACTCATAACCTATAGCACAGGTAACATTTACGTCTATGTTTTCTACGCAGGGCAATTGCAGTTGCACTGAAAGTCCTCTATTACAAACACACTGCAACTAGAAATACTTACAAAGTGATTTGTTTGAGCAGACTTGGATATGTCTTTCACCTCTAAGCATAAATTTATCAATAATTTTACTAGGACAAGATTAGCAGTAACTATGGCCCTTTTCCAACTCTACTCCTTTGAAAAAAATGAAGATGTTTGCAGAAAAGAGGTTTTTCCAATTTTTGCAAGCCTCAAGGCAGGTTTCTCCATCACCCCGTCTTCTGAAAACACCACCCAGGAGTTAAGAAACTGTGTACTAACAATATAGCAGAGGCAAAGTTAATGTAAACACCATAAAATATTTCTAAGAACGTCAATGAAGAAGAAAAATACTGAGACTTCTCCCATTGTGTTTTTCAGTGATCATTCTTCAGTTTTTCAGTTCCACAGCTCAAGAGCAGCAATAGAATATCTCAGGAAAGGTTTTGTTATGAGGATGAGTGTGATAAATGACATTATCAATATCAGTTGCATAAAGATAGAAAACCAAAACTACAATTTTTCTCCTTCATTCAAATTTAGAAAGATGAGAAGCAACTAAGACTGCCTCAAGTACAGAAATGCCCACTTTGAAGAGATAAAAATCTTCTTATAATCCTGTGATGTCACAAAATAGCTATAGATTTTATAAACTAAAAAATAGACACTTTATAGACTAAAAAATGACACTTTTTTTTTAACACTGTGGTGACACGTCACAAGTGGTGACAGTGTTAAAAAAAATCTAGGCAAAGTGGGTAAGAAAGATGAATTTTGCACTATGGTCTTAAAAGATGGCCAACTCCCCCACCTCTTATTCTTTGTCACCACAAACAGGAATTAAAATAGAGGAGAGGGGGGCTGCCTGCTTCCCAAGACCACTCTGAGAAATGACACCTCTGCTGAAAGCTTTTCACTCTTCAACAGAAGTAACTGATAAGGAGGAAAGTTTTATGGATTTCTCCAAATACTATGGAGCAGGGAGGCTATGCACTCCCTGCTATCATTCGCTTATTCATTTTTTCCTATCCTGCTCCAGAGCCCTGAACTAACTTTCCTATGAATACTCCAGTGCTCCTGAGAGAGGGAATGACTTTCCCCTTTCCTCGGTTAACTCAATTAGATCCAGACATCCTAAGAGGATATTCTATTATTTTGTGCTGTAAGACACAGAGCATGACAGCACTTGAACAGATGACAGCTCGTGTCAAAGAGCTTCCAATCTAAAAGACAGAGTCAGCATGAAGCTCAGATGAAGCTCAACAATCAAACAGCAATAAATGCAACACATAGTTGGCAATTTCTTGTTTAATATTTTCTAGCAAATGTAACATACCATGTCCACACCACTCCTGACTTGGTCAGTGCCAAAGAGAACTGTGCTCCACACTCAATCTGACACACGCCTTGGCCGTTCAGTCTCTCAATGTTCTGCGGAATGTTACATCCTTCGCTTCCTCCTCGGCCCAGTTTTCCAAAGTCGCCATCTCCCCAAGAAAACACCAAGCCTAAAAAAGACCAAATGTCAGATAAAGACAATGTGTGTTCCCATCTACTAGAAAGCTGTGAAACATGATATTCCTACCTTCATCTGTCAAAGCAAGAGTCTGAGCATCTCTGCTTCCACAAGCAACCTGAATGACTCTGTGGCCCAGAAGCACTTTAACCTACAAAAAAAGAAGACATTCTGAAGGAAATAATTATTTTTTTTAACCCTACACTCATTTTCAAGCTCTTAGAACTGATTTTGTGTGCAGCTCTGTGTGTGAAGCTCGGGTACATCATTTGCTCAAGGGATACCAAGCCTTGTTTACTCAGAAATCAACACAAGATAATTCCAGCTTTACATTAACAAAAGATGCAAGGGACAGATTTCAAAACAGTACCATTCTCTGTTATTTCCAAATAATTATTTGGATATTTCCAAAAGTTTATTTGGTATTTCTGAAATAGCTTGCATGCTATTAGAAGCACGTGTACCAAAATCAAGCTTGGAAAATAATGTCTTCATACTGCCATCATGCTTTTGGCTTTGCTTGAGATTTATCTTATCATTTATTTTTTAAATACATAAATAGATAACCAAACATATTTCATTAAAGAAAGAAGCATTTATTTTACCATCTTAGGCTTCAATTGAGTAGTATTATCTCCATGTCCCAGCCTTCCATATTCTCCAAGACCCCATGTGTACAGTTCACCACTAGAGGTAATGGCAGCACTGTGGGAACTACCACAAGCGATATCACGGATACGTTTCGTTTTCAATGCTTCTATCAATCTGGGTTTATCACAGTTCCTGAAAGAAAGAGAGAAAGAAAGGAAGGAAGCACTGCCTTTGTGATCAAAGAGTTGCACAAAATACTTAAAGTTCCAAATCCAAAATATTGTGTGAAAGTAACAATAAACCGAAGACAAAATGATACTACAATTGCATTCAATTCCAAGACATACTCTTTAGCAAGTTGCTTAAACTTGGATAATTTTTAATGTACTTCAAAGTGTATGCTTTAAATAAGTATTTTGTTGCATATATTGCACAATTAAGAAACCGACAATACCAAGATGATAACTCAGTTAAAAGGTGTGTAATACCAAGTGAAAATTAATAACTGTCATAGGGCCAAACTGAGTAATTTGTTAAAACTGTTTCTCTATCCTACAAAGGGGAAGTCAGACAGTGAAAATTTAAAAGTTGTCATTCCCTTTCCAATTCTCTGTTCATGAGACAGAGAAATTAAAACTGGAATTTACTGTTAGGTTTCTACAGGAATATTAAAAACAAGTACTATTCACATCATCACAGTATTCTCTAAGATCAGGAAAGAGCTTCAACAAAAGTACTTCCAATACTGAATGTGTCTCAGAGGCACTATTCATGTTTTTGAAAAATTATGCACAAGCTTTGGAAAATTTGCTCTTGTGAAATGCCCAAAGAGCTCCAAGACACCATTTTAGTAAGTTACAGAAAATAGGTGAGGCAGTTAACATTAAAATGTCACACACACACAGAAATCCTGAGGCAATTTAAATATTCCTCCTTATTGTCTTTCTGAGAACTAGACTGTCCTTTATTGAAAGATTCAAGAAATTTCTTCTAGTGGAAAGGTTTGCAAAGAAAAGTCTAAAGAAACGGGCTACAGAATACTCTGTTAGATTTACATTAGGGACTGGCAGCACTTAGGAACATGAAAAATATGAAATCACTACAGGTTTTCTAAAAGCACCTCCATAAGCCTTAGCTGTACTGAAAAACTCAATGATCAAAAAGCGGCCTGCATCATTTCACCAGTGATACATTAAAGACTTTATCCACTAAAAACGTATTTCTGAGTACTATATTAAAATTAAATTGCACGTCTCTTTTAAAGTGCCTGAAACAGTTATAATTTTTGTAATATAAACTCTCACACCTTTAAAGAATAAACATTCCAGGACACTTTTTTTTTTATTCCCATTGTATTTAAAATCCTGCTTTGTTACCAGCAGCAGTCAGCTGTGTTATAATATGCCATATTTTCTCCTGTTCCACCCTTACTGAAATACAGATAAAACTCATATCCTTACATTCTACTGAAGTGTCCAAGTTTTCCATCATCTCCCTCTCCCCAGGAAAATATTTTTCCATCAACTGTTAATGCCATAGCATGCCGGCCACCTGAAAACATAAATACAAATTTAGGTTTTCAAGGGTGCAACAAAATCCCAGAAATCTAAGCCTTTCAAAACAACATACTTCCCTTTTGTTCTTAAGAGGTTTTAGTTTCACTCTGATCTAATTAAAGATGTGTGCAATATTCATAGGAGCAGGTTTTTTACTGATACTTAAGATATAGGATACTTTCTTTGATGGTAGAAAAGCTTTTCAGGAATATAACAAATTTAGCTTCCAGCAAGTAAAAAGCTAAGTATGGTCCAAATTCATATATATTTTAATGACAATGGAACATTATATCTAGATTGACATCTAATAGAACACACAGAAATTAATTCCTATACTTATTTTTAAATATACATATAGACACACACAGGGGCACCGCAACAGTCAAGAACTTACAAAACAGCTTCCACTTTAGTTTTAGTATGTTATCCTCATCTATGGAAGAACAGCAAGAGTCGGTACCTGAGTGAACAGCGACCTTCTTTACAACGTAGTTACTGAGAGCTGTAATCTGTCGAGGAATAGGCACTGTTCCACTAGATATTCCTAAACCCAGTCTTCCATTTGTGGCTTCTCCACAGGCATAGACTTTACCCTCTACGGTCACTAAAATGAAAAAAGGAGTTAGAAATACCATTAATGTCTCGTAATTGAAAATCTGTTTCTGCTTTTCAGAATGATCGTATATGTTTTAACCTTGAACCTTGCAAGTTACCTTACCTGCAAAAAGACTTTTGGATCCCCCAGCTACTTGCACAACATTCAAGGCAGAAAGGGTTTCCGAAAAAGAAGGAACCTTTATCTAGAGAAAGTAGGAAACAGAAATTATTATATCAGATTTTAAAGCCTGCTATTTCAAAGAAAGAGCAATTCTTAAGTGATAAACCTATTCTGACAGCTACAGTCTTTCATGAAACTCTCCAATTATTCAGAATTATTGTCTTTACATGTACCAGTTAAAATATATCAAGCAAAAGACAGAAACCAAGAAAAAGGAGTTAACAGTGAAACCACAATAACCAAAAATCCAAGAAAAAGTTGAAAGATATAAACAAGAATTTTTCCTTTTAGTATAACTTTCTTGAGAAAACCAAAGTGAGTGGTAAAAGAAAGGCCTAAGAAACCAAACTTGTTAAAAGTGTTAACAAACATACTGAAATTCAGCATGCAGGAATACAAGAGCACAACTCCATAGCATAGTTTTTCCATAGAAAAATACTTTAGGAATCTGTCTGAGATGAACACAAGGAAAGAACACAAGCAACCTAGTTTCTCCGTCTTTGATCAAACTGCATACGTACATTAACAGAAAGCAATAATCCCTTTCAAGCATTTTAAAATTTAAAAAAAACAAATCTGGTCCACCTCTATGTAAGAAAGGCACATTTTAATTTTTATGCAACCAAACACTGTTTCAAGCAGATTTCATCATTGCAGTACATAAGGAAAAAGAAAGTTTGAAGGATACTTCAAAGCCTAAAGCTGTTAGTAAAAAAACTGTTCTGATTATTCAACATGTGTATTCAATAATAATAGAACGTACTAGACACCAAAGACAGAATTGTGTATGTTTGCAATACCATGATTTTTCCCCCCATAGAGATTTGATCTTTACAGAATTAGTTCGTACTTATCGAGGTATGTGATTTGAAAAAAAAATAAAGAAATAATAAATCCTCTCTTCTCTCATATAACAGTTCTACAGCTTCACCATTTACTAGATGAAAAAGGCACTTCCATCAAATAAAGATGTAATTTTGTCTTCACTGTGCCTGGAAGTAGGAAGTAGCTTTAGCACTTAAGCTTTGATGATTTTTAAGTACAGACACAATATAGGATGGGGAATATAACTATCATTTCTTCTTGTTACTTGAAAGACATTCTACAGACTGGGTTATACTATTCTACAGACTGGGCTATAGTATACATTTTCTTCGCAATATAATACAGAAATGCTTTCTTAACATATTGTTCAGATTAATGATATCTTGAATGGATTGAACGTGTGCCGTATTTCCCATGTTGCATCATATTAAAAAATTACGCATAAACATCTGCATGCAGAGCAGAAATTCCCCTCAAATTACATTCGCTGTAATCAAATTACACAAATTGTAAGATAATTTTTTTCTGATTATTGATTATTTCTTTTTTTTCTGATTATTGAATCAGTTCCAATTACAGAGAATACGTGGTAATTTTTTCTATTAAATGCATTTCTTACATCCAACAAACTCATGAGGTAAAAAAGCAAATGAGTGCTATTGGTTTTTTAAATGATCAGTTTGCTGTCATCTGAAACAAATAGTTAATTTCCACCTAACAGTAGACATCTACAATGTCCTAGTACGAAAAGGCCATCAAATATACTCATGATAGATTTTGATAATAAATTTTAAAATTCCAATCAAATTTTAGTTAACATTGAGTTGCATGAGACTTAAGTTTTATCTTTAGCTACTTCTGTTTGATACTTAGACAACGAACATACCTTGGAACCTTTCAATCCCCCTAATTGATCTTTGTCATTTAGTCCCCAAACAAAAACTTTGGTTCTTATTGTAGCTGCCGATTCCAGCCCAGCTGCCTTCTTTCTAACAAGACTGAGAACATGGAGAAAAAACAAAGTCAGTTGAGCAACCTACATGCTAAAGCACTTTATCTACTGATTTCACAGTTTAGAACACTGCTTCAGCACCTAAATTGCATCATCGAAATGGTGGCAGTAGCAAATAAAAAAAAAAAAACAAAACAAAAAAGCAGAATCTTTGTATTCTGCAAAGTAGTTGTGTATATGTAAGACTTTCCTCATTTTAACTATCACTACATATATCAAGTTTTCAGCTAGTTTTACAATCCCAACTACGCTGGGGAACCAAGTTTTATATAAAATGCATACCTCCTCTATGTAATAATCGTAAGAAAGATGTTAAATAGCAACAAACGACCTAACTACATTTCTGAAAACTAAGATACTGATTACTTTTCTACCACTCAATCCAGTTGCTTAAGTTTCACTGCTTCTACATAATCTAAAGCTTTTTACAGGACTTTTCCCCTCTCTATAATTACATACCTCCCAGTGTTAGCCTTATCATCATCCTCTTCCTCATTATCAGAGGCAAGGAAAGGGACTGCAGCCAAATCTTCATCCTCCGCACGTATACGTCCCAGTATGCTGAGACCATGTATTTTGCAATCAATTCCAGAGCTCCTGCACTGTTTGATTGCAATTTCGATATATCTGTGGTACTAAATAAAAAAAAATTACATTGCCATTGTTTGGATCCTACATAATTTCAGGAAACAAATGACAGACAATTTTTGCTTGGCTTTTTTTTTGTCATCTTTAAAAAAAGTTATCTACTACTTAAAATATCCAGCTTTCCACCTCTGTATGGTTTGTACTATGGTCTCATGCATCTGAGAAAGATCTCACTTCCAATCATCTAAAAACATACTATGCATATGTCCTTCGAGTTACTAAAGATTATTAGATCTACTGTTTTAGCTAGGCTTCACTACTGCTTTAAAATTATTCCCAGATTAACACCGCTATCCTCTTACTTCATAGGAACATTCATTTTTAAACAAAAAGCTACAGTGTGTTTACTATTAAGACTATTACAGAGTGGCACTGAGACTATGGCAATACTTACCAGTATAGTTCACTTTAATCAACTGCCAAAAATACTGCTCATGAAGGGAAAAGTAAATTACAATAATTTCATAATCATAAGGGTACTTCTCATCCACTTCTTGGAGCAAAATATTTTTGTGCTGAGCACAACAATAATAATTCTTACACAAACTTCACTTACCTCTGTACAATCACTGAGAAGAGGCACTGTGGTGTCTGTAGGATTTATATTGATTGTCTTTAGCTCTATAAGGTTATTTAAGGAATTTCCTCCTGGAAAGCAAACCACAGAAAGGAAAACATTTTAAAATACGGAGTTTGTATCATAAACAGACGCTATGTATTTTAAATCGATGACTATGTTAACTGAAGTCAGACAAATGTCTACTGTTTGATGCAGAAGATGATTTTTAGATTTCTCAAGAGTATGTTCACCTACCTGAAACCACAACTAAAGAGGGCATGTAGCTGCTGTCTGCAGGGTCCACTATCATCTTTAGTCTGTGAACAAGAACATCTGGAAAAATCTCCAAGCGAATCCAATGCTATGGAAAAGATAGTAAATTTCATTTTCAGATAGTTTTGTGAGGATCAGTCCATTGTTAACAAGAACATACATGTGCCATTGAAAATGCTATAGAATACCTGCAATCCATGGGATGTAGCTAAAGAACAATGATCTTGTCAAGTTCTAGCCTGTCTGAGCCCCAAGTAGAAGAGAAACAGCTGCAGGTAATAACTGACTTCACTCAAGAACAATACCACAGATAAGACCGTTTTTACTGTTAACAGTTTTTACTACATTTTTATGTTACGTATAGACAACAAATCAATCATACTAACAAGTTGTTTGATGTCTTAAGCAAAAAAACAAAAACAAACAAAAAAAAAGGCCAGAGTAAATGAAAGGCATGGTTTGAGATTACCTTTCCTTGCGAGCCAGAAGACTGCCAGCACTGCTCACTACCATCAATAAGACGAGAAGCCTGATTCACTGAAGAGGAGACATTCAAGTTTTTAACTATTCGTGACCAATCATCCAGCAACATTCCTCGCTGGGTACTGTGCCGTCTCTTCAGCTGTTTCCCAGAACGTCCACAAAACACTGGAGACTGACCTATTCAGTTAAACACAATATTAAGCACATACCTCAAAGAAAATTGCTTTTATTAATCCCATAAGCCATGTGAAAGGAAATATAACAGGTCCTGAAGACACCTCCTACGCAGAATGTGCAGAAAGCAGAATGCATGTGGAAGCATGTCGCATAGATTTGGTAACATTACTCTTGCCTACATGGCATAACTTTTAATGTATTTATTTTTAAAAGAGTTTCAAGTACCTGAACCTATGAGTTCTCATAGCATCAATCATGCCTGTCATTTGGGGTAGGTACATTTCTCTTCCTATACTGATGTGAATGGAGTAGCTCAATACATTTCTCTAACAATTGATTCATACTGAAGAAATCGATCGTGTTAGTAAAAAATAAACATTAAAAAAAAAAAAAAATCACTAATACCACGGTTGAAGAGATTAAAAGTGATTCCTAAAAAACATTCCTAAAACATTACAGGACCATGCACTCTTTAAAAGACAGCATCCTTAATAAGATTCTGGACTAAACTTGAAAGGGTTCTTCCTTTTGAAATACAAATCAACATTTAAAAGCGATATACATTCCATACAGGTCAACAGCATATCAATGTCATAAACCACAGTATATGAAAAAAGTGCAACCCTCAAGAGAAATTTCTTGCAGAACAGAAATAGTTAAGTTTCATCACTTAAAGTCAGAAGTTAAGAATGTGGAAAAAAGTCACAGAATTTGAGATGGGATATTTTGATTTCCCCCTTCAAAAAAATCCACTTCTACTTCCCTTTACTGAATTGTGTAGTTTCCAGCAAACCTGGTTAGATAATACTCCTCTACCCTGTTCAACACAATTGACAGTGTTTGGAATACGCACTATAGTAGCTGTGCAACAGATTTTTTAATTGGCAAGAAAGATTTCCCATTAAGTAAACTACTCTATACAGAACATGTATGAGCATAATTTCTAGTAAAGGAAAAGTTTTATTTGACTCTAAAACCAACCAGATTGGCAATACATAAATATTAAGAGCCTTAGGCCAAAAGCCAGCATCGCTTTGTAAATATTATCATCAGATTTTTAGACTAGTGGAGAAAAGTTTAGGGGAAAGAGTCGAATGAGAGGAAAGAGAAAAAGGAGGAGTCCTCTGAAAGGTTTCCCTTCCTTATCACACCTATCTTGAGTCTCAAGATCCTGGAGGCTATTCGGAAGTAACCCCCACACACTGCTGGGCAAAATTGCTCAGGAGCAACTAAGGACCATACGGGAATCTTAGGCATTCCAGGCTGTACCTGCAGTCATGAAGGACTAATTCACCTCCACTTAAACCAACACCAAAGCACAGGAAGACCAAAGAATTACAGCATTTTATTCTTAAGTGTGGCTCAAAACACAGGTCTTGCACAAGCAGTTATTGTAACCATTTTTTTTAAACTTACTCAATGCTGATAAGCAGTCTACAAAGCAACCTAAGTATTTAAGTTTGCTTAAACTTAAATCTTAAGTCCCTGTAGGCAATTGCAACAGCAGCTATGTTTTCCCCCAAATATTGCACTGCCTAGTTTGAAAATTGATTTTACTATGTTGAGTAGCTACATTTTAAGATTATTTAAAAAATGAATGTATTTTTAATTCATGCCAGAAAGTCTAAATCCTGAATTTTACCTGGTTCATTTATTCTGCCAAAAGTGTGTCGGGTGTTATGCTTCCTGGTCTTAAAACACGTTTCACAGAAGTCAAAATCATCACAGTTTCTGCATTTGAATCTAGGTCCATTGATAGGAAACATCTGACAGCCATCACACCTAATTTCATAAAACAAAGCATAAATATATTTTTAGCAATTGCACGGTACAATTTAATTATAACAACACTCAAGACAATAAAATGAAGACAGTAAGGCAAAGAGGCAGCCTATGTACATTAATAAAAATGTAAACCATCACTTACGTGACTCCAGGATGAATGCTGGGGACCAACTCCATTTCTGACAATAAGCCAGTCCAGTGAGACTGCTGAGGAAAGTCTACAATGACATCTTTTCCATTGGCACTAAATGCTGTGACAAAACATGCAGAAAACACAATGTCTTGCAAATCTCTATAAAATGCAGTGGAAACTGTCCAGTGATGCAATCCGCATCAGAGCAGAAATACATCACAAATAAAGGTATTTTCATAGTGACCTTTTATTTAAATGGAACTATGTATTAGCCTAATCAAGTAGGCTGCAGTGAGGGAGGAAAGCACTGAAGTTTTTAAATATATTTCATTCACATTCTTGGTCCTTAATTTTTTTAAACAGTTCTCAGAGAGAGACAATTTCTAAGGACAAACAACTGACCCACATCTGTACTACTACAAAAAATCTATGTCCCCCAGTTATAAAGTCACTTACAGGTAGAGACTAGTGCATCTCACTTCCATACCACTATCCTATGAAGTCTTCTCAAACTAGACTTACTTCTTAAAGGGAAACTATACTTGTGATTCAATTTAAAGAAGTGTAAGACTACCACAGGAACCTAACCCAATTTAAAACACCTTTACTACACCTGAAGGGAGTAGCTTGTTAGAAGAAAGAAGCAGCCACAGCACAGGACACTAAACTCATCATAGCCATCAATGCCTCCCTTGCATTCTCTCTTATCACCACACCATCTTCCACATAGTGGTACGAGCCATAACTCTATCAAAAAGATTCTCTTTAAGCACCATGCAAAGGCTGTGTGGTATCCAGTTTTACCTTCTCCCCTCCCCGCTTTTGAATGCATACTACCTTTGACTACTCCAACACTTCGGTGAGTAACTGATCCCCATTTGTACTTGGGTGTGGTAATAGAGGTTTTCACACGCACTTTGTCACCAATCTTGATATGTGAGGCAGAACTTTGTGGTGGGAATCCTAGCAGTTTCAAAAATAAACACATGGTAAGGTTTTTCCCTCCTTAAGATGAAGCTCCCTTATTTTATCATTCAGTTAGTTATTTAAAAACAGCACTGAACTTACCTAAAAGCTCCACATGGATGTATCTGACCCAGTAAGTACCACCCTTTTGCTGCCAGTCACATTGCACATTGAGGTCATGTAATCCATCGCGATCCAGTTTAATTACTTTGCCCACATCTCCTTCACAAACTTCCTCATAGGTTCTGCAGCATCTAACCATCATTCCCACCTACATAGGAGAGGACAATAAAATGCTGTAATTCTGCACAGATGTGTGTAAGGAAAGGAAGTAGTTTCCATACTGCTTTTATCACCATGCTCACCTGAATATTTTCTCTTACATACACAGCATAATCATCATTACTTAAGAAATCAGCTCGCTTCTTATAGGTTTGACTCTCTGTTACAATGGCACCACTTGACTGGAAAGAAAACCCAAGAAAAACATGCAGCAGTTTTAAAAATTTGTTTCTGTTTTCAATTCAGATAAATACAACTACTAGTAGGAACTCAAGATAATCCAACAAATGCAAACATATGCAATATCAAGGCTGCATGCTGAAATACAAAAAATCTTCAACAAGTCAACTGACTGCAAGAATAAAGATTATATCTACTTTGCTTTAAATCATAGCTTATTTTCTAGAATGACTTAGTAAGGAATGTAAAAGTTGATAACTCACCACAGGACAGGCAGCTTCAGCTTCTTCTACCTCCTCTACTATTTCCTCATCTGAATACTCATCAGAGACAGTTTCAGCATCAGAAAGATCAGTAATCTGAACATCAGGGTGATCCAGCAACCAGCCAACCAAGGCTTCCACGCCTAATACAGACAACAGTCTGTTACTAAGGGATTTTCCAACATTCATCCCACAGGGATTTCCAAAAGGGGAAGTAACAGTTCCTCCTTTGTAAGCAATGCTTTAGTCTGTTGGTAGCTTTCCTTTTAACACTACCTATGTAACCAACATACCTGGTAATCCAGAAGCACTTCCAGAGGTTCCAGACAATGATTTTAGTGCAAATTCAATATTTTTCCTAGGAAAACCCATTTCCATTAGTTGAACTACAATAGGAAGAGGTGGAATTGGAGATTGCTTGCGTTTCTTCACTTTTGTAGGTCGAATATGCTGCACTGTGACAGGTGTTGTAGCCTCACTAGAGCTACAGTCTTCAAACACTGGAGTTGAAGGATGTGTAGACTCTACGGCCAGATACTGGCACACTGCCAAAGCAGCTGCCTAAATGGGAACACAAATTAGTCTCAGTAAAATGAGAACACACATGATTGTATTTAGGCTTGCATGCATGTGGGGGAGGGAACAGAGAGGGAAGGAGAGAAAGAACAAGGGAGCAAAAAAGATTTCAATTAGAAGGTTAATCAGACAGACTGTAGGTTACATTACTTATTACGGGAAAGCAGAAACTCTACCTCAAGCTCTTGCTTATCAAATATTGCTTTCACGGGTGATGGTTGGGTAGCAGCTGTTAAAAGTTGTTGCAGAAGGATCATGGGTGGCTGAGGTCCTTCAGGAGACATATCTCCTATGTCAGGAGATGCAACTGCTCCATCATCTTGAAACAAAAACATTATTTTAAGCAAGAGCATGTAATAAAAGTGCAGACCAAACATAGTTATTTCTTCTATATTACTCCACAGGAATCACACATTTAAGATTAAGCTGTGTGCAACACACACACTGTGCACAAAGCAAGTGAGAAACTTGTAATTAAGCACGACTTTGACTAACATACTCCTAGAACAAGTTTGCTCAGTGTACCCTAAAGGTACACAAATAGAGCTGAGTTCACCTTGTTACAGTAACACTGTTATACAGAGCTACTTCCAGGATAAATCACAATACATAGATTGCTAGCAACCTCTTCTCATTGTTCCCAACAGCCTGGAATATATTGCTCATACAATATCCAAAGAATTCATTTGAACTAGAAGGACATCAATAGCAATCCTAAAAACTGGGGGAGCTATTTTCTCCTTTTCCTTACTTTTTTAATACTTAGATTTCATATATAGGTAGGATGAAATTAATTAAAACTACTAAAATTGATTAAATTCCTTTTAAGTTTGTGCTTAAGATACTATATAATCCAATTCTTGTTTTGCTAGAAAATGCAAAATATCTGAAGTAAAAAGAATAACTGAGATCTCACACTTTAAGCTCTGAAGTAGAAAAAAATAACAAAAAGCATAAATTTTAAAATTACTTAAAATTCTGTCCAAATATTAAATATGAAAAATACTGTTTTATGTATATCTGGCAAACTCCAACATTTCAATCTTCAAACATCTGACCCTATTCTTCTAAAACCTAAGTCAAAACTTAAACTGAATTAAAGATATAACTTTTACCTTTTGAGGCCAAACATAATTTTTAACCTCCAACTGCCACCTGCAAGGGTTATATTCATGTGCTGTACCTACCACCTGTAAATAAAAGTGTGGTTTCCTTTCAATATACCTGCAGGATTTAATGCACACTCCTGAACAGCTGGCTGAGACAGAATCTGCCTTAGTGTATCCTGGTGAGACAGTAGAGCTCGTCCTGCTTTCAGGATATAGAGTTTTAGTTGCTGGCATCTCAGCAGGTCCAAATCCACTTGACCTATCAGAAACATTATATGCTCATTAATGATGCATTAGAGGAGAAAGGCTAATGTTCATACAGCTTCACAAACTACATCTGAAAAACATTTTAGATCTCAATTCACTTTGTGAAAGCTTGTGAAATGCTAATGAACCACACAAGGTTTTTATGGTCCACAAAATTAGAAAACACCTATTTTTCACTTTGGACCACCATACAGTACAGTGAGTGTAGTTAAGATGTTATACGTATATAATACGTAAAACAATATAAGAAGTCCAAACTACATTCGTGTTTTCTTGCCAAATTATAAACCGTATTAGACTGTACATCTCTTAACTAAACACACCTCAAACACACATTATTGAAAGTTAGAAAGAAAGAAAGAAAGAAAGAAAGAAAGAAAGAAAGAAAGAAAGAAAGAAAGAAAGAAAGAAAGAAAGAAAGAAAGAAAGAAAGAAAGAAAGAAAGAAAGAAAGAAAGAAAGAGTACCTGAAAGACCCTGGTTAGAAGACTTCATTCTCTGCTTTTCTGTTTTACTTCCAGCTATGTTTACCAGCTGAGCCCACACAGATAGCATAGGTTCAGTGAAAGGCAAGTTGTTCACATTAAAAGCCACAACCGGAAGCTGGGGGAGAAGCAATGGACAAAAGCAGAAAATATCAATCAGCATTTCCAAAATTACATAAAATCATTCAGGACTCTGAATGATTCTTACTTGAGAAGGAGCAAAAACATTATTCATTTTACAGTTCTTGACCAGGAACAACCAAAGAGGATCCCCTCCCTATATAGCTACACCCTTGGCAGCTTTACCTCACCATCACACAACTTCTGGGCAAAAGAGCAAGACAGACACACAGTAAGGAAATTGCAGGCTGGGGACTGTCACTAAACCCATCTTAATCAACTTGATTCACGTTAATGGCATAACCAAGTTCTTCTCACCCAGCTGCTACAAATCACATTGTCATTACTTGGGATTTTAGCCTGAGTATCCTCAGGAAATGAGGACAGATATTAAAGACTCTATAAAGATATGCATGAGTACTGTTTTAGATTTACATTAATTCAGATTTGCTGGTCCTAAGCTTCAGCATATTTACTAAATTCATAACAAATCATTTATTTGCACCATAACAGTCTTTACATTTAATTGCCCCAAGCCATAGCCTTTCCTTTTACTAAAGCCTCAACAGAATGAGCTTACTGGTTTTAGCTGATTCAGGGGACACACTCTACACGTTCGCATATCGTAGAACTGTACAGTGATTTTCCCTTTGGGAGTGATGCGTGTCACTGTGCCTTCTCCAAACTCATCATGGACTACTTGCCCACCCAATCTCAAGCGACTGTCAATGCCACCAATCACTGCCAACACTGCCATGAGGCCTCCCACCTCTGGATTTTCAGGATCAGGGAAGTAGTCATCCAAAAGAGCCTAACAAAGAATAATACCATTAATTGTAGGGAGAAAACAAACTTCAACTTTTTTTAAACAAAAAGCAATTGTACATATTCCAATTTAAAGATTACAGCACAGGTATACACATATAAATAAAAAAATGGTTTCAAAATTAAACTTAGTATTATTTACAAGCATTTAATATTTATCACTTTAAAATAAATATTGCTATAAAAATGAGCTTATTTTAAAACGTGGAAACTACCCCTTCTGACTGTTTTCCTGCAAAGATGTGGGTGATGGAGGTTAGCTGAGAGTTGATGTACTTGTTTATGAGTCCATTCCACTGGCTTAGCGAATGCAGTGTCCTCAGCAGTGCCACTATCTCTTCCGCTAAAGTACTGCTGTGAGTTGCTGTTAGAGATGCTTGGGGCCTGGCCTTTCTCCGTCTCAGAGTAGATTCTGAAAAAAAATAAACCAATCACACAATATTTGTCAATGTAACATATGTATTTTACATATAAAGATAAAGCCATTAAGATAAAAGCCTCTACCTCTGAGTAGTGGGATATCTGAAGAACAAGTGCTAAGCAAGCTGCCTAAAAATCCAAACAGTTTTTCCACAAGAAATTTCATATCTCTTGACCTTTCATTTTTGTCCCAGGATGGAAGTACTGCTTTCAATAAATGTACAGCAAGGATCTAGAAAGAGAGTAAAATTAGTGTTACTGCATTTGAAGTAGATAAATATTAAGGAAATTCTCAAAAGTTTAAAATACAGTCTTTCTTCATTGTTTCTTTCTGGATTCTAAAATTAAGAGTTCTACTGGAGTTCTACTGACTGTTTTTTTTGGTTAAGGAATACAGAAGAGAAACTGGGACAGTTCAAAATCATTAACAATTTTCCTGGCACAATCTATTAGTGAAGCCACACTTTGCTGTAGTCTAGAAGAGAGACAAACACTCTGAGAAACAAATAACCTCTACACAACTTTAAAACACAAAGGAAAAATAAGAATAAAGAGTGGGGACTTGGTTCAGACTTCAGGTGTGGAACTTAGTGCATACTTTAGAATGAAAGTTTCAAGTGCCCTGCAGTGAAGGTAGAATGAAAGAAGTAAAGCTGAATTATACATGAAAGCAAGACGCAGCTACTGTGACTCGAGGAATATTTATTATAACACAATATAAAAGGAACAAGTCAACTTCTATTAATCTAGAGATTCTACAAAGAGCTGACTAGAAACACAGGAAGGTCTTATAGTACAGGATCAAATAGTAGATGAAGCCCCACATTCCTAACAAGGATGTCAGGCTGCAGACTCCTCATCTTTCACAGTCCAGTACAAGAAAGAATCTCTCTTGTTACAAATCTCTGTCAGTAACATACCTCCCTACAAATTCAAAGTTTTGTCTTTTTCCTAAGCTAACGGTGTATGTGAGAAACTCCCATTTCTCTCACAAAGTCCCTGAACATAGATGAGTCTAATGCACCAAGGCCTGAATGATGGGAAAAGGCTAACTGTATCAAAATACCAAAAAAAATGCCCCTCGCCCCCACCCCAATATCTTTGGAATATCACACAGTAATAAATATATATGCATTTTCTAATTCATATATAATGTACATAATATAATGTATTTTTATACATTTATAATGTATAAAATAATACAAGTTTGTAATACAAATTTAAGTTTAAATTGTTAGCATCTTTAGCAAAGACAAGATTAGAGAAGAGTCTTTAGAGATTAAGAGTCTTTATCCCTGACTCTTAGATCTTGGAAGAGATATCCCATAACACGAGTGCTTCACAATCTCATGAAAAAAAAAAGTAAAAGACTTAAAATCTGCAAGTTGACCTTTAGGTTTTTTCTTTTTTCTTTTTTTTTTTTTCTGGGAGGGGAGCTTTTTTTTTTTTTAAATAATGAAATTAGCTTCAAAGACACAGTCTTTTAAAAGAGACTGTAAGTAAAATCCAAATTTATCCTGGAGGGTGAGACAGTAGATAGTATGTAATTTGAGAACTCTCCAATCAAACTGTACACTTCTCCTAACCATCTTTTCTCTAACTTCTAGGAAGCATTACATGTGAGTTCCTGGAATCCATTTTTGGAACACTACTCCCATCTCCACAAAACTTCCAGCCTTTCATGAGAACAAGACAGTCTGTGCTACTCTCAAGGCACAAAAAGTACATACACATACTAAACAGTGAATTCTAAATACTGTAAGACTTCTTTGTTTAACTAAAAACTGGGCATTTTATGATTTCATTTCATGTAATTCTTAAAGACAATTCAAATCCACTAAATTAATTTCTCATTAAAATAATCTGAAAAGGCACACATTACCTGTCTCTGCAGTGAAGCAGCAGTGAAAGATTCATGCCCCTCAACAATCTTCATTAGTAGAGTTATCCACTGAGAGGTACTAAGAGTGCTGCACATCTGAGGCATGAGTGCTATACTTCTGATGAATCCCAACGTGCACCAGCTTCTATGCTGTTCTTTATAAACTAATTTATTTGGTAAGGCTAAAAAAAGAAAATAAAATAAAAAGAAAAGAAAAAAAAAAGATACATGTATAACAGTTGACTTTTCCATCAGCTATGCAACAATTCTCTATTCCTGAGGTATTTTTTGGATAAATCATAATATTGAGCTACCAAACTGACTTTAAATATACTGTTAGTATCCATTTTAGAGATTTGTAATTTATTTTTTTAATACATCTTTAACAGAATTCTCATGCTTATGCCATTTCCTTACTTAGCTCATTTTAAAGGAATAAAAATTTTACTCTTTAAAATTACAGCAAAGCATAGTAATTCATCATCTAAACAAACTATATTTGTCTTGATGCTTATGATCTCATGCATTCTCCAACAATTTCTGTTTATGATCTAAGAGTGGCCAGTATCATTTATGTTACTTCTGCAACCAATTAAGATTTTAAAGATCTGAAAATATGTTTTCTAGCCTTCAGTCTTAAAAGCTTAGAAGAACTGCAACAAAGACTTACAAAGACGTAAGACATGAATAAAACACACAATGGATCAGGTTATGTCTATATAGCATACCTGATTTATCGATCGTGCCACTCTCCACAAGCATACGGAGCAGACCACACAGAGTCCTGGTGGCGTCGCTCTGCATGACTTCAGCGTGGACACCAGCAGAGAGACACAGCGTCTGCAGCAGGTTCACAGTGCTTGTCAGCATCATAGAAGTTGGGTGTAGATTCCTTTCAACTTGTTCTCCTTCTGACGTGAAGCATAAAAAACAAACACCTTGATATTTAGTTAATCTATGTTACAAATTGTTCTGAAATAAACAATATTTGAGAAAATCAGGAGAAATATTAATTTCTAAAGCTGATTTGATGTGAAGATGATTAACTATTTCACACTGCTAGGGAAAAATATAAACCAATTATTTCTTGCAAATACTCTCATATTGTTCTCTAGCACTGCACTACTTAAAAGAAATTCAGAACACAGCGTGACAAGAACAGGTAAAAATTATGGCAAGACATAATTAAGCCAAGTAAAATCCACACTCTAGACAGTCATGAACATATGTTCCAATGTGCACCTCCTCATGCCAGTAGCCAAAACTATTTCAGTTGGATATCTTTTTTCTTTGGCCTCTGAATGTTCAACAAATATGACAGTCCTTTCACTAAAGTTACTGTAAGAGAGATTCTGGTCAGAACTGCATATCTATTAAATCAATCACTTCTAATTGTGACAATTAGAAGTGTGACATTTTCTACTCTGAAAGCAGTTTTCTTTCTCTTGGCAAAATGCTAGTTTGTGGCTTTATCTAAAAAACATACTTGTATTTTTATAAAAATATGTTTTTTACCAGAATCATCCTCAGTGTCTGAATCTTCTGTTGTGGGTTGAGTTGCAGGTGGTGGCTCAGCTAGTTTGAGGTCGTATTTTCCTTCCTTTCCCATTCTGTAGGAGTTTGTACTTCCTGTGTCCCACTGCACTCGAATCCAGCCATCTTCTCCTAGTTCTCCAATCACGCGACCCAAACCAGGTGGTGGTCCATCCTAACAGGAGAGAGGCTCAAATTAAGCAACTGGCAACAGTAATTTATATTCAAAGTTAATAAGTAATAGCATCACTGACAGTTTTTTTCTTCCTCTGTTAACCTAATGTCTAGGCATGTAACATTCAGTACTTTTTCAAAATTCAGCATGAAGTTGGAAAACAATCTCAAAGTCTTTTAAAGAAATCAACCCAGCAAACTACAGCAGCACCCAACATCTGATTTGAGATTAATACTTTGGCAAACGAGTGCTCCAGCTTACTTTTAATAATGTATCAAAACAGTTTCACCAAAAAAAAAAGTTTTCATAGCCAAAAAATGAAATTGAGTGTTTTACTATTCAATAGTAAATAAGTCTTTGAAAGATGAAGTGACTTTTAAAATTTAAATACAAAATTCACAGGCAGTCCATTAAATACAGACTTCAGATTTTAACACATCCAAACCTGCATGTAAGAAGTTGTACCTGATCGCCCCACTTCCAGTCTACCCCTCTCACCACTCTGGTACCAATTTTCATCATGGCTGCCAGCTCTGGTCCAGAAACAGGGAGCTGGACTGGTGTGGTTTCCTTTCTCGACTCTTCTAAGACTGTAGCAGAAGCTCCATGAGAAGATGCAATCATGTCTTCCTCAATGTTGTCAGAACTAGGGCCTAAAGAGAAGTTTTAAAAAAAAAAAAAAAAAAAAAGAGGGAGAGGAAAATTGAACATCAGCTATATTTTTTTAGCATCTTAGTCAAACTTAAACCTGACAGCATATACGGTTTGTCACAGGGAAGTGGTAAACAAAAAGGAAGCCGATTTAACAGGTGAGAGTCAGGTGAGCTTTTAGACAGCTAAGATAAAAACTGATGTACTCAAAATTATTATAAACACTTAACATTGAACAAAAATAAATGACAAATAATAAAGAAATCTGAATGATTAGTCCAGTGACTGTTTTGTTTTGTTTTTTTTTTTTGGTAAAACTTCATCTGGAAATTTCAGTTAAGTAAAAGTTGTAAGAACAATTATTTGCTACTATCTGTGAAAAAGAAATAAAAGCAGGAAAACTTGAATCAAGCTAACAAACACCCAAAGGACTATGAAGTCAAATGTTCCCACCAAACCTACTCCATCACTAACAAATTCCAAGAAAGCATGGTCAAGACCATTCTGTACTCTGCACGCACCAACAGCTAAAACCTACAAGAGATATTTACCACACCTATATTTTCTACAAAAGCAAAAGAACACCAGAGACCCCGTACCTATGAGTCGCAGTGTGGTCTGTGTCAAGGCCAGCATGCCAGAATTTAGGAGCAGGCTCAAGGTATTGGCACCATGCTGCAGCGTCAGCATGTTGAGCATGACCAGCAGGAAGCGGGCTTGGGGAATAGTTCCAAGGCTCGGTCCAGCTGGGTTCTCGTTAGTAATTGTTTGCAGAGGAACAGGCTGCACCCCTAAGTCAGAAACAGGATGCATAACAGTCAGTTGATTTTTGCATGCTACGGTAAAATATTTTATAAACTTGATGGTTAATGGATTTGTTATTCCACCCTTGGCTTTAAGAACTTGCAAGCAAAGTTCAGAGAAACTTTTTACAACAATTTAAATGTTAATGGTAAAACGTCACTAAACGTTATCAGTTCCACTACCGAAGGGAGCTATGTTCCCAGTTGCTAGGAACTTTAAAAAAAAAAACACAACATAATTAAATACAGTTTTTCTCCTCACATGCCCACCCCAGCAACAACAAAACGAGATTCACCTAGTTCTTTAAATCTTGCGTTAGCATCTAGCAAGATGTTGCGGACATTCTGAATAGCCCATGCATACAACTTTCCAAAAGTTACTTCTAGCAGCATTCTGTTAAACGGTGGGATCAAATCAACATCCTTCAAGCAGTCAGTAAGAGGTTCCCTTCATATAAAAACAACAACAGAAAAATTTAAATACTTAAATTTTCTCTTAAGACTTGTGAAAGAAATTAAAAAGAAAGAAGTGGGGAGGTGGGGGCAAGGACTGGAAGGGACACAGAGAGACAGAGAATGAGCTTTACCCTATGTTGGCTCCTTCTGGAATAAGCCTCTGCCATCCACAGAACATAGCATACTGCACAGACGGAAGCAAAAAACTTTTTGCTGCCAGTTTCAGAATAGTATCTATTCCCTCCAGACGGACTTCTGCTCTTTCTAACTAGAAAAGTGAGAAAATAAAAATAATAATGATAAAAAATAAAAAACAACAAACTGTCATGTTTATGTAAGCTGATAACACATGTGCTTGCAAGAACATTTTTTTACTCAGCTTACCTGCTTTAATAAACATTTTCTCATCTTCTCCACATCCACTGGCTCTTCTTTAAGTGCAAATTCAGCAATGGTAGTAAGCAGAGCAGACTGTGGATACAGGCCTTGGACATTCTGCTTCAGCCATTTGTACTTGTGGACACCTGTAACTGTACTCAGAAGTGGCTGCCATTTATCCTGCAGAATTGGGCAATTGCAAGTTAAATGAATTTTATGTTACCAAATAATAAGTTATTTAATGTAAAACCACATCCAAATTTCACATAGTAGGTGAAAAAAAAAGAAAATAAGAAAAAGAGTAAAAAAAGTTAAAAAAGAAGGACAAAGGAAAAAAAAAGAAAAAAAAAAGAGAAAAAAAGAGAAGGGGGGAAAAAAAGGGGGAGGGGGAACAGGAAGAAAAGAGAAAAAGCCAGGGAGAAGCTTAAGATTATCTGTATCTCAATTTCATCACAATCTTTTACTCTAAAATGAAATATCCAAAGAATTTGCCTTATAAATACAGAAAATATCTTCACAGATTCTAAATAAGCAGCACACAGCTTATTTTTAACATTTAAGTTTAACAAAATGCCATATGAATGCATTCCAAACACTATTACCAGACTATTAAATGCCAATTTATACCAAACAGTGCTTCAGCTAATAATCTTTCCTATCGCTATGTTTACTCACAAGGTTGATTCAAAATCCAATATCCTACCTTGGGTGATTTGATTGGTATGGGCCGTTTATCCACAGATACAGGACTGTGAGGTACAACACAGGACTCTTCAAGATCACTCTCTTCATTTCCAATTTTGGATTCTTCTACATCAGCGGATTCAGATTTTTTTGACACTGGAAAGAAAAAGAACAAAATCAGAGCATTTACAGTGTCCACAAGAAGATTTGAACATACACAATTTATTATAAAATCTGCCTGTGACAAAAGGGAAATAGACTCTAGGTAAACTGTAAATCCAACTATTATCAATTTAGCTTTGGTAATATTGGCAATATGCTTAATCTTTAAATATCAACATGAATTGCATTTTAGCATTCCATTAGCACACTTGTATTTCGGATGGAAGAGTTGTTTTGACACTTTAAATAAAACATCATTTTTAAGAAAGTAGCACTTCTAGATATACTTCACAAATTCAAAACGACCGATATTGACAAGTCGTTTTTAACAGCCTGGGAAAAAAAGCAGCACTTCACCTTAGCTTAACACCCCTTGCTCATTTGGTTTTGCTGTAGGAATTCACATTTGATCACTATCTAGAAAAGTCTGTAAAAATGCACAAAAAAGTAAATGGTTTGGGCACTTTAGCTAGTTAAATAAAAAGTCAGTTAAGCAAGAAACTTTGAAATGAGTTTGAGTTTCACTGTTGCATAGAAAAGACAGGATTAATGTTCCTACCCTTCTTCTTTCTTTTTTCTCGAATGATCTTCTGAACCACCCTTCGCCATCGGGGCAAGGAACTTAGAAGTTTAAATTTTGACATTATAGAGAGATCATTGAAAACTGCAGGACGCAGCTCATTGAATAAGAATCTCAAACGTTCAATGACAGGAGCGCAAACTTCCTTGTAAGAACGCCCTTGCTCCTGATGGGTCTAGAAAAGGCATGGAAAAAATATAGCTTACTCTTACGTTACATAAAACAAAACAGAATACACAACTTCTAAAATGAAACATTTTTAAAAAATAATAAGCTAGATATCAGAAGCCAAGAGACTTACCTTAATCAGCGAGCATTTTGCTTGGTACACAACACGACATACGTCCACTACAGATTTGGGTAAGGTTTTGTGTTTCACCTGGTCAACTCCAAGGGTACCAGGATGAACAAGAGACAGTGCCACATGACCTTAAAAAGAAAAGGCAACCTATAAATATGTATTCATAAAACAATCAATAGGAGAGTTTGATTTGGTCCAAACAGCCGTACCACAAGCCTACCTACCTAAATCCTCATGCTTCAGAAGACAACATAATAACAAACGTCCTACTTCTTCCACAGGGTGTTCTGGAGGGAACGTAATTGGTGTTGTTAGGTGACATTGTTTACAATATCTTTCTATTTGACACAAAAAGTCCTACAAAAAGACAAAACAAAACAGTATTTAATTATTTTTAATGTAATAAAAGATAAAAAATAGCTAGCATTTAAATAACAACGAAAAATCCCCACAACCTGAAATAATCCTCAGAAGGCAGAAATCCTACACAGCACACGCTATTTTATCAACAGGAATTACCACCAACATTACAAAGCTACTCTGTATTGTTCTTCTCATATTAAGGGCAATACAGCTGCAAGGAACAAAGCTAATAGTGCTTTTGATTTCTTATTTAGATAGCAGGAACACCATTTTTATGGGTCTTCTCCTAACTCATCACCATTGCTATTTCATCTTTCACAGGACTTATTAAAAAAAAAAAAAAAAAAAAAAAGAGCCAGAATCACACTGTTAGAAATTCTGCAGGTATTAGGAACACAGTGATCAATATGAAAATCAGATTTTCATAATATCCATCTATTATGTGAAATCTAAATGCCAAGGTGCAGAGGGACTTGCATCTGAAACAAAATACTTCAGCACTTTGACCGAGAACTCCATCTCAATTGGCTGAGTTAAGCCTTACATGGAAAGTAATGCAGTATATAACTTTTTGTAAAAAAAACACTTATACTTTTTAGTTCTCATTCAAAAATTCAAAAGAAACTGCACAGTTACTATATTAAGTGCAAATATAGCAGATTTTACCCATTAGTAGCACTCAACTAGTCCTTTCATAAACAGTAATTTTGAAATAACTATTTTCGTCGTCCGCTAAGAAACTTTCAGACACCTCTCATTAATGAACGTGCTTCACAGCATCACTGAAGTTTTTCAGGAAACTTTTCTCTGGCAATAGGACCGTAAGAGGCTCACCTTCACAGTGTGATCCTGAATATTATTGTCTGCAATAGCTTGGAGGAAAGGTTGTGAATGGTCGCTCAAAGTTAGTCGGTGTGTATATAGCTTTGATTTATTTGGGGTGGTGTTACCAGGTGAACTGCAGTGGTCTTCATCTTTCTCCTCATTGTAACTATAATGAATCTGACTAGTTTGCAAGCCTCCAGAAAAGATAGATGACTTGAGCCATTCTAAAGGAAGGAGAGCAAAACATAAATATGTGTTCTGATGAAAGGTTAACCTCTCAAGACCCAACAAATCCTGGAAGTAAGGTAAGCAATGCAGCTGCAAGCAGAAGGTTTAACAGATGTTCCATCTGCATACGTTTTTTTTGGAAGAAGCAAGGAGGCGAAGTAAAACAGACAAATTCAGAAACATTCAAGTACAGGGCAGCTATTACTTATTACGAGATAGCTGGCCCTTGGCTATTTATTATTCTGTGATTAATGTTGAATTGTAGCCCCTACTCACCAAACCAAGAACTAGTGTAGAATCTAGCATCAGACACGTGAGACACTCTTATCTGAACATGACAATGAGGTAACTGCTATATACTTTCATCTGTTTTTCAACATTCTCCAAATATTATAGGTTTTAAATTTCTGTATTATTTGTTCAAAATTATCAGCTAATTCCTCTTCAAATCTTGCTAATTAAATTCTCACACTTTGATGTGCATCTTAGTTAACATTAAGAATAAAGAACTTTTGTTCTTTTTTTGCAAAACTAAAGAGGTGCTAGGTTAACAGTTAAATTATTTGAACTCTTTTCCTGCATGCTTTCTTGAGCCTTTACCACTTAAGTTTAAAATGGAGTTCTGCTTACTTGCACATTCAATCTCCACAGGAGACAGCGGTGTACTCATTGCCAGATAGGAAGCATGCAGTCCGAGAAGAAGACCCAGATTCCTCTCTGTGTCTATTAGAGGTGATGACAGACTACTGAGGTCTGGTGTTGTAATCACTTCCTGGTCAGGCTAATTAAAAGAAATAGTAGTTGAAAGCAAGAACTGAGCTCCAACAAAAGTTTCTAAAGAAAACAATACCTCACTTTGAACGAATAAACCCTTTCTATTCTAACATTTTACCTCCATATACTGGCCAACACAGAAGGCATGCATCGATTCCCGTGTGTCCTCAAATTGCAGGGCAGCTTCCAATGCAACAACTGGGTCCTCACCTGCAAACTGAGCTAATGAAGGAATGAGGCAGTCAGTATAATATATATACATAACTATTTGCACTATCTACTTCTGAGAAAAAAAAATAAAATCCGTCGCTTCAGTTCAGGTGCTGATTCTTACCAAGTATACTATTGCCAGTTAAAGACTGGGTTTGGAAGTCCTTTATATCATACACTTTGCCATCAATTACTGTCCAGAATCCTCCATCTTTATTGTGGTTCTCTAGATCAGCTTTACGTATAAGTGTCACCTCTTCATTATTTCTACAACTCTGGCCAGTAAAAAATGAACCTATGGGTATAAAACAGAATAATATATAAGATTTTTGAAGTCAACTTGCCAAACTCTTCATGTCTATTCAAAGGCAGCTTGTTTTTTTGACATGCTTGAAATCAAAACTTCTCTGAATATGCGCTAGCAATAATATGGAATGCTGTAAAATTATCTCTCTATATTATATGATTTTATGTAGTAATCTCCAATGTCACTTTGTGGCACTGTCCAGCTACATGGCTGTTTTACTTGGAGGTGGAACAGGACAACTGTTGTTCTAGCAAATTACTGTTCTAAGTGGTTTTCTCTCAAAGCTGCTATATGCCAGTTTTACTATATGTCTGAACTGCATTCAGACAGAAGGCACTGAATATTTCCATTTCAACAGTCAATTTCCATTTCAACCCACCCCTCTTTTTTTTTAATTAAAAGTCACATAAACACTAAAACTCAGTAAACTATTTCAAACTAAAGGTAGTATCATCGAGGCACTAAACATCAGAGTAATATTTACACACATGTCTCTCAATCTGCTTGCTCATTTGAGCACCAAGCGAATTTTTACACAAGTGTATTTTTTTCTCCCCTCTCCAAACTCTGCCAATGCACTCCTGTCTAGTAGTATAATTTTTATTGCTCTGACTATAGCAACCATGACCCACTCCTCCTGCCACCAGTCATAACCAGTCAGAAATGCACATTTTCACAATGCAAAATTAGTTAAAAGTTGTATTTATAATCCGTTTAATACTATCTCTATACCTATTCTTCTTAAGAGTTAATCTATAGAAATACTGCCTTTTGAATTGATTTGGATTAATAAAACCTTCTGGCACTATAAAGTAGAATTACCTTTCTGAGATAAGCTCACGAATAACCACCATTTTTATGCAGCCATTTTATCAAAACATAAATAAATATTCCAGATGCTGTTAACACATACCCATTATTCCTGGCCATGCCAAATCCTCGTTGTCATCCCTCTCCTTTCCAGGGGCCAAATGGTTAAATCTGTCTATATGTTCTAGTAAGCCAGCCAACAGCGGGATAGCGCCAGCCTCCTGCATTAAGCCATCATTTTTACTGAGGAGTAACACTATAGAAACCACCAATTCTGGAAGAAGAACACCTAAACCAAAAAATATTCAGATTTAAGTAAAGACCAAGTTGACAACCTATTGGAAATAAATCACCAAGCAACATAGTCTACCTTGTATTACCATTTTAGTATAACGCTGCCATCTTCCAGACAAATTTGCCTGTCTCTCCCAAAGAGAGAGATTAATTTGACTCTTCTCACTTATTTAAAACCCTCACAGACATTTACACTTTGACTATATGATTTCCTGGGATGGGATAGAAGGCGGAGAATAGAGAAAAAGCTACCTGTTAAATCTCCATCGACAACACAGGATACCTCTGCAAAATGCCTATGACTAGCAGAAGCAATGCTAGTTGCCACAGGAAGTATATCACTGATGTGTGTGCACAGAAGGGCAGTGTATTTCTTCAGCAAAGAGCCAACTCCAAGGAGATCTGGACCTGTATAAAAGGGAGGAAGAACACAAAAAACCCATCACAAGCCACACATGGACTTCAAAAACATCAAACTTCTCCAAAATGCAACTCTATTATGACAGTAGTAAGAAATTAAAACACCTTTTTATCTTTTAAAAAGTTTACAACTTAATTTCTGTTGCATTCCAAAGATATTTTCTTTAACAGAAAATTATTTTAAAGACAGGACACCTTAGCTGACAACCTTGCAAAAAAGATATTACAGAAATGCTTTTTGTTTTATTGTTGAGGTTATTGTTTGGTGTATTTTTTTATATAACTTACTGTATGTATTAGGGACCTGCACAACATAATCTCCTGGGTAAAGTTTACTAACAAGTAAACGCTGAAAACGGAGCAATAAATCCAGAGAAGCAGATCTCTCCTTGCTATAAAGTTCATGGTCCATGCAGGAAGAAATGCGACGAGCAACATCTTTCAGCTGAGCAATTGTCTGTGAAGCAATGTTCCTAGTTGATTAAAAAAAAACATTGTAAAGTATTTAAAAGGACACCATAAAAGAAAAACTTGCATAGTTATTTATTTATTTGCGAAAAATTCCAGCAAAAGCTTAGCCTGTGTTTCTATGGCCTACTGTTGTGGTTGTCATAAAGAAGGTCTGTTATCAACAGCCTGTATTAGCCTTTTATCCACAATTCTTTTCTCATGTCAAGAAATTAACACTCATGTTTCTTCCCTACTTAATGGCCCAACTAGAATCTCCCTAAGGTAGAACATTCATTTCCAAATAAATACATGCTGATGAGTTTACTTTGTAAGAAAATCTTCAAAATGTTCACAATGTATTTGTTACACAGTCTTTCAAAGTACAAGTACCACCAAACTGCACAAGAGCAAAGCAACAAGTCCTCCTTTATTCAGATGGTTATTGCAGAGCTTTTCCTCCTTAGTCAATCACATAAAATAGCAAAGCTACAAACAGACTGGGAGAATGCTCAATATTTTGCTTTTCTGAGGAGCTGAAATGCAGATTTTTTTTGCTAACCAAAACCCAGCTAAATATTTCACAATTTTCTGTAGATTTTCCAAACTGAAATATTTTACATGGAATTAATACCTTTTCCTTTATAAAGGAAGAAATTACGACAGGTTTTCATAAATCTGTCATATCTACAGATTTCTACAGAAAAACAAAAGACAAATTTGAAACAAATACCTTAGTAACTGCTGAATTAACTGAACTAATGGTAAACTTTGTTTTCCTGCAGATTCATAGATTCCGGTATTAATGAGGTCTTTATCCAACGGAGTCCTACTTCTATGAAGTGTTGATGCATTTGCTTCTTGTTCATCAATTTCTTTTTCCTTCTGTGCTTCTTTTTTTGCTTCAATATCCTAAAATTTTAAATTGAGTGTAATAAAGAAAGTAAATTGCAACTGTGATCACGCAGCTTTTTACCTTTTTACTAGCAGGATTTACAAAACAAAGATCAAGTCACTCTTGCCTACTCCAGAAGTGGAGCAATGCATATGAGACAAATTTGTATTCTATACTCCATATAAAGCCAACACAGATGCCTTTCTTCGTCTCTCCCTCCACCCCTTTTCAATAATTATAATATAAAAACTCAATTCACCTTCCACCAAACTGTCTAAACAGTTAACAAATAATTTCTTTCCTATTTATGTTTTGTCATGATTATAGCTGCCACAGGCTTCACAAGTGAAAGTCTATATTTATAAAAGTAGTAATTCCCTTTCACTGGAGAACCACCTGGATAAGATTTGCTACTAAGCTGGAGTCGCACAAAACTCTGCCGAGACTAATGCATCCAGTTTTTAGGAAACGTAAATTACTGCATGTTACCACCTACATCACTTCCATGATCCTTAAAGCCAGCTCAGGCATATGAGCTATACGTACACACCCAAGGAGGTTTGTTTAAGAATCTAGAGGTCCTGCATGCTTTAAAATGCAATAAGTAACATAACACAACATACGTGTAAAAAGCATTAGTATCAATCTCACTTTCCACATGAGGTTATAAAAGAATCAAACAAATAAAAAGACATACAAGGGAAACGTGCATTGGTGTTTTCATAGACATATATAAATAAACGTGCCATATCTGAGAGGTTTATGGAAAGGATAGTATATACAGAATATTTCTTTCAACCTCTGTGTAACTAGTCAGCCTTTGTCAAACACTTTAAACGAACCTACAGAATACTGGGACATTACAAGGAGTTCATTCACCTTTAATTTACAACTAATATGGCTGAAATTTCTGCTGGTGTGATATGGGGGAATTCAAGGTTGTGAAGAATTGAGGTATGAAATAGGTAGCTACAAAGAACTGTAAAATTATGCTCCTATTATAAAACTTTAAAGAAAAGATTTGTTACTGTTTTAAAAATCAACACTCTAGGCAATGAAAATAAACACTCTGCTAAAAAGGAGATTGTGATTCATGCTTCCACACAAACACTGCTGCACAGCTGAAGTCAAAAGGGAATAAAATCACTTTAGAACTTCAGAACACACTTTGTTTATCTTCACAAGCTGTTGATAAAGACCTGCTGAAGCGTACCTGAATCTCTGCAGTAATGGCAGCATTGAGGGCAGATTCTAAGCCTCCATCAGCCATCAAGCTGCCCACCAAAAGATCGATCATAAATCTACGGCCAGGACTTACATTCATTTCATTTCCTGAAACTAAGAAAGGAATAAACATTTTATGAACTAGAAATTAAAGCACAAAGTAGTAGTTTTTTTTGTTGGGTNGGGGGGGGGAGGGGGGGGTTAATCCTAGGACCTACCTGCACTAGGTAAGAGAGCAGAGAGCGCCCTTGCCCGCTCTTCTGCTGTTGGCAGCAACACCGACCACCCGCTCTGAAGCACCGCTTGGGCGGCAGACTGAACAGTGTTAAGAACGCCAGCATTGCTTGCCAGTGTTACCACTGTTTGCTTCAGGCTATTGAGCAGAATACTGCCCAAACCCAAGCCAAGGCATTCGGGATCAACCTGGTGACTAATGGCAGCATGGAGCTTGGGAAACAAACAAACAAAAATTATTTAAGCTTACCGATCTAGATATAAACATTTTACCTGTAAATCTGTAAAATTAGAGTGAATTGGTTTGCACACACGCACATCTTTTTTTTGAGGTTAATTAGAACAATTTTGAAGCAGAGGATTATGATCTTATATAACTAAATAATCCAAAGTTATGAATAATAATAATAATAACCTAATACTGTTTCTAAACCTCACCTGAGAATAACACTGTTTCTGCTTTCCTACATTATGCTATGAAAAGTAGCACATCTTCAGTAAGTGTAAAATACCCTACAAAATAGATGCTCACTATTCTAAATGCTAATTAAAACATTAAGAAGCGCTGAAAACCTGTGAGAGCATGTACTATATTCAGCAAGTATATCAATTTACATTTTATTTTTATAGTTCATTTTAAAGGCAACTCAAAAACTGTCAAAAGAAGAAAAGCTTTTTTTGGCAGTTCTGAGCTGTAAAGCAAGGAAAGCTAAAGTTCAAATAAATATTACCTGCAAAATTCTAAAGAAGAAAGTAATATTGTATTTAATTCACTTTTTAATACAAATGCTTTTAAGCACATTAAGTCCATAGCAATTGCTGAAACATTTATCCCAATGGCTACTCGACAAGAAACTGAAGGTACCTGGAGTCTTAGAAGGTTTAATGTTGCCACGGCCATACACTCCTTTTCCTGAGGTGGAGGCCAATCTGAGGTGCCATCCATTCCCTCCGTCACTTGTCTCAGTAAGAGATCCAGTTGCTCAAACGTCATGGAGCAAACGTCCACCACAAAAGGCACCCGCAAACCAATGGACCACTCTGAACATGATGACCAAGCAAAACTCTACAAACAGAAACAATATAGGAAGGACAACAGTTATTTTCATTTATACAGACAGCTTTGATTAAAGACTGAAGTGCAGGGCTAACATGAACTTTTGCATTGTGTTAGAGGGTGCTGCAACTGTATCAACACAGCTGCTGTGGAGAACCTCTTGCAAACTTGTAAGCACATATAAAACACTACCAAAACTAGAAACAAACTCTTTCTTATCACATTATTTTCCAATGTGCTGCTATGCCAATCCAGGTACCTCACTATCTCTATGATCAGAAAGATTCAGCTGAACACCTGTACCAGAAATAACATGTAAATAGCTACTTCTCTTAATAGCTGAGAGAAGGCCAAGCTGAGGCCAAGCTAGTCAATTGTTTTTCGCAGAATAATTGCACCCCAAGCATTGTTTTTTCCGAATCTTCATCTATTCAGAATGAGAAATACCTTGGTATGCAGGCACAGAAAGAGAAAATGGGATTACTGTACAGAATTAGTCTCATAGAGAGAGGTAAGAAAAAATCACAAATAACAAAACTTAAAAACTTACCTGAGCCGGCCCACAAGCAATTCCAACGATATGCTTTGTGTCTAGTCCTGGGAGAGCTGCAGGCTCTGGTTTGGTGATCCGCAAAGTATCAAAATGCTGACACTGATCGTTGCTCCCCCAGCTATGCACTTCACAGTCCTCAGTCAGTGCTAGGCAATGGGTAGAGCCAGCTGCCACATCTATCACTTTTTTTCCTGATAGAAACATCAAATATTGACAATGTAACTTAAACACTAGAGTCACTGACAGAAAAACAGCAGAGACGAGCAAAACCACAGCACTTAAAAATCACACTTAATTACGAACATACTACGCACATCCATTGCCTCAGCTGTGTGCACGTAGCGAGCGGGAAGGGTTCAGCACAGGAGACTCGAGGAAGTGCTTAAAGATTCTTAAGAGAGAGCTTAAGAGCCAAAGTCTAGAGGCTTGTGGAATTCTTGCTCTGTTTTGTAAACCTTCTACTTACTGCATAACTAAGTTTCTCTTTCATCTCCCCCTTCTGTTCTCAAGAACAGAAGAAACATCCTCCCACTCTGTTACAAGACAGTCAAAAATACTTAAAAAAGCATAGCATTAAGGACATCACTATTTGCCAATGACTTCGTTTTGTCCTATTCACATTCCTTAACCTAAGCATATATTTATTTGCATGACAATGCAAAAAAAGTTTTAAATAATTATTTCTGTGATGCTAATAAAAGCAGTAAGAATATGGAGAACACAGGAGACAAGAAGCATTTAACTTGACAAAGTGTCTTCAAGTCTACTGGAATTTTAAATGTATAAAAGACAAATGTGGTGAGAAATATACTCTTATCTATATAAATGCAACAAAATGAAAAAGAACACATCAGTGAACATGGTATTGTCAATTCAAAGAACAATAAAAAGCACTTCTGAATATTTCCATATTTCAATCATTACCTTTCAAGCCTTCTAACAGTTTGGGATATCGAACATGCTCCTCTGTTCCATGTCCAAGTCTCTGATTGTCACCTTTTCCCCACGTGTAGACCTGGCCATCTTTGGTTAAAGCAATAGAAAACTGACTTCCACAGCGGACTTTCACAATGTCCAGGTCTTGAAGCTTTTCTATTAACTTAGGAGTCTTGCAACCATCACTGCCTCCTCTTCCTAGTTTTCCATAATCTCCATCACCCCACGACCATACTTGGCCTTTAAACCAAATAGAAAAATACATACATACTTACAAATAATGCACTACTTTTTCATGTAAGGAGTATCTGTTCTGATACGCAAGTTCTTAAAAACATCAGATTTTAACATTAACACAAATTTCAATAGCAGTTATGAATTCACTTCTGATAGTCCTCAAAATGAAGTAACTAGGAAGAAAAAATTTGTATAGCAGTTCCTGATCTGGAAAGTTCTCAAACTGGCCAAACAAAACACACAATGCATTGCACACCCCATGCACTGAAAATTCTGAATCCACCCCAGCAGCCACCTGACTCAGGGCTGCTGGGAAGCAGCATTCCAAGCACAGCCTTTCACTTCCCACTTGACGACATAGACAACTCTTCCTCAACAATCTGGCTGTTGTAGCAACAGAAGCTAGTTGCATTTATATAATATTCCATAATTTAATGTACATGTGTATACATGCAATATTTGTGTATATATTACACATTTACATGGATATTTTAAATAGATATGTTAAATGCAAATATATACATATGCATAATTAAAGTATATATATGTACACTGAAATATTTCTGTATATGTTATCTGCAAAATGTATGCACACTCATATATAGGTATTTCTTGAAAAGGAATGTCTGTTTCAAGTTCTTATGGAATTTAAGCCATTAGAAATAAACATAAATCTTCAGCATAAATATATTTAGAGAGAAGTTATAAAAAGGTAATTTTACTTAAAAGTGTTAGTTATATTTTGCTACTAACCATTTTCAGTAACTGCAAGAGTCTGAGCATCTCCACTCCCGCAGGACACGTCAATAACTTTCAGGCCTTTGAGCCCAGAGACCAACATAGGGATAGTCTGATCCTCACTGGAACCTTCAAAAGAAAAGACCCGAAGGCTCAAGTTTTCTGATTTTTTGCTTTTGTTTGGTTTTGGTTTGTGGTCGTGGGTTTTAGGGATCTCTTTGTGGTTTGTTTTTTAATTGGTAGGCAGAGGGGGGTAAGGAGGGAAGGAGGGAAAGGGGGAGGGAAGGTTCAGATTTAAGCATCATGACTAAGGTCCCAGATGATTTTGCATGTATCTAATACTGATTTAGACCATGAGGTAGCCTTCATGAGGAGACAAAAGGGGACAAGGTAGGTTTTTCTTATCTCCAGTTCCCCAAAATTTCCATTTCAATACAGATGAGACCATATGCTCTTTTCAAAGCAGTTGTAGGTATATCAAATAAAAAACATTATAAATATCCACCGAACATTCCTGTGCCAGTATTTTAAGGTATCAGATAACTTACCATGACCCAGCCTGCCATAGTTTCCTCGTCCCCATGTATATAGCTCTCCTTCAGCAGTAATGGCTGCACTATAGGTGCTTCCACAGGCAATATGAACAACATGCTTCCCAGCCTGCTTCCCAGATAAAGCAGATATCATCTTCGGTTCTTCCAGAGGACTATTTAAAAGAAAGGCAACATATTTCACAAAACATGATCTGATAAACAGATAATGAAAAATGTGCTGTTTTTGTTAGAAAATAATTGCTGCAGTTATAGTTGCAAACATTATTACTAGTCTGAGACAGTAAGATTTAAGTCAAGCTACAGAGTTGAGCAACGTACACATCATCATAGAGAAGTCTATGCTTCTATGTACTGCTTCTATTTTCAGTTAAATTAACATAGGGTTTTTCAAAAATATTTAAGTCTACTATTGAAAAAATGATCTTTCATTGCTAATTCCAACCCTGGTGTTGTACTCCCTTGTCTTACCGGGAATTCACTGGTGGAAGGCACAGTTCTGAAACATACCAATGCACACCCTACAGAATACTGCTCCAACACAACATCGGATCATGTAATTATATTGTTTAACACAGGAAAAAAGGCAATGGCATATGCAACATGACTGCATGGGAAAAGATGACTCCACTCTGATCAGAATCAATGTTGACAGAGAAAAAAAAAGGAGTCGCGGATTCCTAAAATCATGAAGAACTGCTAATAGTGCAGTCATGCTCTACCTACAAATATTTTAGAAGGCAGTATTAATACAAAAATGCAAATACTAAAGAGGAAAGAAAATAGGCAAAGCAAATGCTATTTCTATTTGACAGCAGAGAAAAGTGTGAACTACTGAATGTTAAATATGAATATTCGCTGGATTATCAAATCAGGTTATAAAAACAAAACTGCATTACAGTTACCTTTTATATAATTTTGTACAGCAAGAGTCTTTGGACTTTAACCATTAGTTAACCTGAAGAGCATACGTTCCTTAAGGAGACTTTCTAAGGTAAGGAGAACATATACCAACATTGTACTGAATACACTCAATTCTAAAGCAATTGCCTTTATGGTAATTTCATACGAAAAATTACCTACCCTGCTAAAATCCATAAAATATTTTACATCCGTAAGAACGGTCAGTTGCTATGCCAGCATTAACAGCTGATTTGCAGGCTGACCTGGTCACAACTACCTGACTAGACAGGATCGAAAATATCTTATTTGCCTAATTTGTTATCAAAAACTTAATGATCGAGAAGTACTAGTGGTCTTCAATAAAACCATCATCGGAGTACATCCACTTTTGTTTGTGATTTCATTGCCAGTGGCAGTATCTCAGTAATATTCCTTTTAAGGGCTCATATACAAAATAAACAATTTCTAATATGTGTGTGGAACACCGGCAAATAAATGCTATGATCGTTTTTATTACATACACGGTGTCTCCATGGCCTAGTCTTCCACCATCTCCACAACCCCAAGAGAAAACTTCTCCATTAGCTGACAAGGCAAGATAGTGATGTCCATCTGAATGTGCTGCGATCTTCACAATATTTCTGGAAGCCAGACTCTGCACCAGCTGTGGTCCCTGTGAACCAAACAAAAGCAACATACAAGTTGCTTATATTTTGAATCACTTGTCCATAGACAGAAAAATGAGAAAATGTTTTCCTACCATTTTAGCAATATTCTAAACTATTAAACTAATGAAGTGAAGAAGAAAATATAGTTCAATAATATACATAAATGCAAATATACCATTGAATTCTGACAAAATTTATGTTCTGAATTTGCTTTTATCTAATCCTTAGAAGGTCTACATGAAAGTGCTATTTATCTTAATCTTACACACTATGAATACGTCTGCTACAGTAGATTCTTATTTAAGAAACTATACAATTTGGGTATGGCAATATGTCACAGAATAGAAATCCATTCTATAGGTGCCTACTTCTACAGTTGTTACCAAGATTAGCACACTGATGAAAGCAGTTAATACGTTCATAAACTCTACCTTGATAAAAATTACAGAAATCAGATATATTTAATCAATTCAATAAAAGATCAAAATCATTACTTCTGAAACTTCAACAACAAAAGAGAAGCTCAAAAAACACCATGTCCTCATCTACTCCTGAGATACTGCCAGTAGTAAGAGCAAATTTATGGTATGAAATAATACTGAAGAGAACAAGTCTAGAAACCCATGCAAAAATCACTCACCAGGGTATCGCTGTTGTATGCTTGTGTGTAAACACGCCCATTTCTAGATAATATTAGAAAACGTTTCTCTGCACAGGCAACCTGAACAACTCCAAGATTGGCAAGTCCTTCACACTGAATTGGGCCACTCACATTAGCATAGTATTTCCAACCTATTAAACCCCAAGCAATGACCTCCTGCAGAGATCCCTGGAAAATGAAAAATTCCATTGAGTATTAATTTTGAAATATGTGCCTTAACTAAAATGTATATAGCAGAATACTTTCTAAGCTTTTATACTTGAAAAATACTGAAGTCTGTCACAGTCATCACTGCCAATAGTCACTGAAGCTTACCGTTCAACACAATATCAAAAATGAAGGCTTGCATGCATCACATCATTTAGTGTTACTGAATTCACTATGAGTATCTAAATTGAGTATTCAGAGTATATCAGAGATTCTTTAAGTTGGGAAGTTCAATGTTTACTTTTCTATAGATCAGACTTTAAAATTTAGAAAGTCTGGTCCTGAGGACTGATTTACTCTTGACAAACACAGGCAACAGCCCAATGTACTACAGCAATCAATGCTGTAATAAGAAATGTTTCACAAACCAATCACATTTGAAGGTTGATTGACTGAGAGAGGGCTAAATGTAATTAGAGATTCCAAAATAAGAAAAAAATAGGCAATTCAAGGTTACCATCTGATAAACAAAAAGGAAACAGAAGAATTTAGGGAGTTAACTTTCTAAACTGAAAACTAGTTATACCTCAATTAAATGAATACAGATATACACAGACACATTAGCTACACCTCAAAGGTGAGGAAGCGTATCGTACTAAATTTGCTGTTGCAAAGAGGTACCTTGTGAGATGTAGGAGAGCTGCACTGAGGAGGCATGCACGGGGTGGCTAGACGGTCTAAGTGGGCCATGATCACTACAGCTGTTTGCCTCAGATCAATTGCTAGTTCATTGTCCTGCGGTAGAGTCAGATACCTTAGAAAACTTTCATTTGGACTCAGAGGGAAAGTCAGCAGCTAAAAAGAGAAGAAGGAGTTGTCAGAAAAACATTCACAGTGTTTCTGTGCTATGATACACTTTAGACTTGCAGAATATCTTCATGAATTTAAGAGAACCTAAATTCCGAACACATACATCAAGGAAAATATGCACTAGAAATATAATAAAACTTACTTGCTCTATTTTATTCTATCAATATCAATAATGTGCATTGAATATCAAAGTTTAAATCCAAGCAAAACTGTATGAGAACAATGCAAATGTGTAAAAAAGTTAACCAGCTAACACTAAATTAATAGTCGTAAAGCACCACCACTTTGAAACAAAAGGCTTACCTTTAACTATGCCATGAAATTACTCTGACTCAAGAAATTCAAACATATACATGACAACCAGACAGCAGCACTCTCTCTATAGATCTTATTTATAAAACACTCAATGCTGAAGCACATCAAAAACTCGTTTGCATAAATTTATTACTTTTTATTTCAGCCACACAAATTTGATACCAATATAACGTTCTTTTCAAATAATCTAAGGGTAAGTACCTGAATCTCATCCTCAGTATTGGGCACGTCCTTATTACATATTATACTCTGAAATCTTTGTAATAAAGGCAGGAGGGGTGCACTTGTTCCCTGTGCAGATCGCTCATTATCTGTTTCCCTTGTTCCATTATCCCAAAGTTGAAGCAGCAACATAACAGCCGACAACATTTGGCTGAAAGAGGAATTTTACACCTTTTATTAATAAACATTCCTAAAGAAAATTTTTTAAGTTATCCATGAAACTATCCATGAAACATTTTTAATGTTGGTAACACTAGATGCCAGGGATAGATTTTACGATCTAAATACCACAATAGTTTTTTTTTCCCTCTCTTCATGAAAAACCACCTTTCAGAAACTAATAAAAGTAGAATGCCAAACACATGAAACTCAAACTATTTCTATTTACTTGACAGAGAGGAGAAAGAAGAGATGAAAAAAGTGTTTTAAAAAAGTGAATTTACACTTGTCCCAAGTACAGCATATGAGGACTAGGGGAGGAGGTCTGGAGGTAAAGTAAGTTGGCTTTGATATTAGTCTATGTTTTAAGTAATTGCTAATGCCTACTAACAACTGCACAATTTGTTCTAAAATTGATGTGAACTTAACACGCATTTTCACAAAAAGAGCATAAATGAAGTAGCTCAACATAAATTACCCTTGTTTACAAAGAACTACACCAAATCATATTAAAAGCATCTGCCTACGTATTTTAAGATGATTCCTATGTCTCTTCACCTGTATTCTGGTAAACTTTTAGCCAATAGAAATAATCATTGCTCACTTATTCAGTGCTATTTTAACTGGCAGTGAATAGGAAACGTTCCTGAGCCACAGGAATGTTAAGTGTTCTACACCATAACAACACTACTGCATACATCTCCTTCAATTAATGTGTGACTTGTGACCCAAAGCCTAAAGCGATTTCAGATCTGTAGACAGTTCCATCATCACTAATTTCATATTGCAAAATAGGGCTTCCAGAAAGTGCAGAAGAGCTCAAAAGCTGTTACTCCTCTAATTATCACAGAAAAGGTTAACACGCTTTGGACTGCAAATATTATGCTAAAAGTAATGAAAACTGAAGGCAGGCATGGCCCAGGCCGTTCCAACAAACACTAATAGCTAAAAATTAAAAAGGTGCTCAGATTTCTCACCTTAGTGTACCTCGTTGCACTGCCAGTTCTAGCAATATGGCAAGAGCCAAGTGCTGGTCTTGTAATGGAATGTTTCCTGGCCCTTTGGTACTGGGAGCGCCATGAACATCTCTGGATTTAACACACAAAACACACACACACAATCAATGGTAATTCAGAAATAACTGGCAGATTATTTGCTTAACAAAAGCATCTACAGCACACCAAGAATCACCTAAACTTAAATGTGGTTCCAGTATTCAAAAATTCACAATTCACTTGTAATAACTGTTGTAAGACGACAACTTTAAATCTCCGTAAGCAAAGGGGAAAAGCACGGAATACTGCAAGATTCTTCTCCTATGCAGACAAATCTTCATTTATAACTATACTGGAAAGGTACAGTTAAACACAGGCATACATTGTACTACCAAATATCACTCTGTGTGTGGATACAGCTTACATTAGCGATACATTCTATATGTGAAACTTTATAGTGAAACTTTCACTTTATAGTGAAACTATAAAGGGAAATTCAGGATATTTATACATAGATTTTCTTTAAATAGTAAAAGGAATAAAATCATATTTAAAGAGCATCATTTCAACAATTTGGGAGTTGTTCATTTGCTTCATGTAGCGACATTAGAAGAGGAAAATGTTTCTCTTAATTTTGCATATTGTTTTGCTTAAGATTATCAGCTGCTACAGATGGAAGTTTGCCATTAAATAGCTACTTCAGCTACCTCTAAAAGTAAAATAGGAAAGTAAAGAGAAAAAAAAGGGAAAAATAAAAAAAGAAAGAAACTTACCCGGTCACAACAGACCTTAGGAATTTAGTAGCTCTTTCCACAACTTCCAGCCATACAGAGGACACAGTCCCTTCATCAAAAAGCGATGCCTCTGGCAGTGCCCGTAGTGCATCAAGTGATTCTTGTAACAACTCACTGCAGAGGTCTGCATCCTCACCTGGGGATAACAGTAATACTAGTTAAACCCACATATTTACAGAAAGCACACCAATTCCTGTGTGCGATATGTATCCACTGAATAAATCAAAAAAAAAGAACATGGGCTGGTCGGATAAAAAAAGCCTGAACAAAGTCTGAACAAAAGATAAGTTAAGGTGGCACAGATGATATTTCTGTGACATTAAACTTTCTAGTGCCTACAATGACTGTCAAGCGCATAAATGATGCACAAACTAAACACCAGTTTCTTCCTATTGCTCCAATCCCCTTTTTCAAGTCACTATATTACTACAAATTAGTAAGTTATTTATCCTGTTTAGAGGACTGCTCTCACTTTTCTGAAGTCAGTCATTAAAAATATATTCTGTATACAGAACCTCCCATTTACTTTCCTGAGCATAAAGTCACCAAGTCAGATTCCTCATACAAAGAAGCACCAGTGCTGGCAAGGTCGTTGGACATAATATCACATAAAACATTTGCCTGATGCAAATCTCACTGAACTATAAATATATTATACAACTCTATGCAAATATTTAATAAACATGCTTCAATGAGTCATCTGTTTTCCAATCAAATACAAAAGCAGTAAGATAAAAGGTAGACCTACCCGACCTCCATGCTCTACGAAGGAATGCAAACGCAAATGAAAGTGCTGCTCTGGATCCAACCCTTGCAAGTCCTTCTACGCCTTTGCCTACAGGTTTTGGGCTAAAAAAATATAATAAAAATTACAAATGTATAATCTCTAAATAATTCATATAATAGTGATATATAATAGCGATATATAACTAGTAATTATTTGTAAAATTTGAAAGTGTAACACATATGTAGAAGAATATGCATAATTTATATTTATAAATAATTTTAAGAATTTTTTCTCAAGATAAATAGTGAGAAATATCTGAATGTCCGTAACCAATATTCAACTAAAGAAAGAAAGAGAAAAATCTCCCCCACCATTAAAGACTCAGAGGAAAAAATAAATCAGTTTGGCATAACTGAATGTCCCAAGGAAGACCTGTAGATTTACTCAGAAAGAAATTACGAAATACTGAAATTAAGAAATATTGAAATTATTACAATTAATTTGGACAATATAAATGATGTCCTTATACTTTTACTGTATATAAATCCTATGTATAAATCTTCTATTCAATTACTGATAATAAATTCCATCACTTGTCATTTCTCAACTTTCCACTCCAGTTTCAAAATTACAAGTATCTCTTTGTACCTTTTGTATTGGTTTGTGTAAGGAAGAGAGATGCTTTGAACTTTCATTAATGCCCACTGGGCTTACACACATTTCTACTGAACTTGATATTTATACGAACATACATATTAATTTAAGCAAGCTTTCCCTTGTAACTGACAGCACTGGGTTCTCTATTGCTTTCTCTTAGAAACATCAGCAAATCTGTTTTTCTACCTCACACTACCACAAAAGTACACTGCTCTGGGCATCCTAATTGGTAGAAAATTTAAACTAGAATTTTCAGTAGTCTAGTAACTTAAATATACTAGTGTTACTACTACTGAGAACTGACAAATCTTCCACAGAGAACAAGATTATTCAGAGAAACATGTCACTGCTGAACTTTAATCCCATAATAACCAGTCTATGATATCTATTACCAGTTTTTCCTTTAGGTTTGGAAGCTAGAGATAATACAACACTAGAGACAATACAATACAATCTCTCTGAACTGCTTTTTTGTCATATAGCAACTTTGTTCAACTACCTAAGGCTTCACTTATCATTTTTTTTCTGGTTTTAGGCCAACATTTTTAATGGTCAGTTGTCAAAGAGTTCTAGGTCAGCCTAAACATGGAAAGTTGTCAGCTTATTTCTTATTCAGTTAGATTTCTGGAAACATTTTCAGATAATATATGGATTACAGTATTTCTTTCCCAAGCTAAGAAATTTTATGTTCAATCTGTATGTAATTAAAACAACAGTTCTGAAACAAGCTTTATTTCTGAGTAGAACAAAAGGAACATCTCAATAAAAAGTATGCTTATAGCTCAAGAATAGTAGTCATAGTAATATATTATACAAACACTCATCAACACAAACCCAGGTAATGTAATTAAATAACAGCTGAGGAGGAATGTTGTGTGGTAGAAAACATCACTTAACACTGTCTTAGGAAATAAGAAAAGTTTATCATGTTTTATGAAGAAAAAGAAATCATATTAAGCTCTCAGATACAGGTTAGTAACAACTTGCTGTTACCTTTTCTTATCCACAGCAGGCAGAGGAATACTGCTGCTTTTCCACTTAACCTTGACATTCTCCTGAAGAACGGTTCTGTTCAACGCAATGAAATACCTTTCCAGGATAACCAGTCTCTGCTTTAGCCGCATTGCTGAAAGGGCCGTCGTAGCAGTTTGGGTGGCCAGAGTTTGCTGTTCCTTCACTAGGACGTGAAGACACTCCTTCAACTCATTCACGTCTAAGGGGCAGAGAAAGGTAGCATTATATAACAGAAAAAGGAACGCCTGTAGACACAAGGAAACCTATAACCTGTAGGTATCAAGGAAAGTCAAGGCAAACTGAAAGCTATGCATTGAGCTAAGTATGAATCTCTAAAAACACTGAAGCTGTTTCCAGTTATAACACACATACTTCTAATCCACTGCACGCCTAAGCATACTTTGCAGTTATTTAGTTACAGAAAGGTAAGGTCATCATCAAAATGTTTTTTTTTTTAATAAATCTGAACCTTAGCATTTCATGACTGAAACTATATAATATGAAATATTTCTGCAATTGCTTTAAATGGACAAGTTAGACAGCAAATTCTTATCATCAGTAGTCCTTAAGAGTCAGACTTCTAAACAAAGGCAACAAACTTAAGCACTTGCAAGGATATGCTTTCATTTTGCACAGATATACCTTATCTGAGGTTTCTTAGAAGTTACAAAACTACTCTGAGAAGCTCTAGAATCACTGCCAGGGGCTGCTAAGTCTAAACCAAGTGTCAGGAATTCACCAGACATTTTCAAGTACTGTTAGAAAATAAAGATCCAACATGTGCAATACCACCAGAGAATAAATTCTTGGTTTATTAGAAAAGGCAATCAACAGGCCAAAGTCCTCGTAACCCAGGAATAGATGGTAACAAGGACAGTATCAAAACCACAATAAAATAGGAAACACACAAAAACATGTAAGTGAATTTTTTCACTCTTGGTGAAAGAAGCTTTAATTCCTTGCACAAATGTGAACATGCATTCTCAGAAGGGCTCTTTCCTGTCCCTTTATTCACAGTCTGATTACTGACCATCCTAGTCTGCTTTTCATTGGCTTACAATGCCCAACCCTAACTCAATCACACATGTTACCTGGCCCAACCCTAACTCAATCACACATGTTACCTGGCTGCTACACAGAAGCAACTTCACTGTAATTCACACCTGACTAGATAAAGCATATGGAAACTACAGGTCTCCATACATGCAACAGTGCTTGTGGCAGGAAGAGTACATTTTTGTAACACTTGCCCGCAAACCATTGAATATGAAAACCCAACACCTGTATGACAGCCTCTAGAGTCAAAAACTCTGCCAAAAGCAGCCCCAAAGCATTTTGCAAACTCATCCAAAGGCAGGATCCCGTGTTACCACTCTGCCATGCACCCTTGCCTTGCAAGCAGAGAATTCAAGCGGCCTTTGCTGCTGTCGGATCACCTTGCACAGCCCCACATAGCCTGGGGGCCAGTCACTACTGCAGCCCCTTCTCAATGTCACTGCTCCTCAGCACCGTTTTACAATGTGCCAAGATTCCTGTCCCTGAGGTAATTCTTCCACCTGAACATGAGGATCAACTTCTCAGTGCATAAGAAAAGATTAAAAAGTGTTCCTCGCGGCCTCAGGGATTTAAAATTTATCACTAGACACAAGTAATCGCAACTATTATACATAGACAGACTCAAGCAACAAGAAATGCTACAACAAAGTATTACTTTCCTTAAATATTAGCCCTATGAAAGTCCTCAAAGAACTATACAGTCTGAATGTCAACAAATTGTAATCACTTTGGATGACGATGCAAAGTAAAACTTAAGTAAAACATATTCCTGCCATAGGCACAGTTGTTTTGTTCATATTTTTACTTTATTTTTATATATACACACACACAAACATATGTATACACTGTGTGTGCAGGGATGTTGGACTAGATGATCTCCCAAAGGACTCTTTCGTACTTAGTCATCCCGTGATTCTGTGATCATTACAGCCAAACAGAAGCTCACTGAGAAGGTTTAATAGATGACTGTATATGTCCCAAGTCAGAAGCTCCAATACATCTCATCTCCAAGGCAATCTGATCCAAATTTTCTTCCATTAAATACTGCAAAATTGAGGTTAAAAAAAAAAAAAAAAATCACTTTTGAAGTGTTAACATTCCTCAGAACACACACCAAAACCAAACCAAAACAAGAAACAACAATCATCGCCACCGCTATATGTTCTGAGGGTGCAAGAAATGACTTACTGGTGCCGTAACCTAAACGGAGTCTTAATATTTCTTTTTTAAAAGGAAATACAAGAGAACATCTTGCAGCACATGACTTCTGTGTTTCACAGTAACAGAACATGGCCAATTCCAGCACATCACCTTCCTGACTCCTCTAAACAAACTGTAGGAAGAAGTCAATTTTCTTCTTACCTGACTGAACTACCGGTAAAACCCTATAATTCACTAAATATCACTCAGATACAATAACGAAGAATATCCATCTGCAAATGGTTACACTTTGCTTCTCAAAAAGATATTTTTCTTAAAATAGTTCTTTTTGACAACTGATTTCATTCTGCACAAATTCATTCTCCTCATTATATTTTTAGATATACATTGGAAGTGTAAAGAAATAGCCAAGGAAGAAAAACAAGACAATTTCCTGAAATAAATTTTCATGAAAGTCTATGTTGGGGGAAGAGTGAGTATCATCCCTGGTGCTACACAAACCAAACCTAGGTGACAGACTCAGCAGAGTTAAGCATTCGTAACTGCTTTGGAACTAACAAGCTACCTAAAAATGCCAGCCCTTAAAATTATTTCTGAACATTGAAAAACTAGATATTTTCCAATGACAAAACTCTGGACTTCAAAATACATGTTTTATTAGGCACACACACAGTAAACACTATTGGAAAGAAACACTTCAGACAGGCAGTGGCCACCAGTGCTCCTCTAACACTCACTGAGAAGGGCAATGCTTACTGGGACTAACCCGCAGGGCATTCGATTTGGACAAAGTGGTCACATATAACAAGCAACGCACTTGGCAAAAAGCACTGGCTTTCAAATACCACAAAAGTTCAATCCTCCTTTAATATAAGAACATCTTCATAACACTTCAAGGTCTTTATAATACTTCAAGGTCACCATTGACAAGTTCTACAGACTATACAACAAGAAATGGCTAAAAAAGCTCCAATTTTCAAATGCTTTGCCCAGAAGCACGGAGTCTTTATATTCAGAAACTAGTGATATGAAGAACTGGCAAACTCCAATACACTTTTAAGCTACTTAAAATTGCATAGAAAAAAAAAGTTCATATCCGAATTATGATTTAACCTTACCAACATTCAAATCATTAAAATGAATCTGACCTAACCAAATTTAAGTTTATTTTAGTTGTAATAAAATTAGTTTTTTCCTACTTCTCATCATGCCTTCACAATCTCAAATGACTATAAATTTATAAAGGATCTCTGCTAAATTAAATGTATCCTGTCTTTAAATTTTTGTACATATTTTCAAATATTTCTTTAATCCCAAAGAGATTTCATAGGTAAAGTGAATTTAAAGACTGAAACAGCAATTTCAGACTTACTGCTAGCTGTAGTAATCCTACAGTTCAGACATCCCAAAACTGAACTAGGGACTGTCTCAGTTTTAATAGGAGTAACACTATTTTTAAGTGTAATATCATCACTTATTTCCTCTCTTAAGTCTTTAAGTTCCACAAGTGAATTTATCTTTAAGAAAATTCAGCTTATCTTCACAAAGATTTAGAGTTTACCGGGGAATTGATCAAGTGATAACTGCTTTCAATAAGTTCTCAAATCTAAGCAAGATAAATTACTAATGAACTAAATACACTAATGAGAGAATAGTTTATTTATAGTAACGATTCAAGTTTCATCGGAGAAGGTTACAGGGAACTCTTGAAACAAAACTGTTTACGCTGCTATGGCAGTCTGTAATGCTCAGTGCCCTCTGCAATGTTTTGCTTCTTCAGCTACTTTACAAAGGCCGGTTAGAGACATATTATTTACCTAACTCATACCTATCGTATAGGAGTTACGGTCTCAATTTAGCAGTTTAAATTGTTAGGTTATCATTAGCAGAATATTTGTTATCTGACAATTACAGCCAGATATTCTTCTGCCTGCAGTGGAGATAGATAGTTTACCATCTTCGGTAGACATTTACCACATTCCTCCATTCCCACAGACACCAACATAGCTCCTTGTCTTCACTTCTTCATTCATCCTGTCAAAAGTTCTCCGCATTAGCAGGAAAAATGCCAGTCACTTGAAGTGATGCATTCTATAGTTAGGTCAGCAAAACTGGGGGGAAGTTGGAAACTTTACTTGCATTCTTGTTTCCAACCTTACCAAAGAAAAAATAAATAAAAAATAAAAAATCCTACACACACTGCACATGCTAGATTTTTTCTTAACACTTATTCCTTCTACCTGGCAGGTAAAGGACCCTGGAAAATGCCTGCAGATACATAATAATACAAAGACAGACAGAAGGGAGAACTTGGTCAAACCTTTATCCTTCTACAGAGCCATTCCTTTTTTCAGCATTTCTAAATATGCACTTAAACTATTCAATCAATAAATTATATTATAGGTAGAAAAATGTCCTTTATATAAAATTAGTTTTTCGTTTTAGTTTGTTTCCAGTGCAGCATCTGGAAATTCCAGTGCAGCAGCTGTCTTCCTTTAAGGGAAGGATTTAATCCTCCCTTAAAGGAAGAAACTTTGAGGCAGCCTCCCACCACAACAGAAGCCCAGGTAGTTTCAACTGCTGTTGCTAATGCCACATATCTCAACAGTATCACCCTGAATTTACACAGATCATTTCTATCTGCCCCCTCAGGTACTGCCATTAAAGCACTTTAAAGTGCAATTAGCTCTCCTAGCAACACCAGGAAACAAGACATGGCATCACCTGAAAAAACAAGCTCTCACTCATGCATGAGGAAACACCAGGAGGGTTATGGCACAACAACCACCACCAGCATTACAGCTCCATTCACCGCTAATATAAACCTATTCTGACTACCTAAGCAAACTGCATTCCCACCTTACCTGCATGCTGTTTGGTCATCTGAACAAATCTACATTTGCTTTTTTTTGTTCTATGGGGAAACAAAGTAGTGGCATTCCTACTGAAACTTTAAGTGTGAAGCAGCACTTGATATTCAGGCAATGATTAAAGTGAATTTAAAGCAACTTTGCCCATTAAGTATGCAATGCTTACCATCTTAACAATATTAAATGAGATCAGATTACAGCAAATTTGACCCCTAACCTATTTCACAGTTTTTAAAGTTAAGCTTCTGCACAGTTGTTGCATCAATTAAGCTGTTAAATTTTTCAAGGAATGCTAATTAACCTCAGGCAGTACTATGTAAATGCTATACAACTACACTTAAAGTCACTGAGCTGGCTCTATGGTTTTATGCTTTGAAAAAAAGATTGAGCCATAGCATTTTCTGTGAAAAAAATAAATGGGATTCAGTTTTAATGGAAAATTACAATTTTGGACAAAAGTGTATTAAACAGTTCACTCTTCTGCTTAATTTTCTCTTTAAATACGTTCATATGCGCACACATACACAGAGTCATTACATGTTTGTAAGGACTGGAGCTACCACAAAAGAAACCTCCCCCAAAAGAAAGACCCTTATCAAGAACAGTATGTCATTATAATAAAATAAGAAGGATGTTAAGCAATGACATTTTCCTAGATTCACTTGCGCCCTGTAGGCATCTGGACAAGTTACAGTTAAACCCAAGTTAGAAGTTCAGTTAAAATTAAGCTTAGAGTTTTAAACCGGCATTCTTTCCTGATGCCATCAAATCCATAGAGCTGCTTAATATTTAACTTTCAGTGTACTAATACTACTGCCATTACAGTCCAATGGCCTAACCATAAAAAAGGCTTCTGTAAAAGACAGCAATAACTTCATTAAAGCAATAATTTAATTTCAGGGGGAGCAGACACAAAACAGAATATTCCTTCAGCTTTTGTGCTCCTCCTACACAGCCTTTCTCCTTTTCAAGTCTAAATTCCTTGAGGAAAAAGCTTTCTACTTTCCCATTTTCTAGTTTTCAGGGAACTTTTTCCATTTTCTGTCAACCGCAAACTGCATACCAATTAGTTGCATAGTGATTAGTTGCTCCCCTTCTTCTGCCACCCACTTTTCTGAAAGGCACAACTCCCTAGGGAAAAAGCACGAGTGGGATTAGACGTAATTGCCAGAAGGCAAAAACAAGAGACATCTGAGTACGTGGATAGGGTGACAAGAAACCAATGCACGCCACTCTGTGAGTACCAACAACATGCCTTTTGTTGACAAAACAGACACTCGAGGCAAAAATGTAGACTACTATATAGGAAATTGATGTTCAAAATCTTTCTGGTAGTAGATTTTGAAATTTTCATCTATGCTACGTGCAGAACTAGACTTTGTTAAAGAAGAAAAACCTCAATACATGTCTGAAAACATGTATAGATGCAGATTCAAATTCACCAGGAACCTGGTGCAAAATGTATGTTTTCCATCTCAATCAAAACTAAACATATGGAATGAAGAAGTCCTAAAAGTCTTCTATGAAGAAGGAGCAGAAGTAGACCCATAAAAACTCAGGGTCTGAAACAACACATCTTGTAGGAGTAGTCTTGGGCAATCTACATTTTCAAGTCAGAAATGGAAGATAAGCTGGCAAAAATCAAGAAAATGACAACGAACAGCAGTCTCTCTCACATACTGAAAAACATAAAATCGGAAGTAATTTATACATGCCTATAAAAGTGTTTTAAAAATAAGAAATACTAATAAGGAAAATACAATTCCTTAGTTTAAATGAGACAAAACAGGCTTTACAGATACTTTGTCCTCCTTCTGTCATTGATAGGATGTCAATCCTGAAGCACAAAACTTAAGAGAGAGAAGGCCTTTATAAAAAAAGGAAGAAAACTATTAGACTTATTAGTGTAAAAATCAATAAGGAGGAGATAAAAGCTTGATTTAATCTCTAAAAAGTAAATACACTGTGTTTGGTACAGAAAAGAATGGAATGTTCCCATATAAGAACTTCCTGCTACAAGTAATGCATCAAAATATCTGTCTCAAATCATATAGTACTGAATGATGATGCTACAGAGCAAGTCAATGCTAACAAATTACTAAAGCCAGACAATATTCACTCTAAGAACTTCAGGAAATAAAGGGTAAGATTGTGAACTATTACCTTTAGCAGCAGTCTCACTTTAAATAGTCTTTTTAATAGGTTTCAGAGAGAACTGGTCTAAAACATAAACCAATAAACCACGGTTCTTAGTGGTTCAACAGATTGGTAAGAACTAGAATAAGGAACAGAATTATTGGGTACATGAGTAATATTATACACTGAGTAAGAGTCAAGAGAGCACTTGTAAACAGCAAGTCACATGTCACAGGTCTTTTGGGACAGTTCTCGGAAGGAGTCAGTCACGTGGACAAGGGATCCCTTGCTGGTTTTGGAAAACAAAACTACCTTTACTAAAGAGCTCCTAAAGCACATAAGCACATGAGCATAGGCAGAGACATACTTGAAAGACATATAAAAAGGACTATGAATAAACAGGCAGTTAACACGGAGGAATGACAGTACTAGCAAGTGCTATGGAAACCTGTGCAAAGTCCTGCACTGGAGACAAACTGAGGTGAAAAAGTCTGTCGCTATTACAGTAGTGAAGCTGAGTCCCAACTGCAAAAGTGCAGCCAGTCACACAAGAAGCACATGAAAAACAAAATAGTAGGCATACCTTGATAAGCAAGGGAAACAACGCCTCCATTTTACCTTGCTAAAGGAAACCAAACTTTCCTTGCAAAGGCACCAAATAACTTGCCCTCAGGAGTAAGATCTTACTAGCACAGCAGAGTTGTTTCTTGAAGAATTGTCCAACCCACCGTCCAACAGCAGTTGCAAAAAGACAGAGCTGGAGATCATTACACCACTTCATGGAATATGCAGTTCTGGTCTTCTCAACCCACTTTACTCAGCACCAAAATAAAGCAGAAAAAGTAAGGGGAAGAGCAAGCGTTCGGAATAGCTTCTGCATACAGAAAAAGCTGCATAAATTAATACCTTCCGCCTGAGGGGAAAAACAAACATATGCACACATGTGCAGCATGTGTGTGCATGCATTGTAGAGGGGGAGTTAGGACAAAATCTTTGAAGAAAAAAAAAAACAGTGTCAGAAGGAAGACAAGTAAAGAACACTTGCTGGACATCTTCCACAGTGTAAGAGCAACAGGGCATTAGATGAAAGTAGCAGAAGCCCAAAAAGAGAAAAGAAAAAGCATTATTAGATACTATTCATACAATACATGGTTGAATATATGTAAAGAAAATGGATTAAAGATGTCTTGATTCTTCCTAAAAGTCTTGTTATACTAAGTGGTTAATAAATACACAAGAGGCAGGGGGATACTGTGAAGAAGAGTTCTGAACCTCAAGGCTGAAACCAGGTAAGAACTGAATATGAAACAGATGAACCCTAAAAAAAAAAATAGAAAGGACAAAAATATCCACCATGGTCAAATGACTTATACATGTTTTATCGCTATCTTATGCATTTTTTTGCAGAATTTAGCAGAGCAAGATGATTCCAAAAAACTACAGCATCTTTGTCCTGTTTTGGCAAAGTACCAATCCAAGCATAAACCAGAATGGGGAAAAGCATTTCCCTTCTCTGAACTCATGACAGGATAAAAAAGCAAACAGAACCACCCCCGCTCCCCCAAACACTTTTTTCAGTCAGGAAAAAATTGATTAAAGTTTGCCATTTAGTTTACCATTTTGTAAAATGTTTTCATTTTATTCTTCAACAACAAACACAAAATTAAAATATAAAGAAAAATGCTGTGTCCTTTTGCTTACATCTCTTGAACACACACACACAATTCTCCTTCCACTGTACGAGCAATTTTTTTTGTTCCCCTTACACTGCAAAATTCTCTATCCCCATATGAGAGTGACAGCAAATCCATCTGTCCTGCTGTCCTCAAGGAAAGGTGACAAGTTGCTTGGCATGGAGCAGAGACTGGGCACTGATCTGTGCCACATCAGAAACAAGCCGAATAGCTTCCCTAGCAAACGTGGTTGCACAGATTCAGATTCTGGCACTGGAGAGACATCACTTTTTGCCCAAGTGTTTCTCAGTGAGGGGATAAAAAAGGCAGCACAAAAGATCTCTCCAAAGCCTTTTGATAATAAGGTCTAAACAGGAACACCACGCACCACTGGAGTTAAGCTGCGTCTGATCTCCGATTTTTAATTAGGACCATTTATACAATAAACTGCTGCCCTGCAGTAACAAGTAGCCATGAAATTCAACTGTCTTCAATGCAAAAAAAAAAAAAAAAAAATTATATACTTTTTTTTTTAAAACTGGTGTTATGATAAGCCTTAGAGCCATTAGACAAAGATGTAAACATACAGGCAATTCTTCCATCACCATCACAGTTAAGATTCTTGTCAGCAGAAGTCACAATTGACAACTAATTGCACTAACCATTTGAATCTTCTCCCATGAGTAACATAAACTGACCTGTCAGACCAAGAAGTGAAGAAAAATCACCTACATGTTTCTATGAAACCTCTGCTGCCTGCAGAACATTCAGGCTTCTCAAACCACGCATTTTCTTTTTTTGTGTCCATAGATGGAAAGACAAATTCTGAAAATGTCCTAACATTTCACTTTATCACTGCATTTCGTCCAAACAAGTCAGTTCTGCATTCCTTGAAGCAGCATGAAAGATGCAAATTTACTCTTCAAGTCATGAAACTAATTAAATCCAAAGCTAATAATAGTAAATGATGTTTAACTTGGCACAGTGTAGTTAATCACTTATAAAAATTATTCCACTAATCTAACAAAAGCACCTATCAGTTAATCACTTATCAGACTTATTGCACTAATCTAACAGACGCACCTGTCAACAAGTACACTTGATCCAATTACTTCTTGATGCTACAAGTAGTTATCAACACAGTATATGTAATGCTTCAGTGGGAATTACTGAAACAGCTCTAATACCTGGTTGCTTGCCCCATACCCAACTCTCAACAATCGATTTAGCCCGATAAGTGGGTAGCGGAGTCTCTTCTTCATCTTTCTTGTCTTTGTCATTCTGCTCTTCTTTCTTGGAAGCAGCTTGGCATTCAGTGCTATCATCTAAAGGAGAGGAGAAGAGGAAAAAAAAAAAAAAAAAAGCTGTTAGGCTATTTATCCCCTGAATTCAGTTTTGGATCAAAAATTTAAAGAGGAAATATTGGGCCCAAAAATTTATAGCAGCACTGTCATTAGGAGTACAAAGTGGTATGCATTATGTTAACTGCCACAGATGCTAAGTTTCATGTGTCATTTCACAATACATTTCAGAGAAGAATGAACTTTTAAAAATAATATCCAACACAGTTTGAGTTGACGTGCCAAAGAATGCACTACGAGTCAGATTTTGCTTCCAAATACTCACATATGTTTTAGTAGTATTTTCTCATTTTCATATTCTGTTTTCAACACAGAAAAGACAACAACTGCCTAACCTTCAAAGTCAAGGAGAGCTTTATACTGGCATAGACACTAATTGTAAAGCAGCAGTATTTCAATACCTGCAATGTATTACATCTTAGTAACTACCCACAAATTTTGACAACACTACCGCTGCTTTCTCCCAAGCAGAACTGTTCACAACAGTATTTGCAGTTGTTTCAAGATTACTTTCATAGAGATGGAAAACAGACATTAGTCACTTATGCCTGTAATCAAAGACTGTTTGGGTGACAGAGTCCTGGAACAGGCTGCCCAGAGAGGTTGTGGAGTCTCCTTTTCTGGAGATCTTCAAAATCCACCTGGATGCCACCCTGTGCTGCATGATCCAAGTGTCCCTCCTTGAGCAGAGGGTTGGACTGGATGATCTCTAGAGGTCCCTTACAACCTCAACCCTTCTGATTGTGCGATTGCATGAAAGTCCCAACCTTCCACCATAGAAACTGACAGCTGCAAGTCCCTCCTTGTCCATACAGGGCATATATATTCACACAGCCACATTTCCAGCCCGTTCAATACACAAGAATGCCTGGCAAGTCAGGCCCACACTAGCAACTGTTTTTCTCACTATTTGGTAGGTAACATCTCTCCCCAAAAGCTCTCAGCCCCAGCATTTGCAATCCATTCCCCATCCCAAAATTAGAACATATGTTGTTCTAATTACATATGAACCAAATTAATATATTAGTCCTAGTCATTTTTACCAGACTATTAAAAATTACTGCTCCTCCACTTCTGTCTGCCAACATTACTCTGGACAGGCTCATTTTCAGAAGACAGCAACAAGAGATTGAAGCTGCAGCCAGACACAGAGTATCTGCCAGCAGCCTGCTCCACCCAGGGATTTTGGCCTCTTATTACTTCAAGCCATACAAACCACCTTCTATCACAACATACAAATACATTAAACAATCTTTCTACCTGGCCTGAAAAAAAAAAAATCATTTAGTTTTAGCTTGATCTGTGATTGCCTAATTGTGGAAAACAGCACTAACCAAACAAAACTTTAAGCTGCCTTAATTATAAAGGTCCCTAATTAAAGCCAATGTCTCCTAACCTACAACATACACCAGCACTCAGGTAACTGCTGAAGACAACAAGCTGATTAACTAAGAGAGAAAATTTCAGCATGCAACTTGTAATTGGGATTATGGAGTGAGAAAGGGATAGCAGAGGTCACTTGGGAACAGGAAAAAACAGTTTGGATATTTCGCTCCTTAAGTGAAAGTCCTACTGTGTAGGACTGCATAAACAACAAGGAACTACCAATCTGCAGTATGGTAATGCAACCAAAACATAACTGAACTGTTTCCATCCCCAGGTACAGGTAAATAATATTAAGGGCACATTATCCAGTTGGATCTCTGACTCAGCACCCTGCTTGGCCCAAGTAGTTCAGAGTGTCCTCGCAGTAACAGGGTAACCTCGCAGCTTCTCGAGAGCTCATGCGCACCTCGGAAGACATGCGGGAGCCAGGGGCAGGAGGGCACCGTGCCAGGATGCTCCTGGATCTTTCACAGGCAGCTGTGCAACTTGCTGTGTTTCTTAACAGATTCTTGGCAAAGTACCACGATAATGGGTTATGAACTTGTTTTGCCTAATCCCTTACTGCAAGTAGAGAAGGTTCCAGTCCAGGCTGGGACTTTAAATAATATAGCAATAACCTTGAATTTAAGCATATTCAAATCCAGAAAGAGGAGATTTTTTTTAATTTTCTGTATGAATAGTTGGAGGAAGAAGAGGGAAGGAGCTGAGCCATAAATCACTTTAAAAGCCCTTGTCAGATTGTTCCTTAAAAAATTTTCACTGCACTTGCACAAAGCTATTTGCCCCTTACAGTACAATGGTCGTTTCTGCCCAGATTTAAAGCAGCAACACAAACTGCGTATCTGTGGAAGCTTGGGTATGCTTAAAGGTAGGCTTTAAAATTAGGGATTTTAAAAAGGGAACCCTGAAAAAAAAATTCAGAAGGAAGTGAACAGGAACTAAACCAGCTTCCCTAACAATCCTGATGGTGGCTAAAAAACAGCCCAGCTACGGAAAGAGAAAAGAGTAGGGAGAATAACATATTAGGAGCAGTGCAGCATCATACACGAGTGAAAGCATTTTTCTATTTGTTAGGACACCTTTTTTCCTCTCATGCAGCTAGTTACTACAAAAGACTGAACAATACAGTAATATCACAGCAAGGGAGCTACTTCCACGAGATTACATAAAACACCACATGAAGCACCTAGGAAAGCATCTTCCAAATCCCTGCTTCATGGAAAGCGAGCTTGGGGACTGGCACAGAGGAAACGCCAAGCCAGTTTCTCAACTGGAAGTCTTCTAATGTTATTCTATATATAAATAATGTTATTCTAAAACAACAAATAAGACAACAGCTTTCAAAACAATCTAGCATTTTATAGCTTGATTTAAAAAAAATCACCTTTTTCTCAGACTGAGGCAGGGGAAAATAACTGTAAAAGTTGACCAAGACAACTCCCTCTTCACTATATTTTGGTTTATAATCTTATGCTTCCAAATCAAGGTATGCTTAGACAGTCAAAACTTGGCAACCAAACTTCATTCAGAAGCCCCCAAACTGAAGCACAGCACCTGACCAGGTAAGGTCAGCCTGTCAGAACAAAATAAAGCTGCAAAACAAGTCACCTTTGATCCTGCCCTACATGCGGTCACAGCAACAGCCTGCGCCAACGCTATTAACAGAGGCAGAAAAGGACTCAAATTTCATATTCAGCAAGGAAGGTGATTGTCACTGCTTAGATGTCTCAGGGATCTGCTACGGTAAGATCCTGTGCTGCTCCTGAATGCCAATGAACCGATATAGGCAGGAATTCTTAAGGAGAAGCAAAAATGGTTGCAACCATTTCCCAGCAGATGTTGCCACAAATACCTTCATCATTCACAAGGCAAAAAGTTAGGCAGTGTGCTCTGCACATGAGCTGCATTTAAGACTGCTCTAAAATAGCATTCAGCAGTTTTAGTTCAGAGAAATACTCCAAATTCAATTCAAAATTATCATTTGTTCTCTCTGTAAAACAGCACACTAGGAGAAATTAACATTACCAGATGAAGTTCTACATAGTCAAGTCATATCTTACAGTTTGTTTCACCATAACACACAGCTTCACAAGATCAGCAAATTCACTGAGGTCACTACAGTTTCTGCAGCATGTGCAAGCAACCTGTTCATCTGTGAGAACTTCCCCTAGGCCTGCCAATGCATGGGCCGGACACACGCTTCAAGTCCAGTTTCCTCCAGGCTTATGAAAAGTAAAAGATAGGGAAATTTATTAGCATTGATTTTGCCTTCACTGGTGACTTAACCTACTGAATGGGACAAGAAGGCCTTGGTGTTTGGGGGGTTTAATGCTTTTTTCTTTTTTTAACAAAAATTTCAATCAATATTTGTGAGGGAAGAACCTATTCACTTGCAAAACATATTTGTATAGACTTCCATGTGTAAAAATCCAGGTCACAGAAAACACTAGTCTCCTAACTCTAAACAAAAAGTAGAATTTCTTCCCACATATAGCACTTTTTAATGTGCTTTTAATTATCTGTTGGATAAGCAAAGAGAGCATTTTCTATTTATGAATCAAGTTATCTAGCAGGAGCGCTAGGGACCTCTCTCTGTCCTGCAAACAAGATGCGACTCTCTACAGCTTCCTGCACACTGAATGCTTGAGCCCCTGGGTACATCAGTACAGCTGGCTTAGGGGATGCAGAGCAAAGTTGGTTTGGGGGGGGGGCGTTGTTTGTTTGTTTGTTTTTCCCCTACACAACAAACAAACTTTAAAACAGATGATTATCTTGTGTTCTTGTTTACTACTACAATGCAAGATACATGTGTTATGAATAGCAGGCAGCAGAGCCACCGCTCACGTGCTGTTCCTGTTACCAAGATTTGCTTTCCGCCAGCCTCTCAAGAATCACTTTATGGCCTTTGAACTTTATCACCTTTATGCAAATGCAATCCTGGATGAGGCTGAGGGATTCAATGGAGCTAACGGACATAAAGGTGTGGCTTTGGAGAGGGGAGGGCAGAGAGAAGAAAACAAAAAGCCCAGAGCATTTCACCAAGGCAGGTGAGAGGCGTGAATCTGATTGTTAATTTGGTATTTTTGTCCTGAAACTTGAAGATAACTAACTGAAGCAGAAATCCTATCTATACAGAAATCTGAGGAATAAAATAAACAAATAAATAATAGATCTGTGGTGTTAAATGTTGCATCTACAGAATTCATTGGAATGGCTTCCTATCTTAGACAGAAGTACCACCATTTAATATTTTTATTAGTTAAGTACAGAGCTTCTAGTATATGAAATGTTAACCTGATCCTACATTTCCCAATGGCAGCCTGATAATTTTGCTGTGCTGGAGGTGCACCTGTATTTCTACATCACTACTTCACAGCTGCGTCCTCAGAAGCTACTTGTAAAGTCACACACAAAGCCAGCTAAACACATTAACCATGATGCATTTGAAATGCACGTAAAATGCTATTTAGGAAAAACAGAAAAGTTATTCCTAGCCAGTAGGTTAGGAATGGTTTTGCTAACAGGTATAAATAAATAAATAAGTAGCAAAATTTGCATAGCATTACTAGAGAGAAAAGGAAGGAATGGTCCTTCCAATCTAGTGCCTCCGCTCATACCCACTGCAAGAATGAACAGTCCAAGCAGCTCAGGCAGCACTAAGAAAGCCACAGCACTGGTGAAGGAGGGAGGGATTACAACTCATAAGCATAAATCAAGACTATTAACAGCAGGCATCATAAAAGGACTAGATATAAACAACTCTCTTGGATGTATATCTTCCTTATTCATCTTCAAATTAGTGAATACAACTGCAGATTTTGAATACTGAGATTAAAATATATCACTTTTAACATAAAGCCACTGATAATTAGATCTAATTCCTAGTATGGACTTTCTCCTCTCCTCTTGAATTACATTTGAAAATCATTAATGCAAAAATGCATCTAACAACTCAATGGACTGAAATGGATTTTAATTTCATGAAATTTATCAGAGGAAAAAACTAAGCATCATTTCTTCCAGTTCCATAACTCAGTTTGCTGCCTAGTAGCCTTGACCAAAAATAGCCTTGTTTAGCTGCTTCTTTTCAAAGTGCAAGTCTAGTATGATGGTTATATTTTACACAAATCCTGCAGGCCAGCAAAATGGCTTTTAAGAAGACTCACTTCACTGATTGAGAAATCAAACATTAATTCTAAGAGTTAACAGCCTGAAAAGGCTATATTCCAATTTCTAAATGAACTACTGTAGTTTTTCCAAGGCTTTTAACTGACAGGTCATTTAGAAGTACCTAAACAGAAGAAAAGCACAAATCAGAACATATCTATGTACACTATGCAACTCCTGTATTTCACTTCAGAAGAAAATTTGTTCAGATTATTTATGCCATTTAACTCAATGTATGTCTTAAATTTTTAAGGAAATCTTCGCTTGTTTCAGAATGTCCCATAAAAATCAGTGTAGCAGTGTTATCTCTAGTCACAGAATGGGTAAGGTTGGAAGGGATCTCTAGAGATCATCTAATCCAAACCCCCTGCTCCTGCAGGGACATCCAGAGCACGTGGCACAGGGCAGCATCCAGGCGGGTTTGGAAGATCTCCAGAGAAGGAGATTCCACAACCTCTCTGGGTAGCCTGTTCCAGGACTCTTGTCATCCTCACATGAAAGAAGTTCTTCCTCATATAGAGATTAAACTTCCTATGTTTCAACTTGCACCCATTACCCCTTGTACTGTCAATGGTCACCACAGAGAAGAGTTTGATCCCATCCTCCCTACGTTCTCCCCTCAGTTACTTGTACATGTTGCTAAGATCCCCTCTCACTCTTCTCTTCTCCAGGCTAAACAGGCCCAGCTCGCTTAGTCCTTCCTCATACAACAGAAGCTCCAGTCCCTTAATCATCTTTGCAGCACTGCACTGCACCCTCTCTAGAAGCTCCATGTCCCTCTTGTACTGAGGGTCCAGAATTGCCATAATGAACAACAAAACCAGAAATTCTGAGAGTCATCTTTTACATTATGTTTTCACAGGTCTATCTTTCATAGTTCAGAAATTATTTCAACTTTCAACCAGAACTTTGCACTATTCCTACACCATTATTTATTGATAAGGGCTAAAAAAAGGACCATGCTGAATCATAATCTTTTAGACGGCACAAAACTATGGAACATCCAATAAAATTCTATGGCTTTGCATATTATTTCAGGAAGCTTCTAACGAAAGAATTTAGCAAAATGAGGCAAAATGCTGGCAGACTCATATAATGCTCACTTCTGAATAGATCTCTGTGTCTGTTCAGTGGTTATTTATACCTAGCTCACCATATGCAGTACTGGGATAAACAAGTGGCAGTCTTGTTTAAAAGAAAAAAAAAAAAAAAGAATCATAAAAACAGAAATGTGAGAAAGCCTCAAAAAGCCTCTTTACAGCTTGGACCACTGACACTGTAAGATAAACAAAATGCCTTATTTCTAAAGCAACCTGACAGAATTTCTGCATTTTTAAAGAATAGAATTCTAGAGCCCTTAAACATATTATACCTTTTGGATCCTTCAAGTCGTATGTACATATCCAAATTTGGAAAAGAAGTTCAAATCATGATTCAAAATAGGTGTCACAAGTATAGATGCACATGCCAAGCAACAGATTTGCTTAGCACTTCTGGTGTTTGACTTTGTACTGCTCTCTAAATTTTTTTATCAGAACTGACAGCTGGCATTTTCCTATTTTAATTGTATTCCAATGATTCCTCTGAAAGTAAGATCTACTGTGAACCATTTCTATAGACTTATTAGAAGTACTACAGCAACAACAAAAAGTGTAGTTCTTTGCAGGTATTTAGCCATAACAATTTGGAAGAGTAAGTTTTCTGTCAGACACCAGCACAGGTACAATTTTAAAAGCAATATATAAAGATCAGGCACAGAAAAAAAAAAAAAAAAAAAAAAAGGAAATAGCTGCTTTGGGGGCTGCAATTAAGATATATTATTACAGATGTCTGCCATCTTTTTGCTACATCAGAGCAGAATATCATTACCCCACATTTACTGGAACACTTTTCTATCATGAGCTCTCAATAGAACTACCCTCCATTACAGCAAGTTTAGGGTGCCTTTTAGTACCAGCCAATCCCAAGAAAAAACTATTATATTTCTCCATCCATTCCATAAGCAGCTACTGTAGTAGCCTTTCCATGGGATCAGCTGCATTTTCATTCAACACCAGCAACAATCTTCAATATAGCCAGCATCACAAAAAAATCAGGGAAGACAGAAAGAAGTTTTCTAGGCCAAAGGCATTCAGGAGCCAAATCTGAATTTTACTACAGTATCTTACTCCCTTCCCACTCTTAACTGTGAAGATTATCTTCTTGAGAAAAATAACATACAATGCAATCTCCCCTCAAAGATAAATTTTGGGTTGAAATACTACATCTATCCACAAGACAGCTCAGGAAGCAGCAAAATCTGAAATAACATTCACTGCTACCAAAGCAAGCATTTCCACTTTCCTCTTCTATCCTCTCCTAGGCAGCCTCTCATTCCTTTGGGGTCACACCAACTACTGAGAAAATGCCTCAGACAGTTTGCTAAGCCTATTTCTGTGAGGTTAGGGAAATCAAACCTTTTTCAATTGTGTTAGCTTTCTGCTCATTAAGAAGTCAAAAAAGCACCACAACCAACACAAAGAAAAACTCCAGCACAGGACCACTCCATCTTGGCACAGCCTATCTTACCTAACAGCTCTGTGAAACAACACCCACTTCTACCAAAATCCAATAATCTCTTCTGGAAAGACGTATCAATCTGCCCTCTGTAGGATTCCAAGTGATTGAAATAAACTGGGAGACTTTAAAATAAGCAAATAAATGCAGCATTCTCAGTCAGATTGTGGACAGCTTTTTAGCTTACCTTTCAATAACATCATTAAGAGGTAACAGTAATATTGCCTTTACTTCCTTTCTCTGTCCACTTTCTTTAGATCAGAAGATTCAGCTGTGAACACAGTAAATATGGCAAATACAAGTATACTCTGAAGCTTCTCTCATCAGAATCCGGATGGAATTAAAAGCTACCTTTCTTTACACTTTTATGAAATTATTTTCAATTCTATTCATTCAAAATATGCAAAAATGTAGAGGCATTTAATGAGCAGCCAAAGATTTATTTTACCACCGACTCTGAATTTCATTTTCACCACCACAGTAAAAAAAATAGAAATAAAAAAAACCAACATACCTTTTCTTGGAGGTAGTTCACCACTTTGTGTTAATTCTGTTCCAGGATATACAATCTCCCCATCTTTTACCATTTCATTCCATAAACCACAGAGTCCATCTCGTGTAAAAGCAAGCTGTTAAAAATTACATATATATATTTTGATATAGATAAACATCACTGTATTTTTCCCAAACTAATTCAAGCTAATAATCAAAAACATCAGTTTTATATTTTGTCACAGAAGAAAGAAAGAACATATAGCTGTTTAACTGTTACATTCCTTGATTGGAGAGGAGATCCTTGGTATAATCTTTGATTGGAGGCACACTGATGAATTTGCATACAATTCCTGAACGATATGTACGTGTAGTACAGACCCACACAGAGACACATACATGTATGTAAAATATATACATACTCATTAGCATCTCTGATCCTCTGGTCCACTCATACTAACTACCAATTTACAGATTAAAAGCTTAAAACAATAGCTTTAAATGAGCTCAAATACAGCAGGAAGAATGTCTTTTCAGTGTATAGATCCAAAAAAAAGTCCAAGAAAAAACAGTTTTCTCAGCCTGGAACATCCATATGTTTGAGATGACTTCACATAGTAATTCTGGGGGTGGAGGACCCTCCTCTTTTCCCCAGAAAGACGCACACATTCAAGAGGACTTAATGCAATAAATTGTGGGGGGAAGGTAGGGAGATTTCCCTTTTCCCCCTCCGGAGAAGTTATGCAAAAAAAACAAACAAACAACAACAAAAAAACCTCAGGCTAAAGAAACTGGCAGAACAGGGAAGGAGGAAAGCATGGAAGGGAATCGCAACAGCGCCTGCTCCAAACCAGAACATAAACAATGGCGTACTTGGTCAGAATAACTGACCCAGAGGTCACGGGTCCATAAACATATTTACTCAGTTCAAATGGTCCTTCTGTGCAAAGCACCAGCCCCAACCCTTCCTCTTCCTCCCGGCTGCTACAGGGCTCTCCTCTCTTGCAGACTAAGCACCTGAGCTATCACCTAGGGAAGCAGGCTGAGGAACAGAGCAACATTAGCACTGATTGCAGGAGGAACGGGCTGGGCCTAGACCAGCTCCGGATGCTCTGGGGCTTGCAATTCAACAGATACTTGTGAGGAAACAAATAGAAGAGCCATGATAGCTTGAACTGGTCATGAAACTACCATCTGTAACACCTTCCTCCTACACATTTATCATTGTGGATGTTCTTTGAGGAATCCTAACAACCAGGGTAATGAGTGTTTTACAGATGATGTTCTTGGCTTTGTGAAACACCACAAAAGCAGGTGTCTGTCTGCATCCCCAGTGAATTCCACAAAAAACAGGCTACAACTGCTACCTCAAAACATTAAGGGTGAAAAATAGTGCCTTTAACATAACAAAATGGTGCACTAGAAAATTTACTTACGACTATCTTTGTGTTATATAACTAGGTCAAAATACTTTGGATTTGAATGAAAGGAACAAAGGCAAAGGCACTACTTGCACAAGTGCTATGAAATATTTACTAGCATATACAGAAATTCACAAACTTAAGATTTGATTTTTATTTCCTATTTTACTTCCTATTGATGAAAGATTACAGATCTTAACAGGTAGAATTTCATAACAAACAGCAGAGAAGTCATTTGGTGGTCTAATCAATGTCAGTAACAAGAAGAAATAAAGATTAATTACGTATCTTATATCACCATAAGACAAGACACTAAAATATGGTATTAGTTTCTGGACTTCATATTGTGTATTCAACAATTCATACTGTATACTCAATTCTTGAAAAAATAGTCAAATAACTGCATCCCTCTTCTTTGCTCCTATGTCACAGAAATTTGCTTCGTTATGACCTGATTAAAGTTAATCTATGGTTAACACAAGCACAAACTTGAAAAGAACAGTGAGTAATGAGGCAACATAGTAATCTGGCTTGCAGAACAAATTACAGTTTTCACAAATTTAAGACTTCTGTCTACTAAATCATATTTTAAATTTCTGGTATGGAGAACGATTCTCACCCCCTTAACCTTACATTCTACAGGCCTGAAGGTTTATAATGCAAGCTACTTCACAGGACAGCATTGTTTTACTTCAGCAAAGTTACTGCTGTGCAAGCATTGCTGTAAGGTACAACTAAAAGAACCGTTTTTCCCCATTTTAACCTCTAATCCTTTCATGTGACACCGAGTTCACACACAAGTCTTTCAAGCATTTAAAACTAAGAAAGTAAACAAAAATTCTCCTGCAGTGGGTCTGGCATTCTTATCAGCGTCATTTCTGTGGTATGCTACGTAAAGATAGAGCAACCACCAAGATTACAGTGCAGAGAGAGTCACTCCCTGCCAGCGACCTGAGTACTTCATGGGGAGGCTTGTACTACAAAGAAGCCTCAAAAAGAACAATTTTGCTGCTTATTCATATGTTAGTTAACATTTTGCGCCAATCGGTACGGGGTGGCTGGGCTATGCTGTATTTGAAGATAGGAACCCTGGACATTTTTTATAGCAATAGCCAAAAACCTGCCTAAAATGATGACTGAGAATCAGTATTTACAACCAATTCACACAACATAACCGATGACAACTCACTTCTCATTATAACAAATTCACTATTAATCTAGTCGATGCTCATCAGACAAGTGAAGTGCTACTACGATATCCAAAAGTGAAAAAGTTTGGTTTTAAGTGATAAATTATTTGAGCAGATTTATTTTTATGATCCCCAAATCAGAGTTCCATGAAAATAAGAGAAGTTTTCCAACTTCCTTAAAAAAAATACTGCACTTAACCAACAGAAGCTGGCAGCTGAAGATAACAGTAAGCCAACTGCAGGGTATAAAAGTCCCAAATTTTGCTTTGACCATACAATGCTACTTTTCTTCATATTATTTAAAACTATCTTAGCCAGCATAAGCATATATTATTTTCTTCTTTTTCTCCCACTGCTACTTCCTGAATCCAGTCATTTGCACTGAGTCTACCCACAGACCAAAGTGCCAAACAACAACAACTGAAACTTTGTTCCAAACTGATTCCATGAACACCTGCCTCAGTTGATGTTTTCCACAAAATATATTCCTTCTTCCATTCATTTATTTATGGAAAGTTCAAAAAAGAACCGATGGTATTTTGCAAAAGAGAAGAAAACTGCACACACTAAAAAAAGCCTGATCTACCAGGCTGGACAGAAATCAAAGGGCAAACACCCGTTTCCAGGCTATGTTCCGTGAAGCCATATACAATTAGCTATGCTTTGTATACATACCTGCCTGTTTTGTTAGTGTCTTTAGAAGCAGTCAGGGCAAATCACACAGCCACCAAGCTTCATACAGCCAAACTGCATCAATCTCTGCTAGCAACTTAGCACTTGGGTCTCAGCAAAAAGACAGCAGAGCTTGGCCATGTAGATATCTCACCAATACATCCCACTTTGCTATCCAAACGTCCCTCTGGACATTGCACTTAAACACACATCAAGTTATTTTGCTCCACATTATTTTTGTCTCAGCTATTTACAAAAACCACATTTGACAGAAAATTCACTGTAGAAACTTCACTACATATACGGTATAGCCATACAGTAACCATGATAAAGATAAACCAAAGCAGTGTAAATGCAACATTTGTGCAAGAATATTGTGAAAGAATCTTTCACCCATACATCCACGATGCAACATCTAACTCATACAGAAAACACTTCATGGACATGCAGTCTATAGGTACCACCTCCTATGCCAAATTGTAACAGATGGCAGGTGTTTACAACACAGATAGGTGAAGTTCAGATTGGCTGAACAGCAGGGCTTCCCATATTCGGCTTGCTCAGGTACCATCAACATAAATCTGTTGCCAAGGATTTTTGGTTAACATTAGAGATGATTTCCATTTGCAAGGTAAAGACCTAATTAATTACTGTTGTGGATAAGGAATAAATGGGAGAGGTGATTTATTTTTGACATGGATAATGTTCAGTGGACTGTTTGGGAAACAAAGTAAGAAATCCTACGGAGTGACAAGCCAGGAATGCATCAGATTCCATGGCACAGAAAAGTGTTATAAGCAAAGTGCATCTGGACTGGCAAAAGAAATTTAGTATTTCACACCCTCATATTTTTTTAACACATAGCTATATAAGCAAAAATCAGAGATCTCTAATATAAATAACGCAAACGTAGTTGAACATTAATGAAATATTAACTAGCTGAATTTAGTAATTTAAGATTATTTGTGAGGCTAGTAATTTAAGATTACTGTGAAGCTGTACATGCCATGGAAAGGTAGTAAGTATTCATTTACTCATAGGAAAAAAAAAGAGGGTGTTGGCAATGCCTTTTTGGAGATACTCCCCAAGGGGACATTATTGTCTGTTCACTGTGTTGCTGACAGTGGGGTTTCAGCAAGAGACACTCTTGTAGTTAAGTCAAACCTCTTCCAGTAAAGGAAGGAAACTCACCAGACTCCTTAACGTAGTGAACCTCTTTCCCTTTAATAATCGTATCCCTGCATTTGTGACTATTGAAAAGGATGAAAAAGGTAACAAACTAAGAATAGTTTTCACCAAACATTTTCAGGTGACCACAGTTTCAGAGATGCACAGGCACACACTCAAAACTCCCTACCAGCATCCCAAACTCCTGCTCCTGCTCCCAAATCCCTCCACCATCTTTTCCAAATCTCCCTCACCTTTCCATAGCATCACCTGGCTTCCTTCTAGATGAGAGGTCAGATGTCCTCATCTCCCACACACCTCACCTTCACAAACGTCAGCCTGCTTCCAATGTTTATTATCCATTCTTATCCTCAGACCATGCCTTGATCCTGGCACTTCTAGGGCACGCACTTCACCCATTTCATACGTCCTACCTTAAACATAGACTTAGCCCTGCTCACATATCCTGAGCCAAAAAAGCAAACCCTAAATAGACTTTGAAGCGAACCTCTACTGTGCTATTAACTGGGCAATCCCCCACTCTAATCTTTTGCTAATCTCATCTCCACTGTTAGCAGTGATTTATTCTGACTGGTACAAAATGTAATTAAGTCCAGAGGATAACTAGTTTGGTTGCCGGCATATGCTGTTGCCTTCCTTCAAGGGGGCAGCGGGAATTCTACCCCCAACAACTCTTACAGAACAAGGATTAGCATTAATGTGTTTCGTTAAATTTCAAGGAAATAAAACCTCACAACCACAAAGTTTGTTTTAATGAGTTAAAAATAATGAAGATCTGTGAATCTGTTCTAAAATCAACTGCTCCAAGTCAGACACAGCTGCATGTGGTCCATCAGATTAAGTACTTGATGTGGGTTGTTAAACATTCCTGCAGAAAGTATAGAAACCTCCATAAACCTTAACTGGAGCTTAAAAGGGAAAAAAAAAAAAAAAAAAAAAAAAAGAAAGGAAAAAAAAAAAGAAAGAAGAAAGCAGAAATACAACAAAAGAAAACCCCACAGGGATTCAGGCAGGATTGCTGATTGTGTAACTGTCTTGGAAACTCAGGAAAGTGACTACATAATCTCAGGGTTTTAACGTGCACCTAAATGCAACCTACTTAAAAATCTTCATCCCAGAACTGCCAGCAATGAAAAGAATATAAAAATGACATGAATCTGTTTTTACTTTCAGTTAGACTCACATTAACCTTTGGCTTTATTTTAAAGACTTTCCCAAAAATTCTTTTAAAAATATAAACTGATGAATAAAAAACATTCTCCTGTTTCCTTTTCAACACATGAATAGTCAAAAAATATACAGGAGTTCTTTCCCAGGTCTCCCCATTGTTCTTCCCTTTTTTTCAAACCATTCAATATATTTTTCCTTTTTTACTGTCTTCCTCTCTACATCTCATCCAAGCCTCATTCCCTCTCCACTGAATCATGACATGAAATCACATCTGCTTATCATACCTAAACAAAGCACAGTGAAACATAATTCAGTCTAACGTATTACTCTAAAGCTTTGACAGCAAAGTTTACCAGCTCTGCACTACTTCAACACATGCGAGGTTAAACCAAAAATGTCAGCATGATAACAGTCTACAGACTTCCATCTGTTGTAAAAATATCATTACCATTAAAAGACAATTGCAAAAGCAAGCTGTGCCATTCCTTCCAATTTCGAAAAGATATTCTATACCTTCATCTTTTGAACAGGAGTTCTGTCAGAGCCCAAATAATTGCATAAACAGTAAATTTGTTTTGTCCGACCTATCATTCCACATCTATCTAATCCCTCATTTAGAAATCACTAACTTTGGAGGAACAGCACTACTTTCTTTTTTTAATAGCTAAAAATTCTTTACTCTGATCTGTGTTCTTGAAAAATGCTGACATTCCAATGTCAATTACTGTTTACTATTAAAAACAAAACAACCACTTTCCACCAAGCCCTTCCTTTTTTTGAGCAGAAAATGAACAGGAAAGCAACAAAACAAAGAAAACAATTTTCATCACTTTTTTGCCTTTAACTGTCAAGATCCTCTATCTACATTATCTTTTTACCAGCAAAACTCTGGTCTAGATGCTTGAACAGTGGGGTTCCCAAGGAAATCAGAATGTCAAACTTAATTTTGACAGGAGGGTGAAAAAAGAGTTGACAAATGCAACTCTTAAGAGTTGGTTGCTTCACTTTAGAAAGACCTCTCTCATCTCTGTAGGAAAAGAAGATGACAGAAACTGCCTGCCCACTCTGAACCGAATTGAAACAGAGGAAAATTCAACCTATTGCTCTTGTAAACAGCTCTTCCTCCCTCACTGCTGCCTAAAGTTTTTCTTCCAAGCTCCAGCAAAATGAAAGCCCTTCTCCCTGCTCTCCTGCTATTAAGTATAACAGACTGCTCAGCAAGATCCAGAATAAGCAGACTAATAAACAGGAGCTCAGTCACACACATGCACCAGATTGCTGTCAGTGCTACTGTTTTTCGGTCATTCGGTCGCCACCAGTTACAGTCATCTGCATAACGCCCTAAATGAGAAACACAGTAGCTTCCTTTCATCAGGATTATTTAAACATCCGATTTTAAGCACAATTTGACTCAGCACATTGGATACTTCAGTTGATGTAAACACTTTAATATATTTTCCTCACATTTGCAAGTTTTCATATTGCCTTCTTAAAAAGGAAGTCTTGACTAAGAAAAGCCATTAAACCATTGCCTCCCATTACATATAGGTCTTGCCAAAAAAGTGATGATTTCAGCAAATAATAAATTAAGTACTAAATTAAGATATTGGTGCATATCTAAGGCACCAATTGAATTCTAAAACAAAATAACATTAGGAATAATTGATACAACCCTCTTTCTGGCTAAAATGACCTGTGCTAAGAAAACATCTGACATACTATTCATAGAATTATTATCTGTTATATTATACTATTACTTTTTTATCTCTGCAATATTAGAATCTATCACATATCATCGTATTACTCATGCAACCCCATACTGAGCTGAGCTATGCTAGTTTTTCAGCTGCCGTGTAACAGTTGGTTTTTCCAGGCAATATCGCATATTTTGATTTTATTCCAACAGGAAATTTAATTTTTCACAAAACAAAATTTTCGAGATAGTTCTAAGTTACAATAGCAGATGTAGCGAAAACCATAATAGTCAGTTAACTACTAAGTAAGTAAAAAATGTATATAAAACAATTATGGAGAGCATCTTGGTCTTTGTTGAGCTTTTTGGCTTCCTATAATAGGACTGATGAAACTGTTTCAGAGAAAATAAAACAAGGAAAAATATAGTGGCACAATACAGTTTCCATTAACATTTCACAGCACTTCAGTTTAGCTTGCAGATAAAGGGTTCGCAGTTTTAACAGAAAGGCTTGCTTGTCTCTTTGATCTTTTCTTAAAGCAACTAATAACACACTACATCACGCTTTGTCTTTGACAGTAACCTCTCAGACTGAATTAGGACACTTAAATTTGGCCTTGGTGCCAACTGCAACAGCTGTTCTTGCAGGTGACTGAACACAATCCATGCTAAAATCCATGTATCATTATTCTGTGTGTTTACTAAGACATATTAGAGAGTGTCATTATCAATATATATAATGCTATAATTTGGGGGAATATATTACTGATAAAACATCATATGAAGCTAAAGCATAAAAAGGATCTGATGATCTTTTGAGAAATTTAATTAGTTTTAATCCACAGTAACTGCTACAGCCATCAAATCTATCGTAATTGCTCTCTGGTAACAGTGGCAAAAACTGAAAGTCAGACCTTGGAGAGTACTACTCCACCAGAAGAAACATTTCCCTTCCTATTCCAGCCACACTTCTTAAATTTTGAAACTTCATTAAAAAAAAAAAAAACTAAAAGACTATTCAAACTCTTTATGTCTTCTAAAGAGGAAACTTCCAGTAGATTTTTATTTCTCCAAGGAATTTTACTTACACGCCTTTTGACTGTTGTTCTGTGAGAAATAAAAGAGCCTAGCTGCAAAACATGGAGTTTCAGGTCCAACTCCAAACAATAAATTGCGGTCAGCCTAATTAGTTCATATATAAATTAGTTTGTCTTTTTTTTTCAAAAATTTTCTGGTTACTATGCTTATCTTTTCAGTTCCTGTTGCCTTTTCCAACCTTTTGTATCCTAGTTTTTATCACCAAGCAAAAAAATACACAGCAGGAAATCAGCATATTCAGTATGCATAGAACTTAAATGGTATCTACACTTCTACCTATAAAAAGATTTCACAAGTAACTAGATGATACTAATCAACCAGTAGCTAAAAGTCAATCAGGTAAAAGACAAAGAACTTCTTCAGCTCCCAAAACCCACATTCTTGATAGTACACATCAGCCATTCAATACACTAAAAAGCATCAATTCAAGATTCTCATGTGCTTTTTTTTCTGTTAAATAGAATAATGTATCCATACAGACCTCATAAACAGGACATGTATAATACCTACAAAAATTGCTAACCTAATAAGAAAATTATATTATCCCCAGGACGCCTGGCTAGTCTTCAGATTCCAGAGAAGGGATGTTCATGGTCAGCAGATCTCAAATGATTATCGTGCTTATTTCATTAATCTCATTATTTTGACTAGAGCACAACTAGCAGAAAACAAGAGGAGTATCCTGGCAATTAAAGACTAGCTTGTTAGAACTCAGGAACTTGAAAAGAGAATGAAATGTGTTGAAATGTGTTACAAATTGAGATCTTCATTTTTTAGTGAAACTATTACAACCTATTAACTACAAACTCCTGTAACAGACAAATATTTCATTGCACTTGTACACACCCAGTTGAAAAAAAATCATTCTAAGATACAGGCAGCCTCCTGTCAAAAGTGTATGTAAACATAAAAAGGATGCAGAAAGGAGGTACTACATATAAGAGGAAACATATGAGAAGTCACATGTACAGTCATATTCCTCACCTCAGACAATGAGAAGAAAAACAAGAAGTGCATATTCAGCAGCTGCTATAAAGACTATTACAAAGATTTTTCAGCTGCAATCTTCCTCTGTTCTACAATAGCTGAAGTAGCCTATTTGTAATCTAAAACCCAGCTTCCTGAGGCATATTTTAGAATCTTAGCTAATGATTTATTAGAAAAAATATTTTTGTATTTCTTAACAAGCTCATCTTTAATCTATTTGCACTACTTATTTACTCTATTAGCCAAAACCCTGAATCAAGATTTTTGACTTTGAAAGAATAAAGATGAAATAAGGATGAACTAACCTGATTAAATCAAAGGGCAAGCTCTTCCATTTTATAACATTCCATACAACTATTACTAAATGAAGTAACCTAAAGGCTATCTGCCACCTCTAGCTTGTTTGAGGCTGATCTAGCTTGTACAATTTTACGGAAAAAAAGAGGTTTGGGTTTGCAAGTGCACAGAGACAGAGACTTATCGAAGCACCGTTAACAGATGAACTCTACCACGATCTTCCATCATCAGACAGCATCTCTGCATTTTCCTCTTAATTTTCAACCCCAGAGTATTATTTAGAAAAGTTCTAACTGGGAAAACTTGATAACGTCCCTTACACTCTGTATCATGTGACATTGATAAATACAGATCCACATCTAAAACAATAGAAGTTTTACCAAGGACTAGGCCATTTGTGGTTAAAATGGAACCAGTCTTTGTTGAAATGTGTATGTCTTCCATAAATTCAGTATAAAACTAACTGGCTTGGAAAAGGACATACATAAAGCAAACACCTGTTTTCCAAACAATCACAGTAAAAGCTAATTTGGATCCTTCAGAATACAAATTAGATTAGATTTCCATCTTCTTTCACTTCACTTCTCTTGTGCATTAAAACAGCTAGCTCATTAAAGAAGATAGATCATATGTAGACAAGAAGTTAAGTAACAGCCTAAATAAAGCACTTAACAGCTCTAACGGTAATCAGACGCGTGCTTTATTCCCCGTGCAGCCTGGTTCTAAACAGAATAGACTAGATCGACAATAGCTTTACTTTCAACTTTGAAAAAGCCAAAAAAAGTTCATAATTCAAATGAGTTTTGAATCAGTCTACTGAAAAGCAGTCTGCCTGCCTCAACAGCAGTGCTACAGTCTTGTTTGTCAGCTATTTAGATTAAAACTGTTCTGATGGGCACCCAAAAGGTCCCGATGAAAAAGACGCATCTGATTCCTTTACCTGTAAGTCCGTCTTCAACCATTTGGAGTCGAACCTAGTTTGAGCAGCCAGACAAAAAGACTCAGAAGACATTTTTCTTCCTCCAGCCTTCCCTCGGGGCTGCCTGAGCAGCCCAACCTGCCACAGAAATAAATAAATAAATGATTAAAAAATGATTAAAAAAATAAGCAGCGATCTAGCACTGCGGCTGCGGCGGGGCCCGGGGCGGCCCGGCGCGGCCCTCAGCCACAACCGCGGTGCGCGAGATAAATAATTGATCGCCCGTTACGCAAAACGCGGGCCAGGGAAGGGCCGCGCGCGGGGTCGTCTTCCCCTCCGCACCGCCCGCACGACCCCTTTCCCCGGGGAAGGGCCCGCCATGGCCACAAGCCGCTGTTCTAGCCCAGCCCCGGAGGGCGGCGAGGCCTGGGCTGGGGGCGCTTGATCCCCCTCATCCCCAAATTGTGACCGTTGCAAACGGCACAGGGAGGGGGGCGCCGCCCCTCCCCCCCGACTCTCCCCCTCGCCCGCGGGCGGCCCCGAAGGGCGGGGCCGCGGGGGACACTTCTCCCTCGCCCCCTCTCCCCCGCCCCGCCGCCAGGGCAGATGGAGACGCCGGAGCGCGCCGGGCGGCCGATGGCGGCGGGGGCGCGCGCGGCTCCCCCGCACTCACCG